>ML794385.1:76925-121605 GCA_009831015.1 Picea engelmannii
ACCTCTCCTTAAGTACAGAAAAATGTCATATGATGATGAGTGAAGGAATAGTGCTTGGACATTTTATTTCATCTCAAGGAATCCAGGTGGATCCATCCAAGATACAAGTCATTAAAAATATTCCTATTCCCAAAACCCAAACAAAGGTGAGAAGTTACCTAGAACATTCTGGATACTACAAAAGATATATCAAATTTTTTTCCAAAATAACTTCTCCTCTATTTGTGTTACTGATGAAAATTATTGAATTCAAGTGGACTAACCCTTGCCAGGAAGCATTTAATACACTTAAACATTAGTTATCTACAACCCCTATTCTAAGAGGACCTGATTGGACACTTCCCTTTCATATATCCTCTGATGCTTCAGATACTGCAATAGGAGTTGTCTTGGGACAAGAATAAAATCATATCCCTTATGCTATTTACTTCATTAACAAGAATATGACTCCTACTGAACTTAACTATACAGTTACCGAAAAGGAATTCTTAGCAGTTATCTATGCTATTAATAAATTTTGACATTACATCACTGGATATTCTACTCTTGTCCATACTGATCACTCAGCTATCAAATATTTAATGAACAAACCTATCACAAATTCTCGAGTCACCAGATGGTTACTATTATTACAAGAATTTGATATTACAATTGTAGATAGACCAGGAAAAGAAAATGTAGTTGTTGATTTCCTTTCTCGGCTAACACCTGATGATAATACCCCAATAGATGATTCCTTTCCTGATGAATATATATTTGTAGTATCTTCTCACTCACCATGGTATGTAGACATCACTAACTACTTGGTTGCAGGGAAGTTAACACCACACCTATCCCACCAAGAAAAAAGAAGAATCATTCAACAAAGTGCTTGGTATAGCTGGATAAGTGGGTGTCATTTCCACACAGGACTTGATCAAGAAATCTGAAGATGCATTAGAGAAGATGAGGTTTATGATCTACTAAAATCTTGTCATGATGGCCCTTGTGGAGGGAATTTTGCTGATAAGAGAACAACACATAAAATTCTCAGGATGGGGTATTATTGGCCCTCACATTTTAAAGATGCAAAGAAATATGTTTGGGCCTATGATAGCTATCAAAGAATGGGCCAACCTAATCATAGAGATGAAATGCCATTAAATCCCCAAGTAGTACTTGAACCATTTGAAATATGGGCCTTAGACTTTGTAGGACCCATTAACTCCCCATCCAATCAAAAAGTTTATATAGTGGTCTGCACAGATTATATTACCAAATGGGTGGAAGCTAAAGCACTCCATAGAGCTACTGAAGAAGCAATTCTAGATTTTCTATTTGAAGACATCTTTATCCGATTTGGAGTGCCTAGAGAATTAGTTGCAGATGGGGGACCTCCTTTCACTTCTCACGGTTTTAAAGCCACCCTTCAAAACTATCATATTCAACATAGAATGACTACACCATACCACCCCCAAGCCAATGGACAGGTGGAAAGCACAAATAAAGTAATAGAATCCATTCTCACAAAAACAGTGAAGGAAAATAGAAAGGATTGGTCTCACAGGCTCCCTGAAGCATTATGGGCCTACAGAACTACCTGGAGAAATACTACAGGATTTTCTCCCTATGAATTAGTTTATGGAAAAAGTGTCATCTTTCCTGTGGAATTTGAAATCAAAACCTTAAGGACTGCTTTAGCTGTCAACCTTGATTTGACAGATGCATAGACAGCCAAGTTGCAGCAGCTTAATGAATTGGATGAAAAAAGACTAGATGTTATTCATCAGACAACTATGATTCAACAACAAAGATATAAATTGCATGACAAAACCATCAAGCATAAGCAATTCCAAAAAGGTAATTGGGCCCTACTGTATGATTCTCGGTTTAAATAATTTCAAGGGAAACTACGTACAAGATAGCTTGGACCTTACGAAGTGGACACTGTTTTCCCCAATGTAACAGTAAGGCTCCTCACAATCGATGACTCTAAAACACCGTTACTTGTGAATGGTCATCGGCTCCGTCTATACCAGCGCCCCATTTCCAAAGAATATTTTAAGGCCACATGTGTGGAAGACTCTCATTACCTCTTTTTAGAGGGGCCTCCTAGCCCTCATTGTAATTAATTCTTTTGAATTTAATTCCTTTAGTACTAGATTAGAATTCTTTTACTAATAATCCCTGTCAAGGAATGGCATGTTATAATTGATTTTTTTGCAGATTCTTGATCAAAGAAAAGGCCTACCAAGAAAGGATGATCTTACTTCAAGAAGATCCAAGCTTCATTTTGTGAAACACTACTCCCCTTTTTCCCCATTGCTGAAACACCACTATTTAGCAATTTTTCGCCCTTTTCCCCATTGTTGAAACACCACTGTTCAGCAATTTTTAACCTTTTTCCCCATTGCTGAAACACCACTGTTCAGCAATTTTTTGCCCTTTTCCCCATTGCTGAAACACCACTATTCAACAATTTTTCACCTTTTTCTCCATTGTTTAAACACCATTGTTCAACAATTTTTTGCCCTTTTCCTCATTTCCCCCCCTTTTCCCCATTGCTGAAACACCATTGTTTAGCAATTTTTCGCCCTTTTACTCATTTCCGAAACATCACTTTCCAACAATATTTTTCCTCATTTTTCCCCCTTTTCCCCATTGTTGAAACACCACTGTTCAACAATTTTTTTCCCTTTTACTCATTGCCGAAACATCACTTTCCAACAATATTTTTCCTCATTTTTCCCCCTTTTTCCCATTGCTGAAACACCATTGTTCAGCAATGTTTCTCCCTTTTTCTCCATTGCTGAAACACCAATTCTCAGCAACATGTCGCCACTGCTGAAACACCATTTTTTCAGCAGTATTTTGCAACATCACTCTTCAGCAAACATTTCTCTACGCTTTTCCTATTGCTGAAACACCAACTTTTCAACATTCCCTGTCAATAAGCTCTTTCTCTCTCATACTACATTTTGTCCTTCCACGACCCTCTCTCATAACTAAACAAATCCTTGATACAATTTCTCTAATAAATCAAAAGTCTCCCCCATGGCTACTGCAGAACTATTATGGACAGGCACTATATTTTGTTTGAAGTACGAATCAAAGGTAAAGATGAGGTATGTAAACTTTATATGTAAATACAATTGAACTATGGTTAATGAGAAGATCCCAACTCATTATTATCACTCACGTAAAATCATTATTTTAGCTGTACTTGAGGGGGGGGGATATCGAAATCTTATACCATCATTTCACACGAACCGACTACCGTCATTCATTTTTTTACCCGCCCTTTCATTTGTTTTCACCACCATTTGCATGCCTTCACCCGCAAAACTTACTCTGCTTAGAAGCGGTTACTTGACTCTCAGACGATGCATTTTACTGAGCTGTTAGCTATGGGAGGCCCTGTTATACGGTATGAACCCACCACGACAACCCTGTTAGAATTGTATCTATAATTCTATCAAATTTTTCTGCAGGCAGGTTGGCTGGGTTATTTTCAGAGGCTCTAGGGATTTGATCAACAACAGGTTCTTCAATTTGCTCGAAATCTTCAGGAAGATTATTCCACTGTTCAAGGGGTTCAGATTCTAGTCATAGAGGATGATATAGCATAAGTTTCGGGTCTCCTTTTCACTGGCATTCGTTGGTTAAGCCGCAAACACATTATCCTTAATGCCCAGTAGGATTTTCTCTTGCCAGGGGAACAAATTGAGCCTAAAGGCCGGGGTGTTCAACTTAGCTCGTTGTCGCCTCCTTGACCGAAAGTTGCAGAGTTTGTCAAGAACTACCTCACCTGTGAAGGCCGATACCAGGTAGTCTACCAGTACGATTTTGTCTTGTTGTCTCATTTACGACATGCTAGATTGGTGAATATTCCCTACTATCTTAGAAATATGTCGCATTACTGTAAAAAGGCTAAAAATCCCTCCCTTTCCCTCACCCATCACCATCTCACTCAACTACTCATCCAAAAGGGTTTTTCTCAACAAAACCCTCTCCTAAACAACCCACCCATAAACCCTCAAGAAGTTGTTGAACATCCTGAAAATCCTCAGGAACAGCAACCACAAAACCTTCTAGATCCTCCGGAAGTACCTAACAGTCCGCCTACAGACCCAATTAATCCAATTAACCTTCCTACCATACCAAGCCTGCCCCACATCTTACCAGAATCATCCACTCCTACCGTTTATATCCTTAGTGATGATTCTGAGCCAGACAACTCTCACTGCCCCATCACTGAGGAAAAACCCTCACGCAAACGAAAGAAGCAAATTCCTCCTTTTCCCTCCTTTTTACAAAGAAAACGAACAAGGACCTCAACAAGAGCAGCCACTACTGTCACTACCCTAAACCCCCAACCCATCTGGCTAAAATCTTGTACACCTCCACCCTCCCAAATTCTAGAATTTTTACTTATTCCACACATGGGCACTGCAACACAAGAACTAGAGGCCCAGTGTATTGCGACATCATCCTTTTTAAATCAAGTAGCTGAAAAACAAGAACCAACTACTCATCTAGTAGCTAAAACACAAGAACCAGTTGCTCATCCAGTAGCTGAAACACAAGAACCAACTACTCATCTAGTAGCTGAAACACAAAAACCAACTACTCATTCAGTAGCTAAAACACAAGAACCAGTTGTTGATATTGTTACCAAAATATAGGAATCAGATGCCCAGGGTGCCGCAACACTACTTTCTCTACATCAAGAAGCTGAAATACAAGAATCAGCTGATCCTATAGATGCTCCAAAAGAACTAGCTAGTGCGGTCGTGACTGTTACACAAGAACCAGTCACCCCTCTTAATATACCCATGAAATATCAACAACCAGAACCAACAATGGCCTCTGTCTTACAAGAAAATGAGTTCCTAAGGTCTGAACTGGAAGCCTACAAGCAAGAGCTAGTAATGGTAAAGGAATCCTACGATAAAGAACTTAAATTGTATACCCTAGCTTGTATAGCGACCATGACAGAGGAAAATACAAAAGAGAATCAATGTAGAGAGTATATGTGCAGTCAATGTGGGGACATTTATTATCAAGCAGGCTACAAAGTAGCTCAAATTCCAATGCCTAGAGCTTCCCCTGCACCCATGACTTTTGCAATCAAAGAAGAAAACCCTGTTGTTACACAAGAACCAGTAGGACCTTCCAAAAATCAAAATGAACCCTGGCCTACAACAACTGCCACATCTGAAGCCCCTGTTTTTATTAATAAAGTTGTACAAACACTGCCTATTGATGAATCTACCCCTCATAGCGAGATCAATACCCATACTCTTGTGGAACAAGCTACTCAGACCCTACCTCGGCCTATCACTTGCGATGCTGGAACACAAACTCAACAATGGGATGAGCAGACGATAATGGACAAATGGAAAAAAGAGGTTGTTGTTACACAGGACAAAAGCCTGCAGGAGCACAGACTACTCTGTCTAAACCACATCTATTCAAACTGGGAAGCTTTGGAGAATACACGCCAAGAATCTCGCGCCCATAAGAAGCAGAATAAAGAGCTAAAAGGAAAATTGCTCCTGATGTTTGACTTGGCACAAAAATTGTTGGCTGCAAGGAAACCATCCTCCAATTACTCTATTTTCCTCATAGAACGACTTACATTTTTTTCATATTAAATCAATCAAAGAAGGCAGACCCCATGCAGTGTTAAATCCAACAGATTTTGTTAGAACCTTTGCAGAAGCTTCTACTATTGATCATCACCTCCTCTGTGAGGTATATCTTCATAATGAGGCCATCCCTGAGAACCGACAGCTTAACCTTAACCCTCTTGTCAATGATATCCAGATTCGGGCACTCACCTCCTTTCTTAACAATCAGATTACATGGCAGAATGACTTCCTAGCTGCCAAGAATAATGAGGATAACCGCCTCCTCTAGATATGGCCAAAACCACAGAATGCTGCCACCTTTGTTGCAGAGTATTATCAGTTTTTGAAGAAACCAGGGATGATTCAATATATTCAGCAACTACAGACAACAATACTTCAGGATTGTCAACAGTTTATTAATTCCACAGAGATCGCTGCCCTACAAGCAAATAACATGTTTTGGCAACAATCTTTTGAGAAAAGATAGAAATACAATCCCTTTAGTCCTACCAATCTTGAGACAGCAATCTCCCAGGTACCTAGCTACATCAAATGCATTCAGCAATGTGCTGAAAGCTGGATAGGTTATCAGTTCCATTTTCATATTCTGTGGATGCCAGCAGAGAAATATCAAGTTCATCATAAGTTGCCCAAAAAGGCTGAAACAATAGCTTGGAAAAGGCTACAACGTGTTCAAGGATTCAGAGCTCCAACAGACAACACTTTCCACAGCTACTGCTTAAGTAATTTGCACGCTCAGAGTCAGTATTCATATTCTGACTCAGATTGAAGTTGCATGAAGACATGCAACCTTTTAGTTGGGGGGATGTTAGGACCCTATAATGTACCTTTTTGTTCACACTTTTTGCTACCATTACATCCTTTTTCCACTCACATTTAAGCTTACATTATCACCTTACCCTATCTTTCCAAAGGTATATAACATCTATTCTCTTTGCTATATGTTTAATTTGTTTTAAATGTAATTTTACATTACTCTCATACTTAACCATCGATCAAAAATATATAGTGTTGAAATAGTTCGAACTGCAGATTATTGTTGTTGCTTGAAGGCTCGTTGCTAAAACAATCAAAAGCGCGCAAACCCCATTGTTGAAATAGTCTGTGGTCTGCGATGCTGAAACAACAATTCACACAACAGTAAGAAGGAGTTGTTACATTGGCCACAGTAGCCGCACCGTAAGCCAGCATTAACCATTGTTGTTGCTTGAGACCACGTTGCTAAAATAGTTAGAACGCAAATCCTGTTGTTGAAACAGTCTGTGATTTGCAATGCTGAAATAGTATACAACAACAATAAGAAGATAAATAAAGAAGTTGTTACATTGGCCGTAATAGCTACACCTTGCCCAACACCATTCCAACTATTGTAATAGCATTCTATTATGGGAGATCAAGATATCCTATTCCAGTATAGAAGATTAGATCTAACTAAGAATAGGATTCATATGTGCACATGTAATTTGATGATCAATTGTATTGAGGGGATTCTCATCTTTAAATAAGGGGAAATCATCATTATAGGGGATCCTTTTTGGCTAGAAAGAAAATACAGAGAAGGACGTGTTCACTTTAGACATTGTAACATGATATAGTTGACAGATGAATAAAAGATTATTCTGAGCATTCCTTCCTAGTTCCTTTCATTTCTGGGGAATCTTGTGAGAAGGGAGGGCCCACCTTCTTCACAAGATTCACCCATTAGTTCTATAGTGTGTTAATATTTTTTTTTTCACACCTTGATCAATTTATGTTTTGTTGAAACTCTACTTTACTGAACTATGTTTTACTAAAACTCTGCTTTACTGATTGTTACATTGTTTTCATATAATTCATGCTTGGGTAACTGTTAATCATTCTGATTGGTAATTATGTTTGGTGAATTTATGAAAGTGTGATAATAAGAGATAGGTGCTAAATATTCATGCTTGGGGAATAGGGTCATGTTCTCTACTATGAGATAATTAGCCTTCAGTACGTGTCAATCATTTTGATTAGTAATGAGTTCATGAAAGTGTGATAGTCGGAGACAGGTGCTGAAGATTCCTGCTTAGGGAATAGGATCTTGTTCTCTGTTACAGAATAGTTGGTCTTTTCTTTTGCAGTGTCTTGAAATATTTATTTCCTAGGTTGTTGTTTATTAATGTAATCCAGGATTCTTTGGATAATTATTTCCTTAAACTTTGAACTCTGCAATAGGTAGGTTGCTTTTTTGTAATTCAAAGTAGAACTTCAGTTTGTTCAAGGCAAGGTGTGATTAATGTACTTTTACTACAACTCTAGATTTCTTTTGAGATTGAGCATATATAGTGTGTGATTTCCTTTGAAATAAATAGACTTCCCTCGGCTGACAATTTATGTAACACTTGATTGTTTAGTTAATAAGCAATTACAGTGACCAACACCAGCCAACACTAGAGAAACTTACCGGTGCAAGTGCAACTTGAATACGAAAGCACCCTCCGGGTATACTCTGTAAAGTGTGGCCTGATGTCTATCCTAGGTACTATGGTATACCCCTGCAGTCACCTATGTAAGTATCTAAAATAAAGGCAACTAGGTTGCCAGTGCGCAAACAATCATCAGTCGGGTACAGTTGAGAGTCGGATGGACTGCAATGAGAAAGGTATCAAGCCTGAAACCTATCAAGGGTATCGAAAGCAAGTGTTTCAGAAGACAACTGAGGACCTCAAATGGATTTGAGACCCATGAAGCTCCGTGGAAAATGTGATCAACGGAATCCCAAGATAAGCCCTCTATATGCGTTCCCCACTACTCTTGGTCCGTCTCTAGAGGGGTTATCTACACTACCCTTCCGCACGCGACCTCGTGTTTATCCCTTGTGTTAGAGGGGGGTCCCAAATAAATTTCATGATACTGGACTTTTTAACACTCCCTAACACAGACTCTTATGTTTGTTTTTGTAGCGTTGAAGAGTTTCCTCTCCAATCCTAAATCAAGGCTCTAGCCTAGACTAGTTGATGGTCCCTACAAACATAAAGTCTAGTTGATTTTAATTAATCGTTAATTTTAGTTGTTGTCTTAAGTCAAAGGGAATGAAATTGAAACCAATGATGTTTTTAAGAGACGAAAGAGAAGAGCATATAATGAAACTGAAAACAAACTACTTCTTCTTCACAAATTGAGATTTGCACATTTAAACTCTTTAACCAACTTTTCAAACTACTTTTTTTTTCTAAGATATTTTAACAGAAAACTCAAAAAAATATTTTTCTCGACTACAAGCTACTTATTGTCCTAAGTCAAGTAGCCAAGAACTTATGAATAGATTCTTTTTCCAGATTATTAATGCCAACAACCAACTACTTAACCAAGTAAAGAAAGTGGAATCTATATTTTTTTTTATTATGTTTCCAAAACAAGAAATTTTAAAATATATTATTTTCTTCTTTTCTAAAGAAAAAAGGAAAAAATAAATACAAGGCAAGACCAAGAAATAACTTCTGGCCCACAACAGACCACGGGCAGTCACTGACAAAACCAAAGAGGCAAATCAGAACAGACTCACTATCTTGTCTAAAAACAGAATAAAGAAAAATGCAAGAACAAATTTAAAAAGGAAAAGCTAAATTGAAGTCAAACCTAAGCTACAGACTGTTATAAAAGAGACTAGGAATGGATCAAGAAAACCCCTGGGAAGTACAACTTCTGATAGGGAAGAGGATGACTGCCCCTTATCAAAAACAAAATTTCTCAACACGGGCATGCTATTGAAACTTCAGTAGCCAACGTATGTACACGGGTTGTCTAAAGGTTGGGCGCGTATGTACACCTGCAAGATCACTACATGCTCACTACAGGTCGCGTACACCTCTATAACTTCTCAAGAATGAAAACTAACAATACAACAAATCAGGCAGGGAGTACTGGTATTGAAAACCAGAATCCCTTAAAGACACAAAAAAATTCTTTGATAAAGAAAATGCAAGGAGAATTTTGATAAAGAAAAGATAATCTAAGGCTATAGCTAGGCTACAGACTACAACAACAGAGACCAGGACTATATCAAGAAAACCCCTGAGAAGGATCACTTCTGACAGGGAAGAGGATGACAACCTCTCCTTTTAAAAAAAAATATATTTTATGAACTCAGGCACGCTACTGACACTTCATAAACCAATGTATGTATGCGGGTTGTCCAAAGGTAGGGCACGTATGTACACCTACAGGCTCATTGGAGGCTATGTACACCTCTATAAATTCCCGAAAAATAAAACAATAGTCAAGCAATCAAAGCAGGGAGTACTAGTATGGAAAACTAGAATCCCTACAAACTCAGACTCTTGCTGAAACTCAGAAAAATGTAATCAAACCAATTTAAAATACCCAAAAATTATTCCTAAAAAACCCTAAATATCTTCCCCAGTGGGATCACCAATTCTGATGTGGGTGGGAAAACCCCCTATGGACTAGCACTAAGGGTTTTGTAATGCATGCAGAAATGACCATCTAAATTCTCCTACTTTTTATTATTATCCCAGCATACACCTCACAATCATGCATAAAACACAAGGATAAAAGGATCTGGTAACTCTACCTTGAACTTCCGTGTTTGGTGTCGATCCTTTTGCGTTCGGTAGCTCCTTGACTGCAAGTATCCTCCCAAAGCCAAAATACATTCATAAATAGACAAACAAAGAACTCCAAACATGCATCTTATATATGAATTAGTGGGTTATAAGTTCTAATAAAATATAATCAAAACTGAATATTGAACACCTCATATGGTAGGACGGGAAAAGTAATTATTTCTTATTAACCTCACAAAAGTAACTTACAATGGTGATATCGGCCACTGCTCCTCGAACCTGGTCCTAGGATCCTCTTCAACTATGCAACAACTGCTTCCACATATGCTTCTCCTCTTCAGTTCTCACAAAATTGTTGCAAAAGATTGGGGCAAGGGGAATACAAAAATTGGCAGAGTTTCTTTGCTCTTGTTTTTCTCTCTTCAAATGGGACCCCTACCTCTTCTTTTATAGGCTAAAAGAGGGTATTTATCTGTTTGAGTGACCGACTATGGGTGGTCAAATGGTTTAGGAAATTACCCAGAAATCTGTATTTCGTCTGCAACTTTCTATTTTTATTTTTTTTGTCAGTATACGTGGGTTGTAATGGGTCAGCTAGCGTATAAATGCAGGCAGCAGTGGTGCAGGGCGCATACATATTCAAAAGGATGGTTTTTAGAAGATTTGTTTAATGGTGGCTTGGAAAAAATGGCAAGTGAGATGGCCTGATGCCAGGTATGCATGTCTAGTGAAAATTAGGGTTATAACACAGGCGAAGCGGAGATTTCAGGGTCTCGCTTGTCTTGCGGGCTTGTGGACCCAGCAAAGAGTTTTTAGGGTTTATGTAACGGGTTATGGGATGTCAGCCCATGGGTTTACCCGTGTTTAGGACTTTTTGTAATTGTATAAATAAGTAGTAGCTAAGAAAGGTAGAAGGAGGGAAGTTGGCTTAGTGCATGACTACTAGTGGGTATGTGCATGGCGGGTTGATTTTGGCTTAGTGCAAGAAGTTGTAAGTGCTTTGTGCTACTAAGGAGTTAGCTTTGTGCCTTGACCTAATTTTGAGGAAGGTGGATCTTGTGTGCAGTGCGCAGATCACCTGTCCATCGCGAAGTCGGGCTCTGTGGATTTGTGCACAGGAGAAAATGACTGTAAGGATATCGAATACTAATAAAGAAGAAGAAGTTGTTGGGCATAGCCCCACGCTGGGGTGAACCATGTATATCCTGTGTTTTGATGTGCACTGTGCGATTTTGTTTATGTGGTTATTTTCTTAGTGCAATTGTTGTTATGTATAATGAATGCATCTAATCTTATAGCTTAGTGCTTAATGATGAGAATAAATGCTAGATCTGAGCTAATGTTGTGTACTAAGTGATTGGAAGTGTTAGATATTGATTATTACTGTGTTTCTCTTTAATAAGGGTTAATCTATGATGTACATGAGAATCATAACCTAATGCATCTTGTTGGCTAAGTGCTATGTTAAGTTTTGTAATCACAGAATTGTGTCCCAACTTGGTTGTAGACACCTGAGTCCTACAACCCCCCTACCTCTACCTCGGGTGAGACTCATCTGCTTCGCAGGTGTTGCCGAAAGGGCCAGTAGTTAGGGTTTTTTTGATGCATTATTGAAGCATTGAACCCTGGAGTGAGCCTAAAACACAATCTTGGAGTGAACCCACTAATTGATCAACCATCTAACTCCATCTACATCATCATGTATCCATTTTGTTTCCTTCTTTTCTCTAACGCTCTGTCACTTTCAAATCTGCTCCACTCACTCTGTTGACTTCTAGTCCTGCATGCTTCTACCACCCACATGTATTCTATGTATATTCTTTGGAGTCATGGTAGTCTCAACTAGATTTCCATCTCATTCCTTAATTGGTCCATGATCTCTTTTGTTGTGGGCGTTAATCATTCAGGAAGATTTCTCAAAGATTATTTTCTTCATTCTGGTGTGCATGCAATATCTTCTTGATTTCTAGCATGTGTATTAGAACTTAGACTATTGCACATGGAATAAATTGGAATGGCATGCCTATTAGAACTTGGATTGGCATGCGTGCCTCATTTCATCCACTATGAAATTGTTGGTGTGTCTGCAACATTGTAGCGCACTCAAAACGATAGTGCGCACACACAACCTTTACCCAAAACTTTGGGTTCCAACACATCACAATCCTTGGAACTTGTGTGTGACATGTTTTCACTAAGTTATATGCCTTTAACCTATCTCTAATAATCCTCCATAATTCTATAAATGCAATCTTAGCACTTCACCTACCTTTTCCCGATGATTGTTAAATATCTAACTCATCACTTGGCCAAGATTAGATGGATTTGGGAGTCTCTTCTTTCAATGAGAGCCCCTATAATTGCAACCCCCCCTCAGGATTCTCCTACATCCTTTTAGCAGGGTAATGAAAATTTCAATCAACCTTTTAGTGATGGTTCACACTTGAGAAGAATCTAGGGGTGGAATTGAAGGTGGCTCACCTTGATAATTGTCCATGAGTGAGGAGTCTTTAAATATCCTCACACCCATTCCAATGAATGACAATAATTGTTGATATGAACCAATGAGGGGAATGATGTTATTCAAGTTCATGGTTTGGCATGGCTTGTAGTGTGTAAGTTGGTATATTGTGACAACCTTCCAATTGTGATGGAATATCATCATTTGAAACACAAAATAGGTAACGACCTTCATCGTGTACATGCAACTATGTCCTAGGAGGATTTTGTAGTCCAAGGTTACATCTATGACCTCGACGTCAATGAAGACCATTTTTCCCACTATCTCAATGGTGAAATTTTGATAAAGGCCCTAGATATTAGATAGCAAACCATTGTAGTCCTGAAGGGTGATAGAAAAGGGGGTCATCTCAAGGGATCCTAGCTTATGCTAGATGTTCTTAGACATAATGAAGTAGATGCTCCCTCATATATAATGTATCAATGAATGGTGATGCTTCTGATTATCACTAGTATTTGGAAAGTGACCAAGGATGGGAGTCTAGGTTTTTAATTATCCAAATCAAATTTGATAAGGTGTGAATCAAAAGGATTGACTGCCCCCAATGTTGACAAAAACTATTTTCTTTGAGAAGGGCATGTCTGCAAGACCTCAAGTGTGGAAATGGTTGCAGGGGAATGAGATAATTTGTCCATGATTCTATATCTATGAGCATCCATATCATGAGGGTTATGAGTAGTGATCCTTAGAGGTTCCTTTGTTACTTTGGGAATTTTTTATTTTTCCAATCCCAACACCTAGATATATCATTTTATTGTGGTTTCCTTGTTGTAAATTAGATCTGCAGCTCACGAAAAAAAATACACTAACTGGAATATTCAACTTACATAAACAATGAAAGCGATACTAGAAACTGAATTTCATACACAATACACAAAGATATTATTCCCTTCAAATAAGTTTATCATTAGAATAATATCAAAGCTTACAAGGTCTCTCTTACTGGGAAAATGGCTCACAGAGAAATAACTAAAAACTAAAAACATCACTTTGTCATCATTGTACAGCCCCATACATTCAACCTTCTCAGATCTATACGTTCTCTATATCATTGTGTCCCACATATGTGCATTCTTTCATGCATTATAGCCTATGTATATGCATGCCCTAAGCGACCTATGAAGCACGTAAAAATCATATTTACTGCTACAGTTTCGATATGTCAAATCCTCCTGCAGCTTCCCATGTTCTCTCTTATCCTCTGACCTGAGTTGATCTCTAGATGAAATTCCTTCTTCATCTATCCAAGATATCCTTGAGAAAAAATCCTTCTTTTCTCTCCTCTTCCATATCAACACAATGTGTTCTTCTCCTTCACCCTAGACTTGATTTTATAATATTGAGTTATACCCTAACCCTAATATCCAAAGTGATTAGTGGTCAAGATTATATCTCACCTCAATTGAGATCAATGGCTAAGAGTCATTTATTTCACTAATGCCAAACACTTAGGAATTTCATTAAATTAAACTCAATTAATTAATAAAATCAATTTTCTTTAATAATTTCTTTAATTAAAGTAAATTACTAAGGTAGAAGGATTTGTATGACTTCCATACATCTAGACACTTAGACCTGTGTGGAATTACTTTTCTTATTCTACAAACATCAACACTCCCTCTAGTGAGGAAGGTACTTCTCAAAGTGCCACCTAGAACTAGTTTTCCCTCTGTTCTTGGCACGATGTCACACACATCATCATGCACCAAAGAATCATTTTGTACTTGTGGGTCTACTTCCTCATCAATGATGTTACTCATATGTTCCATGAAGTTTAGAAAATTCTTCATAATCCTACCCTCCCTGAATATGCTTTTAGGAGCCTCAACTTTCTTCTGATCATCCCTCAATGTTAGTTCAAACCAACTGGGTATCTTGACAGAGGTGGAAGGGGATAATTCCTCCTTCCCACTTGAAGGTTGACTCCCTGAACTAGAATTCACTAAAATATGATATCCCTCTAGAGCCTTCTTCTCCTCATCCTCTACCACTAACATCAATCCATCCACAATCCCCTTGGACCTATGAACAATCTTTCTCTACAACCTGTAAAACTTTCCCTCTATAACCCCAATGTTGATTATTATGTTAGGGATATCTCCCTTTACATGTATGAGTAATTTCCCTTTCTTGAACATGACGAAAAAAACCTTGTTCTCCAAAAATGAGACTAAGAGAAAATTCTTCTTCATTTCTGGTACATAAATCACATCATGGGGCTCCAACTAACCTCTTGACTCAAGATAAAAATACATGGCTCCCTCTATTACAGGATAAATCAATATATGCGGACACTAACAGATCTCCCTAGATCCACCTGGATCTAGAACAAAATAGGACAGGACATGACTCTTTCCCTAAGTTGTAATCATCGAATATACTACCAAGAAGGAATGAGTGACTGTTATAACCCTAAATTGCACCACACTTGCTTACCCGGCATCAAGCCAACTCATATCCCTTCATTGCCAAAACATCTGCTGAAAAACCTCTTTGAAAATCCTCTTGGGTCAAGGCCCACGCACCCTAACCCACTATTGCACACGTGTGAACGCTAGCAAGCCTACTACAGCATGCGTTTACCTAACAAAACACAAAAATAGGAAAGTTGTCGACGGGACAAAAAGCTACGGGTCAGTTAACTGAAACTCCTGGCCATGCATGGCTGAGAGTTCGTCCAAAACCCTAGCTCCTTCTAGCCTATAAAAGAAGGGGTAGGGGTACCATTTAGGAGGAGGAAAATTATAGCGAAGAAACTCTGCCCATTTTCCGAATCCATTGTCCCAACCCTTTAGCCTTTCCTCAAGCCTAAGGAGAATTAACACAAAGCAGTTGGAGGAAAAAAGAAGAGGAGGAGCCCAGGATCAGGATCAAGGAGCGGTGGTCGGTCTCGACTTTGATTGTAAGTTGATTCATTTTGAAAATAATAAAAGAATACTTTTCCCGTCCCAATGCATGAGTTATCTATGATTTGTTTAATTTACGCTTAATTTCTAACCCTCAAGTAGAAAAGTAGCATGTATGCGTAGTGGTTTGTCTTGATTGCAGGATTATCTTTGGAAGGAGCAGCGCAAGTAAGCGGACAAAGCGCAACGGAGGATCTACACCAAACATCAGTAAAAAGGTTAGTAGTTCCTTTCCATACATGTATTGTGAAAGAGGGGTTTAAGTTTTGGGTGGTAGGTTAAAAAGTAAGTTCTTTATGGTCAAAATATTCATGCAAGTTTGACCCTAGTTTGCTAGTCCATAGGGTATTTTTCCCAACAACAGAGTTGGCGACCATACTGGGGAAGATACTCTTTAGGGTTTCCGGATTTAGTTGAGTTTTTGGGTAGTTTAAGAGATTAGATTTTCTGTTTCTTTGCTTGTCTTTTTCAGTAAGGCCTGAGCTAGCAGGGAGCCTGGTTCTTTATACCAGTTTTCCCTGACTATTTCTTGACGGCAATTTTCGAGACACACAGAGGTACACGTGGCCTGCAAAAGTCCTGCACACGTGTACCTGTGCCCTAATCTCTTACAGAACGCATGTGAACACTAGATGTAGAGGTTTTAGTAGCGTGTAGGAGCTCAGAGAACTTAAGAGGCATTCCTCCTCTTCCCTGTCAGAATTATCGATTCTCAGGGGGTTTCTAGATCCTGTCTAAGTCTTGTTGGTTCACAGTCTTGTCTCAGTTTGTCTTGTTGTGTTTTGTTATTCTTTGCAAATATTTTTTCTTTTTTGTTAGAAGAAGCATCCAAGCCTTCAAGAGACCCTAGTTATCAATACCAGAGGCCTCTTCATGGTCTGGGTTGCCTGTGTTTATTTTTGTCTTAGAGTTTATACATACACGCGGCCTGTACAAGGTCAGCCCGCGGGTACACGCATTCTGTTTTAGGTTAGCACGCGTGCTGTTTTAGTGACAGTAGTGTGCTTGATAGGCTGCTTTTCAATCAGGGTGGGGTAGTCATCCCCTCCTTTGGTGAGAAGCGTTCCTCTCAGGTGTTTGAGTCTAGGGTTGAACAGTCAGTAGGTTAGGGCCTCTCACCCTTAGCCTGTTGTTTCTTAGTTGATAGTTGATAGAAACGATAAAAAAGGAAAATTTTGTTTTATGGTTTTTAGACAAGCGTAAGAGTTTGTGATTTCTTGATTGCCATTGTGTGTCTTTGCTCGGATTCTTTGTGATCTGTGCTTTAAGCCAGAATTTTGTTTTTTTTTCTTGGTTTTAGGCTTGTCGGTATTTTCCCTTTGTTTCTTGATTAGCACGTAAATAAAAAAAAGAGAAAAAAAAAATCTTTTCATTTTCTTCTTTGTTTGAAGATTGTGTTTCTGCATCAATAGCTAGGGAGAAGTCTTTTTGTTCATAAGTTTTTTGCAGTACATTTAGAGCATAAGTAGCTCGTATTCGAGTGAAATTCCTTTATGTTTGCTGCGTGAAATCTTAGAAAAATTGAAAAGAAAAAGAAGTCTTTCTTTGTGAAAAGTTGTTGATTTTTGCATTTAGTAAAAGTCTTTTGTTTCCATTTTTTTTCATTCTTTTTTGCTTTGAGTCTTTACACATCATCAGTTTCACCTTCATACCCCGTGACGTAAAAAAGACAATAAAATCAACACTAATTTAAAATCTATTAGACTTTTTGTTTGTAGGGTTCATACACTAGTTCAGGACTAGGGCCTTGGATTAGGTTGGAGAGGAAACTCTCCAAGGCCACTCAAAACCAAACATTGGAGTCTGTGATAGGGAGTGTAGAAGTCCAATTTCATGGAAGTTATCCGGGACCCCCCTCTAACATAGGGGATAAACACAAGGTCGCATGTGGAAAGGTAACAGAGATAACCCCTCCAAAGCCGGACCAAGCGTAGTGGAGAACACATATCGAAGATTTGTTTTGGGATTTCGTCGTTTGAATTTTCCATGGGGATTCGTGGGTCTCGAATCCATTTGAGGTCCTCAGTTGTCTTCCAGACTATTTTCTCTCGATACCCTTGATAGGTTTCAGGCTTGATACCCTGCTCATTGTGGTCTACCCGACTTTCAACTATACCCGCCTGGTGACTATTCGCGTGCAGGAAAACTAGTTGCCAATCCTTTTAGGGACATACATAGGTGAATGTGGGGGTATACCGCGGTACCTAGGATAGACATTGGGCCACACTTTGCAGATTATACCTGGAGAGTGCTTCTGTGTTCGAGTTTCACTTGCACCGATAAGTTTCTCTAGTGTTGGTTGTTGTAACTGTTCTTCCAACTAGTTTAGTGTTTTCTTGTCTTATCTCTTAGGGGATTCTTTTTTAGTGTGTGTTATTGTTTGAACGTGTAGAATACCTTAGCGTGTCTTGGATCGTCTCACACAGTGGAGGATCCCGAGCTCCGCCTATCATGAAGGCTTTTGGGCCTGCCACCGGTTATACTGGAGCCACCCCCACCACCATTGAGGCGGAAGCTAGACCAACAAGGGTCTTTCGAAGCAACCGGGTTACAAACCATTGTGCCCGAACAACTCCTGAAGGAATCAACCTCCAATCTTGGTTCATTTGAAACCCCAACCACTGATACCTGGCCACAAGTTATTGTACCAATTCAATTTTACAAACACCTGTCAGTGCCTCACGCAGCTATGGAAACAAACGTTGTTACTTCCTCTAGGAATTCATCCATTCCCACCACTGTTGCTACCACAGGAGAAGCATCTCCTAAATTATCGTCGTCGGTCCGAGCCACCATGGTCTCGGCCGCAAATATGTCGCACAGTTGACTAATCCCATCTATCATGGCGGCCACAACTCCCTTCACACCTAGTGTGACAGCCTCTCCATTTTCATACGGGATGCCTAGTTCAGGTACAAGTCCTACACTCACTCAATCCACTTTACAGAATTTGGGTATGGGGGCAGGGAGCTCTAGCGCTCCTCTGCAAGGTCAACTTGGGGGCACTTCTGTCCCTTTTAATGATTTTCCTTACGCTGGAGGTCATATCTCTCCTTCGTCCCCTTCACTTGATGGTCTGCATCAGTAGTCCGCTGGGAAACCTGCACACACTAGTTTATTTGGATCCAAAATTCAAGGAACACCCGCGCACACTATGCCGATAGGTTCGTCGCCGTTTGTTTGGAACAGGACGTTTGGTAACAACACTTTCGCATCCACCGCTTTCTCGTCTGGGGGCACTCCCATTTTTGGATAGTCTACTCCGATGCAGGGTACTATTCCTGCGCCGAGGGAACATATAGCAGGACCTTGGAACTCAGGACAAGGATCCGTTCCCTCCTCTAGAATGTCATTCTGGGGTAATTCTTTCCACAGTCAATGGAACCCTAGACAGACTACTATGCCTCTCCCATCAGGACTGGCATGGGGTAATCCTTCCCAAAGTCTGTCAAACACAATGAATGCCCAACATCCTATGTCATTTATGGGGAATCAGCCAATGATGTCTCCACAGATGCAAAATCCTTACGCTGGTTAGGGACATGGTTTCTACCAGAATCCGGGCCAGCAGCCAAACGTTTCCTGGCAACCTGGTGCCAGTCAAACTCCAGGACCCTTTTTCCCAGGCTATCAGTAGCAACCCAAACTACCATTCCTGGCGACATTACACTTGCCAGATTTGACAAGGTTGTAAAATGATCCTATTTGTCATGATCCACGTTGGCCTCCTATGCCAACAAAGTTGTGTTCAGACATTCCAAAGTTCGAGGCCAAGCCTAACGAAGATCCAAGTGATCATGTGACTACCTTCCATCTTTGGTGTTCATATAACTCATTGAAAGATGACTCCGTTCAGTTGCGATTGTTTCAACGCACTCTTATCGGGAGTGTCACGAAATGGTACATAGAGATCGATCGCTCACGATACTCTTCTTTTGGTGAACTGGCAATGGCCTTCCTTAACCATTTCCAGTTACCTGTGAGATACGAAGCTGGCACAAAGCTGCTTGCCAATTTCAAACAGACAATTGCGGACCATATCTATGATCATATCCGAGAGTGGAGATGCTGAAAGAGTCTAATCAATGTACCAGTCCCACCAGCATTCCTTCTTGAGTGGTTCCTTAAGTCTTTAGTCCCACAATTATCCAACGACGTCGAGACTTCGGGAGTTTTCTCCGAAGAATATGCCATCATGAGGGATCAATAGTTTGAGCTTATCTATTCTCAGTCTGGTTTATTGTACAACATCCTACTGGATGCGCCACGATCTATACTGGATAAAAATAGACAGAGAGTTGGACCACATGCTGATGGTATTGTTGGTTAAGCACAAACCAAGCCCACTGAGCAATTGACAAAACAATTGCAACAATTATCTATCCAACACTCAGCGGCCAGCCAGACTACTACTTTGGCTGCTCCTCCTACCCAAACGTCGGAAGTACACTCCATGTAGATGACTAACCCAAAGGCCACCCAGCAGCCTGAAGGGAAGAAAAAAAAACAGAAGAAGGGTAAGGGGGAGAAAAAACCCAATGAGAATGTTGGTGAGGGCACCACAGAAAAACGGAAGGCGAGGTATCCGTGAAACTTGTGTGCAGAAGACCACCCGACCCATCTCTGTCCTCGACTTGCAGAGGCCCAAAACTTTGTCACACAGCAACAACAAGCTGTGTTGACTAATCCCTTTCATCATGGGAAAAATTTAACTCAAGCCTCTACAAGTGCCGAAGGGGGCATCCAAGAAACCTGCCCTCCTCCAAACAATTCTTCATCCGCGAGTGTATATATGGTTAGGGGTGATGCTTTAATAACGACTACATTGCATGACTATAGTAAACCAAGTTCCTCTGAGAAGGGAAAAGAAGCCAAACTCCCATCTCTTCCTCTACAGATTGAGAATATGTTGGGAGAAATGATGACACGCATTCCAAAGCATGCATTTAAGAAATCTTCTCATAACCCAAACGCAAGGGTCGCTCAGAATTACTCTATGGTGGAGGATTTATCACAAACCCCTTGTGCGATGTCTGCTTTGGAAGTCCTTCAAAGCTGCCCTGCTCAGAGGAAAGCCTTGTTCACTGCTTTAGGCTCTACTGAGACTTGTAACCCGTGTACCATCATGTTAGATACAACCGACTTAAAACCTCGTCTGCCTTACCACGTAGCATTTCAAATAGTAGTGGCTCATCCCATGAAAACTTTTACATGCAATATCTTTCGCACGGTGGTCAACGAGGGTGCCTCGACATGCGTTATGTCATTAGCATGTTGGAAGGCTATTGGCCAGCCCGCTTTGTCTCCGTCACCTACCCTCCTCACTGCGTTCGACGGTCGTTCTTTCCGACCACATGGCATCATTCCTTCTTTCCCTGTGCAGTTAGGAGGGAAGACCGTGTGTCTCAAAGTAGAGGTAGTCGATGCTCCCCTTGACTATAACCTCTTGTTAGGTCAGATTTGGACTTACGCTATGCACACTGTGGTTTCTACAGTTTTGCGAGTCTTGTGGTTTCCACATGAAGGTCGGATAGTGACCATCGATCAATTCTCCTTCTCTAGACCTGACCCAGCTTTGGGGGCATCCACGGTTCCCATGATTGATAATCCTCAAGCCAGTGTCGTTAACGTAGGAGTTGGTTTGTGCCCATCCTTGATGGGTACCTTCGATTACCCACCTCCTCATGACGATGTCAAGTTTATATCTACTCACCACAAGGCTGAGATTTTTCACGTTTCGTCGTTCCGCACGACTTACTTTGAGGATCCATGGATTCTTCCTTCCCCATCAGCCACGATGGATGAGACAAGGCACTCTGGCATGTTAATGCCCTTGTCGGTTGCTGAAGTAGCATACTCTTTACTCCAGCAAGCTTCAGCTAACCCTGATCCGACTCTCGTACAAGAGTTGGATCCACTTCTAGAGCCTATTTGGGCTCAGGGTTCTCTTTCTACCATCGATTCGTTAGACTTAGTCTTTCCTTCTGACGAGGTAGTGATCGAAGCGATAACTAGTCTGGACAAACCTTGGGAAGATCTTCATCATAGATCATATTTCCTCCTAGAGTTAAGCCGAATCGATGCAGGAGAATTCACTATCACCATGACGGGAGATCATCCATGTCCTATTAACCTCTTAGCTACACAGGAAATTTATGCTGAGGGAAATATGGTGACTATCGCTGAAACTATACCTATCAATATCTCCCGAAACCCTAGCGTCGTGGAGAATGTCTTTGTCGGAGTGGATTTATCCCCCGAAGAGATTCATATTTACACAGATCTTTTCAAAGAATTATGCGACGTTTTTTCCTGGTCTTATGAGGAAATGCCAGGCATCGATCCGAAAATAGTTGAACATGAAATCACAACGTATCCTGATGCTAAGTCGGTTCAACAAAAACTTCGTCTAGTCAATCCTAAGAAAGCAGCAGCCATTAAGCTTGAGGCTGAGAAATTTCTCAAGGCAAGTTTCATATACCCTATTCATTTGACTCAATGGGTGTCAAAACCTGTGCCAGTCAATAAAAAACAAGGCACGATTCGTGTATGTACCGATTTCCATGATTTGAACAAGGCATTTCCAAAAGATAATTTTCCAACCCCATTCATTGACCAGATCATTGATGAATGTGCCGGTTGTGAAGCCTTTTTGTTCATGGATGGTTTTTCAGGATATAATCAAATCCAAATCAAACCTGAATACCAACACAAAACGGCATTCATTTGTCCATGGGGTACATTCACCTATCGTAAGATGCCTTTTGGCCTCAAGAATGCTGGAGCCACTTTACAGTAGGCCATGTCTTTTGCGTTTCATGACCTCAAACATATAGTCGAGGCCTATCTAGATGATTTAACATCACGCTCTCGCAAGCGAAAGGATCATCCTACGCACCTCAGACTAATCTTCGAACACTATCGCTACTTCAGGATTCGCTTGAATCCCAACAAGTGCAGCTTTTGCGTCATGTCAGGACGTTTGTTAGGTTTCATTGTATCAACAATAGGGATCATGGTGGATCCTCTCAAGGTGGAGGCAATAATCCAGTTTCCCCCCCACGCACAATCTTACAACTTCAAAGTCTTCAAGGCAAGGCGAACTTCTTACGACGCTTCATCACCAACTATGCCGAAATCACCAAGGGATTTATGAATTTACTTAAGAAAGATGTTCCCTTTTTTTGGGATGAATCCTCTCAACGCTCTTTCGATGCATTAAAACACGCCCTCACAACCGCACCTCTGCTATGGCCACCTAATTATAACAAAGATTTATTATTATATCTGGTTGCCGCAGAGTCAACCATAGGCATGGTTTTAGTTCAGGAAGACGATTCATTTTTAGAATACGTGATCTATTACCTGAGTCGAGGCCTCATAGGACCGGAACTTAATTATTCCCATCTCGAAAAACTTGCATTGGCAGCAGTTCATGCTGTTCAACGGTTCCGTCACTATTTTCTGTTTCGCAAGACCATCGTCGTTGTTGTCGTGAATCCATTTTAGTACATGTTGACATGACGATTTATCGGCAGAAAAATCAGTAGATGGATGGTCATCCTACAAGAATTTGACTTAGACTTCATTTCCGCAAAGTCCAAGAAGTCATTGGTCTTCGCAGAACTTATTTCGGAGCTTCCGGTTGAGTCAGGTGACGTTGTGCCTGAGGAATCGCCTATCTGGGGGGATATGTTTTTGATTGAATCTTCAGACCTCTGGTATAGAGATATATTGATCTATCTCCAGACCTTGAAGTGCCCCACCTCTGCTTCTCATGATGAGCGTCGACAGATACGCCATCAGGATAAGAATTATCTCATACTCAATGATACGTTGTATCGGAGAGGTGTAGAATGCATCTTGCGTCGATGTCTCACTCATGAGGAGGCCATCATAGTACTCAAAAATTGTCATATAGGAGCTTGTGGTGGTCACTTATCTAGGTTGGAAACAACGCAAAAGATTTTACGAGCATGTTACTTCTGGCCCACACTTATCAAAGATTGTATCGAGTCGGTCAAGAAGTGTCATCCGTGCCAGATATTCTCTCGGAAGATGAGGTCACATCCAGCTCCCATGTTTCTTGTCATCACAGTTGGTCCCTTCACTAAGTGGGGGATTGATTACACTACATGCAACCCCCCGTCAGCAAGGGGGCACCGCTATATCATCATAGCTGTCGACTACTTCACTAAGTGGGTCGAAGCTATGCCAACATTTAAAGATGATGGAGAGACTGTAGCTCTCTTCTTATTCAACCAAATTATAGCATGGTTCGGCGTCCCGAGAGAGATTGTCACTGACCATGGCAGTCACTTTCAGAACCAAATGATGTCCGAATTAACATCAAAGCTTGGGTTACGGAAAGAACATCCATCCCCTTACTATCCCCAAGCCAATGGGCAAGTGGAAGCTGTAAACAAAACTCTTAAGACGATTCTACAGCGAACTATCAACTCAGCCAAGTCAAATTGGCATTTGATGTTATACTCGACATTATGGGATTACCGAACATCTGTTAAGACTGCAACCGGTTTCTCACCTTTCCAACTCGTCTATGGGCCGGAGGCAGTCTTTCCCATCAAATGTCAAATCCCATCTCTGAAATTGGCAGTATAGTTATTGTCAGACACTTCTCCACTTGAAGAGCGGTTAGTACACCTTGAGAAGCATCGCGATGCGTCCCTAGCCAACGAGGCTCATAAAAATAAGGTCAAGTGTCAATATGATAGCTCAGTTCGTCCTCGAATTTTTTCTGAGGGCAACCTTGTCCTGGTCTATGACCAAGATAAGGACCCCCTGGGGGCAGGCAAGTTTAAACCCATGTGGTTCGGACCCTTCATTATTAAAGAGGTATTAAAAAAGGGTGCTTATCGTTTGGTCGATTTTGAAGGGAATGCTTTGGCGGAGCCTAGAAATGGGCTCTACCTCAAGAATTATTACTCATAGAAAGGTCACTGTGGGTAACTTTTTGTAACATATGTATAGTCTTTGTACTATTACTTTTTTACATTTCTTTTAAAAAGTGTTATGGATGTGTCATTGATGTTATATTTCGTCAATATGACAGATGTCAAGTGAGTCTGAGGTGTTCATTGGGTATGCGGACGGTGCTAGTCAACACACGCGGAGGTTTGCCTCTGCAGCTTGGTTAATCTTTACACCACAGGGTTAGTTGTTATCTTGCGGAGGTATATGCTTAGGTGACACCACAAATAATGTTGCCGAGTATAGTGCAATAATTGAGTTTATTTGTGACGCTTTGTCATTGGGTATCTCTCGTCTGCGGGTCTATCTAGATGCTCAACTGGTTGTGTCGCAGCTAAACAGAATATATCGGGTTCATGATCCAACTTTACACCGAAGATTCCTTAGGGTACATCTCTTAGAACACAACTTTTATTATATTACATATTTTCATGTTCCTAGGAGATTAAACCAAATCATAGATACTCTAGCTAATCAAATTTTAGATTGGCATCTTGCCCACATATAAAAAGATCATGGACATAAACATGTAAATACATTTTTGCACACATAATCCATAAGACACAAAAAGAGATAAAAACCATATATAAACATCATAAAATCCTCAGAGTACATAGATGGACGCAAGCGCCTAAAAAGTGAGAACAGTAACGAGTCACCGGGCTTATGCCCTCAAAAATATATACAACAAGGTGCTCATGGCACATAAAAAGTCTAAAGTCTATTCAGGGCCTATGGGCCCTGTTATAATCATCTACTGCACGGGCTAAACGCCTAAACAATCGGACCCATGTCCGAGGTGCCCCCACAACATGAGTCTACATGGACGGCGGCAGGTCCTCTATCTCTGCCATCGGGACTGTGCGAGTGAGCGCAGTGAAGTTCCGCTCAATTCACCTAAGAACCCTCTCAGCCTCTCCTACTGGGAGGTTCCCTACTACTGTTTCTCCCCCAGCGGCGACAGCTGTAGCTTCTGGCCGTGGGTGACACCTGTTTCGTGCATAGTCGGTAGGTTGCATGGGTCCCACATCTGCATAGAATAAACGTTCACACATCAAATACTCTGGCATACAAAAAAATGATATATATATCAAAAAATACATAAAAATTACATATGTAAACAAAAAAAAACTATACAGGTGGAGACTTACCCATCTCCCCTCACTCCTCACCAGGAGGCACTAGTATCTCTGGATCTCTAGAGAAGTCGATCCCCGCATATGGGTAGTCCTCGATAGCAGGGATCTGTCGTGACAGCCAAGCAAAACAGTCATCGTTGAAGGCCTCAATGGTCCTTCCACCACCCTATCACGACAGTAACACTACCCATCTGCATATTGCGGGGAAAGTGGCCAGATTTCCTCGTACTGCAAGTCGAGGACTGAAGCACGAAACTCTCTCGAAAAAGAATGAACATAGGATAGTCCCAAACCCAAAGTTCCTATGTGTCCATTGTCAGAAATCTGTCAATTGCCTCTTCATGCACTCCAACAGTGTGGTACTCCAATAAAAAATGTGTGCATTCATGCACTGAATTGCATAGTTCATCTATGCGCGTGAATCCTGATGCATGGCTGTTGAGCCGGTAATCCGCCCAACAAGAAACAAGATCGTCTGAAGTGTGAGGTTGGTAATCTTGCTAATAGGTACCGAAGAACCTCTATGATCGGTCCCAGACTCACAGTACTCAGCTACCAATTCTGATATCTTGCTCAGCCCCACAGGAAAAGTCTGAAAGTTGACTGGTTCCCCTCTCCTTGAGAGGCCAGTCAGAAAGTAAATATCCTCGATGGTGGGCACCAAGGATTGCCCCTCTAGCATAAATGCCTCTGCGTCAGGGTGCCAGTAATAAATCAAGGCATTCAGTAGCCTTGGTTGCGCGCACATGAACGGACATAAAAATAATTTTAACAAACGACGCTGCATCAGCACGGCCACAATGTTTGGATCTGTAGCCACTAACTCATTGGAGGCCTCGTGCTCCCTTTCTCTCCACTGGACATACATCCTTCCAACACAACAAGGTAGAGGAGGGTCAATACTTCTTGTCATTTGCTTTTCCATCAATGAGGGAGGGTACACGTGGCCTGTAGAGGTGATAGTCGCGTGTACATGCGTGCAGGTTTTTCTCTGCACGCGTGTACACGTGGGATGTCTTTGGACAGCCCGTGTGTACCTAGGGATGACCTTTTTGAGGTCGACGCCCACCCAAAAAATCAACTAAATGATAAAATGGAAGTATTGAATAGCTAGATAAGGGAGTTTGTACTTACTTGGTCCAAGCAGAAGTCTGTTTCATCCACTGTAGCTCCCGAAATCACGATCTTTGGCAAAGGGGGTCTTTTGGCTCCAGAGTCAATTTCCAAATCAGCAATGGTGATAATGAGCTACCAGCTTCTATTTATAGACTTTTTGGCCTCTTTTTGTCACTTTTTTGGCCCCCCTTATCATTTTCTTTATACCAAAAACCATTTTGAGTGATCTAGGAGCTATATGGGAGGGATTTGATCAGGTATTGGCACATATTTTATTTTTTTTGAGTTTAGAAAAAATATTAACGGTCCATAAAAAATTTATGTTTTCAAAAATCAACTTGAGCATATAGGTTAGGAGTTTACCCCAACTTTTGCATCTCGTTGCCTTTTTTCTTATCATATAGGATCAATCCCATCCAATTGTGACACGGAACCATCATATCTGTTATAATAGTGTCGTGACTTGGTGGTAGAGCTTACCAAAACATGGATTCCCTAGGTAGGTCCTGGTTGCATTATGGTGTCCATGTCATCTCTAACAACACTGTAGGCTCGGGAGTCTGTATAGTCTTTCCTGAATACGAGTTTGAGCCTCATTTGCATGGGTCTTTTTCACTCTTTGTCTTACCCTCCAGACTCCCAAAACATAATGGGTCTCCTTTTAAGCCCTTTTCAGACCCTCTAAACATGAAAAGATTGTTGAGCGATCTTGTGACCTTTCACGCTCGTTAAACTAAAATTTGAAGTCACGTCTGTTCGGCGGTAGTTTACCCCTTTTTCGGTATGGACGGTCAACTGTACGAACAAAGGAATACTCTATTGAATTCCCATTCTTTAGAAGAGTATCTTCAGGTATAATTTTACTCCTTTTTCATGCCTAAGGGACTAAATTTACGAAAAAGAAACCCCCACGGAGTCCATAGTTAAGCTCTTTTCAGACTCCCTAAAATTGAAAAGATCGTTGAGTGACCTTATTATTTCACACTCGTTAAAATGGTCCAGAAGAACATTCCCGACGGAGTCCATAGTTAAGCTTTTTTTAGACTCCTTAAAAATGAAAAAATGGCTGAGTGATCTTGTCCTTTTCACACTCGTTAAAATGGTTTTGAATTGACGTCTAATCGGTGCTAGTTTATCCCTTTTTTGAACCGACTAGACTATTGTCGAAAAAGGTACCCCACTGGAGTCTCCTTTTATTCTTTTTCAGACTCTCTAAATAGGAAAAACTACCGAGCTTCCCTTCTCTGGGCTCGTTAAACTTACATCGAAGGATGTTACCATTGTGTTTTCTATCAACCGCATTTGCATACCTTATCCACCAACCTTGTGACAGTTTGCTTCTGCGTCTTAACACCTTTGGCCGCCGGAGGATTTTTCCCGAGTATTATTTCACCAGAAAATCAGTCTTGTCCTTGTGCCTTGATCTTGTATGTTTGTCGTACTCGTTCCTCCATTGTAACGTAATATTCCTTTATTCTTTTTCAAAAATGATCAAAAAGAAAAAAAAAAATCAAATATACCCCAAAAAGAGGATGGGAAAGGTATTTTCTTTATTGGCAGCATCATGAGTCACCCTTGGATAAATCACATCTGTCTGTTTGATCATCAGACTATGGGATGTAGTATGACCTTAGGAAGCTTTTCTCGCTATATAGAGTTGTGTCCTCCACCGTTTGGTTACTCTTCCAAACATATGGAGAGTTTGCGTTGCCTCATGCTTTGTAGACTTATGATTAACATATATGTTGCCTGAGTCTTATCACTTGTTATGCTATTTTCAAAGGGAAGTTTTTCACTAAGCCCGAGTTGGCCCCTCTGCAAAATGTCTCTTGTCTGCATACCCGGCCATCCTGAACGTCCAATCAAGTCCTTGTTCGAAATCACTGAAGCCTTCAGTCCGATCATCAAGATTATCAAGTCCATAATCGACGAGCCATCGAAGACCTCTTGGTAGTGTAGTCGTACACTCATATTACACTCCTACCCGAGTTTTAGAAGATTTTGAAGTTATTGCTTGAGCTCTGAAGTACAGCCATCAGGCCGAATCAGCTTCCGGGAGATGGATACTCTATATGTTTATCTTTCTGATTTTGAGATGTAGCTTCGCTATGTATTATTCATGTCTACTCTTTATAGTTATTTGACATGGATCTACAATGTATTTGATTGGTATCATGGTTTTATTTGACGACACCTCCTAGTTCCTGATTCTTGGGCTCACTCATTCAGCATATCAGTACAGATTGGTAAAATATTGGTAATGTATTTCGGCCATCAGATGCTCTTCTGACCTCACACATTAGGGGGCATATATTATAACCCTAAATTGCACCACACATTCTTACCTAACATCAGGCCAACTCATATCCCTTCATTGCCAAAACATCTGCTGAAAAACCTCTTTGAAAATCCTCTTGGGTCAAGGCCCACATGCCCTAACCCACTACTGCACGCGTGTGAATGTTGGTAGGCCTACTACAACCTGTTTTTACCTAACAAAACACAAAAATAGGAAATTTGTCGATGGGACAAAAATCTACGGGTCAGTTAACTGAAACTCCCGGCCATGCATGGCCAAGAGTTCGTCCAAAACCCTAGCTCCTTCTAGCCTATAAAAGAAGGGGTAGGGGTACCATTTAGGAGGAGGAAAATTATAGCGAAGAAACTCTTCCCATTTGTCGAATCCATTGTCCCGACCCTTTAGCCTTTCCTCAATCCTAAGGAGAATTAACACAAAGCAGTTGGAGGACAAAAGAAAAGGAGGAGCCCAGGATCAGGATCAAGGAGTGATGGTCAGTCTCGACTTTGATTGTAAGTTGATTCATTTTGAAAATAATAAAAGAATACTTTTCCCATCCCAATGCATGAGTTATCTATGATTTGTTTAATTTATGATTAATTTCTAACCCTCAAGTAGAAAAGTAGCATGCATGCGTAGTGGTTTGTCTTGATTGCAGGATTATCTTTGGAAGGAGCAACGCAAGTAAGCAGACAAAGCGCAACGTAGGATCTACACCAAACATTAGTAAAAAGGTTAGTAGTTCCTTTCCATACATGTATTGTGAAAGAGGGGTTTAAGTTTTGGGTGGTAGGTTAAAAAGTAAGTTCTTTACGGTCAAAATCTGCATGCAAGTCTGACCCTAGTTTGCTAGTCCGTAGGGTATTTTTCCCAACAACAGTGGCATACCTTTATATCACTTCCTTAGGTATTTTTTGTTCCTAATTCGCTCTAGTGCTCTTGTGAGATCAGGTCCAAGACAACACAAACCAACTGAAGTGAAGATAGCAAAGTATATTCAATGACAACCTATGCATATGATCAAGGATTTATGCGATAAAATAAGAGTGATTTTATGGGAAAGGGACATGCCACTGTATTGTATTAAATGAAAGTAGAAGATACAACCAAATCACCCTGATGTCGCAAGCTTCCTTTCAGGGGTTCCTGGTTCCAACACACACACTTTCTTTAGACTTACATGAAGAAGATCCAATATGGCTTGATGGACAAATGGAGACCTCAAGCTTCAATTCAAACAGGGTTCCTCACACAATTCTTTCATAAATTCTCCATTCAATCTTGCTTAACCTCTTCCTTGAGAAACCCTTCATTATATAAGAGAAGGAGATATGGTTAAAAGGATGAGGATGATCCCACTAAATTTGAGAAGTCAGTAGGATGCCAAGCATTTGAATGCCAACTCATTTTCTATAATATCCTCTTCTAGAACCTTCGTAACTTCCTCTTCCTTTTAAGTTTTAAAACAAGTTCACACCCTACCCATAGAGAAAACTGCGAACACCTTGTAGGCTAGGTATTTGGTTGCCTGTGAGAATCAAGATTCTCGCACCCTACAACATAGTCATCCTATGAACTCATCTTAAAAATATGTTTTATGGAAGAAGACAATAGTCACTTTTCTCAGGAAAAAGGTCCTTATGAGAGCCTGAACACATAACAATAGAGACACCACCAGAGTGAACAAAATAATGTGTAATAGAATGCCCCCTAATGTATGAGGCTGGAACTCGTGACAGCCAAAATACTTTGTAAAATGCGTGTGTGTGTTAGAAACAAGGATCGCACCTAATCGGAAACCTGCAAACAATCAAGCATCTGTAGAATATAATACCAATTCTGAGGTAGGCATTCCCATGCTCAGACCATAAATGAATGAAATCATAAATGTAGGCCATGGCCACCATTCATACACTATGGATCCATGTTGCCAAAATACCACATAGCCACCAAGAATACACTGTGGATCTATGTGTTTAGAAGACACAGATTAGGACATAGCCACATGACATACAAAGTGGATCTATGTGTCAATACAAATCATAAATACTCATCACAGGAGGGCCTTGATGTATCCCCCATCAATGACACGAAATAAGTAACAAATTTTGAGTGTAAGTCAATGTATGAATATGATTTGAAATGGACAAAGGGAAGGCCAACATGGTAAGAATGGACAACTACAGATGGATGACTCAATGGAGGGCTTGATTGGAATTATCTTGAACATATGAACGACACGACAATTGTCTTGGCAGCATTGACTCAAAGATGACCCAAGATATGACCTTGTAGTAAGTCAGACGAGAGACAAATGGATTTCCCAACCTGTATTCAAATGATGAACAGGGAGTGTCATGTTCAAGAGAGACACTTACTGCCACTAATACAAATATGAAGGTATATCCCTTTCCCAAAATTTACCCGACCATTTCTAGCGAGTAACTCTTTATTTTTACATAATCTTGAGGAGGATAACATATGCTTGTTGATGTAATCTCATCCTTCGGACGAGTCACTCGAAGTACATTTAACGAACCCTAGGAAGGAGTGGTTCAGTCCCATAAAGGGTATTTCTATGTTTGTTTAACGAGTCCAAAGATAGAAAACTCGGGGTTTTTCATGTTTTGAGAGTCTGAAAAAACACTTAAAGAGAACTCTCCCAATTCCTTTTTCGTAAATTAGTTCGACAAGACTGAAAAAGTGATAAATTATCGCTCATCGAACGTTTTCTTAAAATAATTTTACGAGCGTGAAAAGAACAAGATCGCTCGGCAATCTTTTCATTTTTATGGAGCATGAAAAGAGCTTAAAGGATACTCCCTTATTTTCGTTGTTTTCATGTTACCATGAAAAGTACGAAAATACGACAAAAGTATACTCGGTTACGTTCTCATGTATTTTCGAGCACGAGAACGAAAGAATATTGAGCTCGAGGTTTTTCCTACAAAACACTAAAAAGATATTCATGCATGTGATGAAAAAAGGAAAAAATACTTGTACACTGTCATTCAGGCTTCTAGGTCACCTACCTGCGAAAAACCATACTCACAAGGCTATTAGGGTATTAGGTTTTTTAAATAATATATAAAAAAAATCAATAAAAAATAGTAAAAAAGTGAATAAATATGGGTGAAAAAACCCTTTTTACCATTTCATTGTTACTTTGCGAAAAACTTGTCCAACACACCTCATTTTCTCGAAATTTATTTTCTCAATTGCGGGAGGTACAAGCGGTCATTCGGCAAACAGTTTCAGCCAACGAGGTAATCTCCTGATTCTTCAACCTTTTCATGGATTAAAATTGATTTTTATTGGTAATTTTAAGTGTTTGAGTCCATTTTAGGGTCGGTGAATGCACTTAGGCATTCTCGCAAGTGAGCCATTCGATACCTATGAGAACCAAAGATTCTTGCAGGTGAGCTTTTGTGCACCTGCAAGAATCTCGTACTGCATGCAAGCTTCACCTACGAGGGCCGAAAAATGGATTTTTGTGCAAGTTTTTACACAATAATAAATTATTCAAGAGGTTAAAAAGAGTTGCGAACTTCCTTCTCCTGACTCCATTGCAGGTATTGATCATCACGATGTTGGAATGAAGGGAAAGGGAACACAAGGAGGATGATTCCATTGTCAAAAATGATCTGCGTACAGTTGTTTCCATCCGGGAATGTGGCCTTTTAAAAATTTCCAGGATCCCGGGCATGAGAGCCCAACTCAGGTTGTTAGAGTACCTAGTTCACATGTGGGATGTGGATCAACATTTATTTCATGTAGGGGTCCACACGCTGACACTAGATATCGAGGATATCTATTTTCTGACGGGGTTGTCACGACATGGATCCCATGTGACTCTGACCAGAGGTAGGGGTGGTGGAATTCCTATGAGTGAGTATTTTTTCCGACATTGTGTTCCTGGGGGAGAGAGAAGTAAGGGTAAAGTTTCCATATGAGGGGTCCAAGACTTGACACTACGGACTATCTTGTTTACCATTGCACACATGGCTGGGAGCACGACTCTGCACATGGATCTCCATAGCTATTTCCAATATTCAATAGAGTGCACAGAGCCTCGGGTTTTCAACTGGTCGGATGTGGTTATCCACAGTATGAAGAGGAAATTGACAAAGTGTAGAAGGGGCGACCTGAAGCAGTTCGGGTACGGGTCGATTTTGGTGTCTTTCTTCCTTGAGAGGGTCCCACTACTTTGACTACAGGTAGATTGGGGTTTACCGGCCCCATAGGATCTGAGGATGCTGAGGAGGTGTAACCTCATGGATCGACATGTAGCAAGGCCTATAATCAAATATAACGATTCATTTTTTGACTGGTTGATGCCCCAAATGTTGATGATTGATGACTATGCATATGCTGGTTTGGATTTCCGAGGAGATCTGGATTTGGTCTTGCCTGAGGATGCTCAGTGCGGTGACTTAGGTGAGAAGCACACATTTTGTTATTTTTAAATGTTTTCACAAATTTTATTATATAAAAAAAAATTATGTCTATCCAAGGACTAATCAAAAATTTCTTTTAATGACACAGATGTGGGGCCGTATCAACCTCCAGGAATGTCTCCCATTTATAGATGGGGAGAAGTGGCTCCAGTGGCAAGATGGGATGCTAAAGAGTACAAGGTAGTTGAAAAGAACTTAGAGGGACTGACTGTAGATGTCTCGGACATCACTATTGGAGAGATCTCGAGACGTTATCAACATCATACTATGGGCGTGTCCGAGTCTCTCAGTCGACTGCTCCATAGGGTAGTGTTGTGGGTGGGAAATCACTCCTACAGACTAGCACTAAGGGTTTTATCATGCATGCAGAAATGACCTAATGATTCTTACTTTTTACCATCATCCCATGCCTAAACCCCCATTACTCATATGTAAATGCAAGGCTCAAGAGATTAAGTTGACGTACCTTATTTTTCGTGTTTGATGTCGATCCCTTTTCGTGCTTGGTTGTTCTTTGACTGCAACTCTCCTCCCAATGCTGACCTACATTCACTAAAGACAAACAAAGACCTCCACATGCATTTGATCTATGAACTAATAGGTTAGATATTTAATCAATCATACAATCAATATTCCAATAATGACAATCTCATATGGCGGGACGGGAAAAGCAAATCTTTTATTAACTTCACAATGATACCTTACAATGATAAAGTCGGCTACTACTCCTCTATCCTAGTCCTGGGCTCTTCTTCCACTGTCTTCCAACTGCTTTGCTCTATAGTTCTCTTTACACAAGGATGGATAAAGGTTGGGACAAAGGGAATGCTTAATTGGGTATAGTTTCTTTACTATGATTCTCCCCCTTTCAAATGGGACCCCTAACCCTTCTTTTATAGGCTAGAAGAAGCTAGGTATTTGGTCGAGTGACTGGCCATGCATGGACGAAAGGTTTAGTTAACTTACCCAAATTTGTTTGTTCCATCAACAAATTTTCTTTTTCCATGCTTTTGTAGGTACACGCGGGTTGTCTTGGGTCAGATAGCGTGTACATGCATGCAGTAATGGTGCAGGGTGCATGGGTCTTTATAAAGCGGGTTTTTAAGAAGAGTTGTTCAGCAGTGTTTTGGCAAAGAAGGAATCCGAGATGGCCTGATGCCAAGTAAGCATGTCTGGTGCAAATTAGGGTTATAATAGATGCCCCCTAATGTGTGAGGTCAGAAAAGAATCTGATGGCCGAAATACATTAAAAATATTCACCAACGTTTTAAACAAGTGAGCCCAGGGACCAGAAATCGGGAGGTGCCTTCTGCAAAATAATAATTGTCTCACCAAGGTGGGCATACCCATGCTTTGGATGAAATAAAATCATGGCTACCAATCAAATACATTGTAGATCCATGTCATATAATGATATAAAGTGTATCCATGAGAAATACGCAATGGATATACATCTCAAAATCAAAAGATATACATGTACAGTATCCATCTTCTAGAAACTGATAAGGCCTGATGGTTGGAGATGAGGTCTTCAGAGCTCAAGAAACAACTTCAAAATCTTCAAAACTCAAGTAAAAGTGTAATATGAGTGTACGACTTCACTACCCAGAGGTCTTTGATGGCTCGTCAGTTATGGACTAGAGAATCTTGATTATCAGACTGAAGGCTTCATTGATTTCGAACAAATACTTGATTTGACTTTTGGGATGGCCAAGCATGAAGGAAAGAGACAAACTACAGAGGGACTGACTCAAGCTTGGAAAAAACCTCCCTTGGAGAATAACATGACAAATGATGAGACTCGGGCAGCATGGCATTAACATAAGTTTACGAGGTAGGAGGCAATGCAAACTCTCCATATGTTTGGAAGAATAACCAAATGGAGGAGGACACATCTCTATGTAGCGAGAACAGCTTGCTAAGGTCGTATTAAATCCCAGATTTTGTCGAACAAATGGATAGATGTTATTTATCTAAGGGAAACTCATTATGTTGCCAATACAAAGAAAATACTTTTCCCTTCCTCTTTTGGGGGTATATTTGATTTTTTTGTCTTTTTCAATAATTTTGGAAAAAGAATAAAATAATGTTACGTTACAAAGGAGGAATGAGTGTCGCAAACATACAAGTTCGAGGCACAAGGACAAGACTAATGTTCAAATAAAGGACACTTGGGAAAAATCCCTCCTGGGACCAAAGGTGTCAAGACACAGAGGCAAAGTGCTACAGGGCTTACGTATAAGGCATGCTTCAAATGGCTCAACTGAGAGCAACATGGAGCCAGCATTAGACCAAAGATGCAGGTATGGAAACGTGGTTAATAAAACACATAATGGTAATGTCCTTTGATGTAAGTTTAACGAGCCCAAAGAAGGTAAGCTCTGTGGTTTTTCATATTTAGAGAGTCTAAAAAATGTAAAAGGAGACTCCATTGGGGTACCTTTTTCGAAGGTAGTCTAGTCAGTTCAAAAAAGGGGTAAAATAGCACCGACAAGACATCTATTCAAAACCATTTTAATGAGTGTGATAAAGACAAGATCACTCGGCCATTTTTTCATTTTTAAGGAGTCTGAAAAAATCTTAACTATGGACTCTGTCAAGAATGTTCTTCTGGACCATTTTAACGAGTGTGAAAGAATAAGGTCACTTGGCAATCTTTTCAATTTTAGGGAGTCTGAAAAGAGCTTAACTATGGACTCCGTGGGGGTTCCTTTTTTCGTACATTTAGTCCCTCAGGCCCAAAAAAGGGTTAGAATTATACCTGAGGGTACTCTTCTAGAGATATGAGGCCTCTAGAGTATACCTTTGTTCGTACAGTTGACCATCCAGACCGAAAAAGGGGTAAACTACTGTCAGATAGACGTGACTTCAAATTTTGGTTTAACGAGCGTGAAAGGCCACAAGATCGCTTGGAAATATTTTCATGTTTAGAGGGTATGAAAAGGGCTTAAAATAAGACCCGTGTAAGGAACGTTCTTCTGGACGAATTTAACGAGTGTGAAGAAACAAGGTCACTCAACAATCTTTTCATATTTAGGGAGTCTAAAAAGGGCTTAAAGAAGACTCCATGGGGGCTACAACTCATGTATGAAACTGGTTCAGGTAGAGCCCGTTGTTAGGCTCAGACAAAGAGTCTCTTCGATAGTCAATTTGGAAAGTCTCCCAAAAGGGAAGAAAACACAAACCACGGTGTAAGTCCTCCCTCGGTATAGAAACCATAGTCATGGCTTCAAGGATAGCCTTATCTGAAGGCAATTCAAAATCTGAGAAATCATGCAAACGAGGGTCGACAGTCCCAAAGGGTGAAGTAAACTTACCATGCTCCATATGACGATGGAAGTTCTGGCTAGGACTGGCAGAGTCTATCAGCAAATAATCACGAGCACAAGGGCTTGAGGATCTACAAACAATGAGATCAGACTCAGAAGGATACTCAAGCCCACTTGGACCAAGAGAGGGAAGCAAGGCTTCCCATGCCCCCATTGGATAAACCAATGGATCAATTGTTGAGACCAAGTCTCGAGAGAGAACACATGATTTCACAGGTTCCTTCTTAGAATCAATTGAACACCGAGGATAAGACGCCACATAATTAACCCGTGGTGGGGTAGAGTCTACACGAATGCTAGGAAAATATAAAGGGGTAGTCTAAAATAATGCTAAATTAGGATGGTGATTATCATATGCCAGCCAGTCGATAGTGACAATGCTTCCATTGTGAGTGAAATGCATCACCCCGAAGAGCGTAGACACTACATCATTTAGAGCATATACATAATCACGCCCGGGAATCATATTGAAATCTAATGGGCCTTGCACCACTATAACATCAACAAGGACAAAATTCCCACCTAAAGATATAGGTAACTAAGGAAGAACCCCCAAATATTCACTAGGACATCTATCAAAATCCAATAGCTCATGCGAAGCAGACACAAGCTTGAGAGATCCCAAGACTTTCCAAACCGAGGAGGATAAAATACTTGCAGAGGCTCCCTCATCCAAAATCGATCCAGATTTTATGAGAAGAATGAAATGAATACATATTATTAACAAGTTCTTAACACAAAATAACATAGATACAGTAAAATTGGTTTTCTATTCAATAACGAAATAAGATGAAACTATAAAATGCAGCGGAAACAAGCTTGCTAGAATGGTGGCGGCTTATTTCTGAGAAGAGATGTGACGGCAGTGCGCATTCGCAAGAAGAAGGTTCCCATGAGGCTCTAAAGGAATTTTTACAATAATAAATAATGCCAAAAACCATAGACATCCAAAAACCTAACAATAGGAGATAAAGCACCAAAATTCATGTGGGCCCCGTTTGGGTAAGTTAGTACATCAACTTCTCGGGGTCGTAAATTTTGCATACGATCTCCGTTTTAGGCATGTGATAGCCCATTGGAAAGGTATCTTTGAGGAGATTCATTTTGGGGGCTCAATAATTCATTTATATATCATTGAGGATCTCTATCCCAAAAAACCTTCATTTAGGCCTTCAAAATGGCTCCAAAAGTTAAAACTACTAAAAATAGTAAATTGCCAAAATTGTCAGAAAACTGTTTTGAGCCAATTGGAAAAAGTGGGTGTCCACCAATATCCATATGGATAAATCCTCCCTCCTTAGGAAGAAATGGTCTCCATTGCATTGAGTTCCCCCATCAGATGAGGAAATTTCTGTTGAATTTGGCCCCAGGTGAGCCACTTGCCTTGGTGCAGGAGTTGTCCTGCTTTGATGACTCCATAAAACTGGATCCTTTGTTGTCGAGTGACCTTGATCTGTCTATCCACAATCTGATCATTTTATGCTTGTTGTAGGTAGTCGAGGTTGATCTTTGTTGGTGTCAATTGTTCGGCTACTTCTGAGGTGTCCAATAATGGTGGGAAATAAGGGTGAAGGAGATCCACGTTGAACACTGGGTGCAGACCAAGGAAAGGAGGAATGTTGAGCTCAAAAGAATTATCCCCCACGGACTTGGTGATAGTGTACAGCCCATAACGGAGTGGTAAAATATTCTGATGGGGTCTTGTAAAGCATTCTTTCTGCAATTGAAACCAAACTTTGTCACCCACCTGAAACTTATCCGACACCCGATGTTGATCATGGCGTTGTTTGTACTTGTCATTGGACTTTTGTAGAATATCCTGAACCTATTGGCAGATGTGCTGGATCCGCTCAATGAACCGGGTGGCTTTTTCAGCTTCAGTTCGAGCAGAAGATGATTTAGTCAAGGTGACCGCAAGGGGAAGTGCAACATCTATGGGTCCCAATGGTTGGAATCCCAACCCCACTAGAAAGGGGCTGTGGTCGGTTGAGATATGCAGGGCTTAGTTGTATCTATGCTAGACATAGAGAATGCTCTCATCCCATGTGCGAGGGTGCTTTGAATTATACATGTGAAGGATATGCACAAACATTTTATTTACAACCTCCATTTGGCCATCTGTTTGGGGGTGGAAGGTCGTGGATTTGGTGAGCTTGGTGTCCAGCAGTGACCAGAGGCTTGACTAGAATGTGCTGAGAAATCGACTATCCTGATCTGAGACAATGGTTTGTAGGATTCCAAAATGTACCTAGACTCGTTCAAAGAAGATATTGGCAGTGGCCTCTACTGTGATGCTCTTCTTGCAGGCAACCAGAATCACCATCTTAGAAAAGTGATCAACAACCACAAAAACACAGTCATTTCCCTGCTTGGTGGACAAGAAACCCGACATGTAGTCCATTAAGATGGATTCCCATGGCCTGTCAGAAGTAGGAAGAGGGATGTACATGCCCTGTTTCTTAGTGGTCGATTTGGCAATAGTATAGGCAGTGCAAGACCTGATATACTTGTTGACCTCCTATCCAAGTTTCGGCCAGTAAAAATGTTTCTGTAGAATTTCCACTATATTTTAAACGCTGAAGTGTCCTGCCAGCCGAATGTAGTGGGCTTCCTAGATCAACTTCGCTTTCTCACTTGATGGAACACAAATATGACCCAGACGACACAACAACCCATCCTTAAGGTGGAAATTATCGAGAACTGTGTTTGAACCCAACATTTGGTAGGTGGTGGCAAAGTCAGGGTCTGCCTCATAGAGTTGGGGCCATCTAGATGTCTCATGGCCACAAGAGTCTAGCATCGTGGTGAGTGCTTCGACTGGCGGTCTACTGAGGCAATCAGCGACGCGATTGGTGATTCTTGTTTTATACTTGATGTTGAGGTGGAATTGCTGCAAGTATGTGGACCACTTTTGATGGCACTCATTCTGCAATTTTCCCTATGTCTGCATGAACTACAGTGGCCTATGATCAGTGTGTATGACTGTCTCCTTCCCAAGAATGTAATGTCTCCACTGGCGGCATGCTTGCACAATGGAATACATTTATTTTTTGTAAGTAGGGTACTTACGGACAGTATCTGACAGTGTCTCACTATGATAAGCTACGGGGTGGTCGTGCTAAGTGAGAACGGTGCCCATAGCATAGTCTGAAGAATCTGTCTCGATCTCAAAAGGATGCTTCAGGTATGGTAGTGAAAGTACTGGGGCTGAGCACAAGTGCTCCTTCAAATTATCAAATTCTTGTTGTTGGGACTGGCCCCACGCAAATTTCTCCTTACCACCACCCCTGTTTATGTGGCTGAGGGCCCATGCAATATTGGAGAAACCCAACACGAACCTATGATAGAAATTGGCAAGGCCCAAGAAGCTCCAAAGCTCAATGAGTGTTGTTGAGGCTAGCCAGTCATGGATGACTTGGATCTTGGTTGGATCCACATGTACGCCATGTTGATCAATGATGTAGCCCACATAATGGACCCTATACATGCTGAAGGAAAAATTTTCCCAGTTGGCATATAGCTTGTGTTGCCGCAGGGTGTGCAGAACTTGTTGAATATGCTGCAAGTGTTTGGCCTAAGTCTTGTTGTAAATTAGAATGTCATCCAGATACACCACTACAAAAGTATTTGTGAATGGTCACAGGATATCATCCATCATCCTCATGAAAGTGGCTGGATCATTTGTCAAACCAAAGGGCATGACCAACCATTCAAAAAGGCCTTCCTTTGACTTGAAGGTGGTCTTCCATACATCTATTTGTTCTATCAGGACCTGGTGGTAGCTAGACTTCAAATCAATCTTACCGAAGTATTTGGCTCCCATGAATTGATCAAGGAGGTCATTGATTTGGGGAATCAGGTATCGGTTTCTAACTATGATTTTATTCAGAGCCCGGTAATCAATACTTATGTACCAGCATGATTGGGATCTTGCAAGGTGATGAGATGGGGTGGATGTGTCCCTTGTGGAGAAATTCTTGGATCTGTCACTTGATCTCCTCATTATCTAAAAAAGAGCAATGATAGACTAGCCCATTGGGTAGCAGTGCACTGAGGGTCATATCGATGGGGTGCTTGACCTGGAAGTGCAGAGGTACCCATGTAGCTGAGGAGAAGATATCCAAGTATTCTTCCACGACCTTATCTACTTGCTTTTGTTGTGTGGAGAGGTCAGCCGTAGAGACCCCGGATGTGGCTATGATCTTTCTCTTATTCTAAGAGTGAATCATGAAGAAGACAAACTTCCCCATCTGAGAGATGACCTTCCTACATTTCTTAGCAGAGATCAAGGAAATAGCACTAGGTGGGACTGCCTCAGGTATCCTGTACAATTTGTTGTTCAAAGTAATAATAACACTATGAGGCCTAGACTCATATACAACATGATGTTTCCATAAATAAGGTTGGCCCAAAAGAACATCACAAAATTTGAGAGGAGAAACATCACACAATACCTCGTCTTTGAAGGTCTTGATGTCGTACAACAATCGACACTGTTGGCTGACATGAAGATCGCTTCCTTGGTGGAGCCATCCAATGGTGTACAACTATGGGTGCGGGGTTATTGGAAGGGCCATCCGCTTGATGACCTCTGCTGAGATGAGGTTATTCTGGCTACCTCTATCAATGATCAAGTGCAGTGGGGTTCCTTTTACCCACATCTATGAATGGAAGAGGTGCTCTCCTTCTTCTGGCTCATTTGGTTCACCAGGCTGGAGCTTGGGGGTAGAAACGGTGGCACTGGGTTCCATGTCAATGATCCATCTTACCCTTTTTGGTTCTATCTTAGAGTCATAATCTACATCTAATTCATAGGCTTTCACTTCGGCCACCAACGACTACTTTGAGAGACAGTCAACAGTGTTATGCCAAGGGCTCTTATGGAAGTCACACCACTTCCCGGTATCTTTCTTTGTCTTTCTGGTGCCCTTCTTTGCTTGCAGCTTGGACTAGTTGTCCTGATACTGTCCATATTTTCTCTATCCTTTGTTTGGTGGGTTGGGGCCACCCTTTCCTAGCTTTTGTTGTGAGGGGTTCCCAGACCCAAATTGCCGCGTCTTTTGTTTGAGCTTCTGCTCGATTTTGATGGCATATTGGTAGGTCGTGCCAAAGGATGAGATGTCCAGAAATTCCATTTCGGTCTAGATGTATCTATGTAGAGCACCATGATACTTGAGCACCGGATTTCGCTACTAATATTTGATACCCAACTTGGTGCGCAAGGTATGGAAGATATTTTTGAAATCTACCACTGCTTGGTCTCTTTCTTGCCGCAATATGGTCCATTTGGTATACAGGTTGTCATAACTTATGATAGGGTAGTATTGTTCCTTAATAGCATCCCTGAAGGATTCCCAGGTGGTCGTGACTAAAAATAATGAGGTTTCCTTTGTTTCCTTTTGCTCACAGAAAGTTTCCCACCAATCTTTGACATGGGGAATGACTTTGAGGAGCACAAAAGTAATCTTTTTTTTATTCGAAAAGTTATGGACAGAAAATACCCTTCTAGTATATTCAACCACTTGTCTACAGAATCTAAGTCTATCTGACCTTAAAATATAGGAATATTGAAGTTTATTTGTACCTTGAAGGGGGCGTCCCCTCCGTTCGAAGAAGATGTGTCACCTGTTGGTAGTCGCCGAAGGATTTGTGTGAAACTATCCATCATCTCGTTCCTCTGTTACATGAGGGCTTCCTCAATCAACACTTTGAAAGGATCTCCTGTCCCATCATCTTTCTTTTCTCCTGCCATGGGAGGTCTCTTGGGCATGCGAGAGCTTCTTCCCTTAAGAGAAACATTCTCGAGACCTAACTCTTTGTACTCCCACCTCGTTGGGGACATGCATTAAGATGACAAGGAGCAGATCGCTCTGATACCACTGATCTAGATTTTATGAGTAGAAAAAAATGAATACAAATTATTAACAGGTTCTTAACACAAAATAATAGAGATACAGTAAAACTAGTTTTCTATTCAATAATGAAATAAGATGAAACTGTAAAATGCAGCGGAAACAAGCTTGCTGGAATGGTGGCGGCTTATCTCTGAGAAGAGATGTGACGGCAACGCGTATTCGAAAGAAGAAGGTTTCGATGAGTCTCTGAAGTCCTTTTTACAATAATAAAGAATTCCAAAAACCCTAGACATCCAAAAACCTAACCCTAGGAGATGAAGCTCCAAAATTCATGTGGGCCCCATTTGGGTAAGTTAGTGCATCAATTTCCCGGGGTCGTAACTTTTGCATACGATCTTTGTTTTAGGCGTGTGATAGCCTGTTGGAAAGGTATCATTGAGGAGATTCATTTTTGGGGCTCAATCATGCCTTCATCTATCATTTAGGAGCTCAATCCTGAAAAACCTTCATTTAGGCCTTCAAAATGGCCCCAGAAGTTAAAACTGGTAAAAATAGTAAATTGCCAAAATTGTCAGAAAACTATTTTGAGCCAGTTGGAAATGGTGGGCGGCCACCAATATCCATATGGATCAACAATACATTGATAATTGTTTTTTGAATTAACTTCAACCCTTATTTGAAAAGGTGCGGTAGAAGGAAGACGAGGCTCAGCAAGGTCATTCGAATCAAAGGAAACCATCCTAGGGCTTGGAGGGGGTGTGCTCAGAATGAGTGGAATGCCCCCTTGTTCTAAAAGTATTGAACTGGAAACACTAAAAACATGGTCGGTAGACACGTGACTCCTCAAAAGAAGAGTGGGATCATCCGATGACTACATCGGCATGACCACTTTCACAACCAATGGCTAAATAGGCTGCGGGACTACATGGTCCAAAAGCACCTCACCCCCCAAAAGAGGAGTGGGATCAGACGATGACTGCATTGGCATGACCACTTTCACAACCAAAGGATGAATAGGCTGTGAGACTACATGTTCTAAAGGCACCTCACACCCCAAACGAGGAGTGGGATCAACCGATAACTGCATCGACATGACCACTTTCTCAACCAATGGTTGAATAGGCTGAGAGACTACATGTTCTAAAGGCACCTCACCCCCAAAAGAGGAGTGGGATCAGCTGATGACTGCATCGACATGACCACTTTCTCAACCAATGGCTGAAAAGACTGCGAGGAAACCTCAAAAGACTCAAAATCAGAAGAGCTTGCAGACAGGGACCACAATCTTTGTACCTTTGGAATTCCAGAGCACAAATGAGTAAGTTGATCTCCCTTGCAAATATTACAAGGGAAATTAGGCTTACGTACTATCTATCTAGGTTTCTCAATAGAATTAATGCCCCCAGCATGACTAGCAGTGGTTGGTTTCACATCTCCAACATGACTTGTAGAGGCTGGTGATGGTTCGATAACTTGACTTGCAGAGGCTAAAGACCTATTACCAGTGTTTGCACCCTCTTCGTCACCTTGGTGAGAAAATGAGAGGTTCTTACATGCCCAGTTGGGTCTTGCTGAGCATGACAGCTGTAGAGGAAAGAGTTAGAGAAAAGAAAACACAAATATAAACAAGAATTAAAGAAATACAAACTAAAACTAAAAGCATGGAAATATAGAGATAACAAGGACAAAAAGACCAATGTCACCAATGTTTTTTAGGCTGGTCTATTGATGAAATCAAAGCACAATGAAGAAAGGGGACTATGATTCCCTTCTTCCTCCAAAGGAAGGCTCTTGGACCCTCACAAGCTTGCTCTCCTTACAACAAGAAAAATGAAAATGGTGATGAAAGAACTCCTTTGCAAATCCACTCAATGGAGAGGTGGA
>ML794385.1:121683-132984 GCA_009831015.1 Picea engelmannii
AAAAATGAAAATGGTGATGAAAGAACTCCTTTGCAAATCCACTCAATGGAGAGGTGGATTTCTCAATGAAATGGTGCCAATGTGTTATTGTCAAGGAGTGAGTCCTTAAAACAATCTAAGCAGCATAACATTACATGAAATTCCTTGAGAAAATGATGTTTCTTCATGGCTTTTTATAACATTGCATTGGGTGATTATGTAACTCCTTTGTGGTGTGAAAAGAGGCTCTTTAGGGATTCATTAGGTCTTTGACCAGCCTACCATGCAGATTCAGCTCAGATTTGAGGGTCAAATCGGCTTGGGAGCTGATCCATAAGTGGTTGGGAGGACGACCAATTCAATAAATGCGTCGTTTAGCAGGTGCATTTTTTTTTGCCCAAACAACTGCACATCGTGCGCATATGCGCTAATGGTACATTTATGTTACGTGCATGTGCGCGCGCACCCAACTTCTGTAAAGCGCCCTTCAATTTTTGGTTACTTTGTATAGTTTTTTACCTTTTTGGAATGCTATGTGATTAATTCAGTTCCATGAATGACTTCATTACTGTTTGACGATGATGAGTTCTTGTCGCCATGTGCGGATGAAATTTCAGTGATAACAGATGCCCCCGGATGGATGAGGTTAGGAGCATACGTATAGCTGAAATCCATCAATGTTTCTTCTACTGAGAATGTTTGTTGTGAGAGAGTGCAATAGTGGGATCGGTGAGAGCAATCCTTTGGAAGAGAAAGGAACTAGTAGAACCTGACCTTTCATAAGGTGCGTAAAATATACAACTGTGTACAAACGAGGCGGGCATGCCCCATGCTCGTGTTATGTAACTCTGAAAAATGATGACTGAAGTGTTGGTGTAGACAAATGCAGTGCCCTCGGGGGTGGTGATGATAAAGGCAGAAGATAATTATGCAAAGGAACATACTCTGAATAATAGGTAATGGTCGCGGGAAGAAGCTGCGACGATGATGTGGGCATTGATGGCCCTACCAAATTCAGAGGTCTTCGGCAAATGGTAAAAATAACTGCAATAGTCGCAAAGTAAGACCCACCATAACATGAGAAAGCGTTGACGTTGAATGTTATGGGGGCCAATGACAGCAGGGAGCAATGGTGTTTCACCCTGTGTCATCTGAGATCTCTCATTGAATGGAGAATGAGAATCAAGATACTGGCGCCCTTCCGGAAAATTGTGTTGATGTCGAAAAAAGGGGAACGCGACTCCCAGAAGCAAAGGGCTTTGTGGAATCTACTAAGGTGAGGAAGTGGCAGAGGTACATGGACGAATTCAAGAAGTGGGAAGACTCAAGACTTCCCTTGGTTGGAGGATGTATGAGATAAAAAGTGGTCGCGACCGTGTAACAAGGTCGAGTGTCAGGGGGACGACAAGACTAGTGAGAAGTTGTGCCAGAGGTGGGACAAGGTGAATAAATTCAGAGGGTAGAGGTAAGTGACCTGTGGAGTACTCTGAAGATATGGACGATGCCGGCAAGGGTAGATGATAAGTAATGCTCCAACCTAGGGTGACATGGGTTGCATGTGGCCAAAAGGAAGCAAGTCGCCAACAGTGACAATAAAAATGTAATGACTAGAAATGAAGGCATTTGTACAATAAATAAAGAATAAGTGTTTTTGGGGAGAAATGTACAAATACAGAAACGGGTGCCCCAGTGTGAAATGTGTGCCCCAGGGAGGGAAGAATTTTCTTGGAAAATTGATGAAGGGTGGGGGCCCCATTGGTGAGTTTATGTATGAGGTAGGTGAAATGAGGATAGGTTCGCAGATGGGCAAACTGATTGTGGATGAAATGGAGGGTTCATGATACTGCGGAGGTGCAAATAAAAATGAAGATAATCTGGGAGTCCATGTGGGAAAGTTTAGCAAAATGAAGAGAAGGAGAATGTGGCTGATTCACGACATGTTTGAAAGACTATCGGGACTCCCATCCCTAAAGGGTAATGAAGAACAACATGAGTGTCGAAAAGTGCCAAAAGGTGCTATGAATGGGACAACTCATGTGGGGAAGAATGCTACCGGGTAACAGTACCAAAGATGCAACTGGAGGTGTGGGTACTGCAGGGCCGGGAATGAGGATCCTAAAGGCCAATATCAGCGGGTGTGACTGGAAATGTAAATGCAATACAACAGGAGAGACTACATGCCAGTGTTGAATATATACCTGAAGGGATGATGTCGATGACCGAAGAGAAAGTACCTGCGCATATAACAACCAAATAACCAAAGTGAACAATATCTGAAGAAAATTAAAGATATTAGCATGTATTTGACAAATGTGACAATGCGCGTGCATACCTGACCATGATATGAAGAAAAAGGCACCCCGGGGGCTTGGGATGAAAAGTGACCCAGGGACAGCTATGATGTAGGTTGCGGGATGTTGATCCCGTGGCTGAAGACGATTTGAAAAATGGACACCTTGGGCTCCCGGAATGGTGAGTGGAAGTTTGGAAAAAGGGATATATATAGTTGTAGGGCCCACATTGCCACCTCATTTGTACCTATTGCAATAGTGACTTGGACGAGCAGATTTCAGAGGAGATTTGGAGATTCGGGGAGGACGAGGCATCTGATCGACGTTCTGCGAGTATCAGGTTAGTGGTCTGATCATCCTGCATAGAAATAGGTTTTCAATTTTTGGGCAGGGCTGGTACGGGGGGCCATACCGGGGTAATTAGGGGAATTTGTATGGGGTGTGGGCCCACATGTGCGGGAAATTCGGTGGAAGGTGCGCATACGTGTGCACCTGTCCACCGAATATACGCGCAACGGTGTGCGGTAAGGGGAATTTAAGGTGCGCCCTAGGGGCGCGCCTGTGATTTGGACAGGCACGCATAAGTGCGCGCCTGTGGGTTGGACAGGCACGCACCTGTGCGTGGCTGTATGATGAGCAGGCGCGCTCATGAGTGCGCCTGTGTAGTAAACAGGTGCGCATATATGCGCGCCTGTATAGTGAACAGGCGCGCATGTGTGCGCGCCTGTGGGTGAAAAAACCGTGCCTTTGAGGCAAGGTTTAAGGGTAAAAAACGAGTCTATTTCATGTTGTTGATGGGTATCTGAACTGATATAGGACTCTATGTTGTTTGCAGGTGGCCAGTAGTGACGATGCCAGTGCGGTGGTGAGAGCAAGACTGGGCCCAGCTGTGAGAGCCTGTGGCCAATGAGGGGCCCGGGGTGAGAGCGACTTTAGAAACCTCTGTGTTGCTAAAGTTCTTTGAGTGCCCATTGATACGGGCACAGGAGTATCTACTGCAGTTCATGATCCAGATGTGGAGTCTAGAACTGCACTGCTTCCTCATTCGAGGAGAGCAGATCCCCATCACTGCGATGGAGGATATATATTTTTTGACTGGGCTCCCCTTTCGAGGATCGCCCCTGCCGGTAAAGCCTGTGCTGCCGAGGGACACAGCCCTTGCCACGATTGGCGCGAGATACTACTCAGGCCCGGACTTTATGTCAGGGACGGTGGTGAGAATCAGTGCTATTGATGCCCTAGCACATCACTGTATAGCGGCGATGATTGTGCGTATATACGGGTCACTTGCGACCCAGCGGATCAGTGGTGGCCAATTGTTGGTGCTGGAGAGGGTGGTGGTGGGCGACGAGCGGTTCGCATGGGGACTGATGCTTCATGCGTGGATGATTGCGCATTTGGACCATTGTCGGTCCACAGGTACAGGAGAGTTTGCATTTGGCTCGATCTTGGTAGCCTGGTCCTTGGAGAGGGTGTCGATGTTGCGCCCGAGAGTTCTATTGGAGATGCTAGGGGCACGAGAGCTGCGCTTGAGGCGGTGGTCTACAGTTTTGGTCTGCCACGGTGGTGGCGAAGGTGGCCACTACTTTTCAGCAGAGGCGGTGCGGATCTGGCGGCAGATGCCGCAGGTAGTACTGTGGTACCCCTATGTTGGGGTTGACTTTCGGGGTGACCCGGACATGGTGTTTCCTCCAGGGGAGGTTTTTGACCATCGAGGTACACATTATTTTTGTGCATGTTTTTGATCTTATGTTGTTTGTGAGATATCAGTCCATATGTATGTGATATAGATGTCGATACGGTCTTTTGTTTGTTGTTTTGTGCTTGTGCAGATGTGGCACCTCAAGGGCGCGAGGTGGAGATGCAGAGAGCATCAGCTCATCGAGAGCCAGAGAGATGACCGCAGGGAGAGAGATGTCGGCGGGAGGATGTCGCGGAGTGACCTGCTGAGCCTGAGAGGGCAGCGAGGAGGCACCAGTTTGATGACCCTGGTGCGGGGCCATCGCACGCACCTCCGGCGGCGACCGGAGTTGATTTTGATGACATATGCCATCGGCTGGAGACGGTCTTACAGGACGTGCCTGAGGGCATGTGGATACGCATCTAGGATGAGGGGTTCCTAGAGCAGTGTATAGGAGTACCACCACCATGGCGGGGTATAGTGCGATGAGCAATTGTGCTTGCCGCGATGACTAGTGGCCGCCTGCCGCCGGGGCAGGAGGGTCCTGTGGCTAGTCCACCACCGCCTGGGGCAGGTGGTGGTGTGCCACCACCTCCTCCTAAGGGAGGAGAAGGTGGGGGTGCGATAGAGGCACTGTGACTGATGGATGATGTGTATCTTATTTTTGGTTGTATATAGGCTGGTGAGCCGATTTTTGTACCGAGGTGCTGTGCTGGCCTACGGGCATATGTATTTTTATATGTAAACATTCGGATGGCCTGATGGGCCTGTATATATATATGAGCATACATATTTTGATATCCTAGTGTTGTTTACATGTGTTTTTTGTTGATGATGATGTCTATTCTATCTATATGTTGTGACAGGTTTTATGAGTTGGTTATGTATGTGTAGCTTGATGTGATATATGCCAATCTAAAACCATGTTATTTATTTCATCTGTTGTTTGATTCAATTGTCTTGGAATATGTGTAAATGTAATGGAATCAAAATATCGAGATAACAGTTTAACCTGCAGGTATTTGCGAAAGAGGCATGGATCGCGTACACGGTATACATTGTTGAGCTGGAGAACGACTAGTTGAGAGTCGAGGAAGACGTTAAGGTGATGAATATGATGACATTGGGCGTCGGCCAAGAGGCCAATGACAGCAGTGTACTCGGCTTGGTTGTTGGTTGCTGCCCCGAAACATATGCCTCTTGAGTGTAGCATTTCATGTGAGGGGTTGTAGAGAGCCCAAGCCGTCGAAGTGAGATTTTGCGTCCAACGGTTGGCGTCGTCGGCATAACCAATGTGGTAGGCTGGTGGAGGAAGCATCTGTCAATAGCACAAAGGATAGTTTAGATGATATGGGAGGAAAAAAAAGATTAAAAACACTAGAAAAAGAAATCACCTAAAGTAGTTTGACTACATTTAAGCATAAAATTTCTTGAGATACAACCCGTGGACGGGTTCTTTGAGAGAGAGGCCTTCGGGGGAGGCCAGGATGTATGCGCCTTTGGTGAGGCAATGTTGGATAATGTATGGCCCATGCCAAAGTGATTCAAATTTGTCGTGGCCAAAGGTATCATGAGCGATATCATAGGCCAGGACAAGGTCGCCTTCGCGGAATGAGCGAAGGTTGACATGGCGATCAAAGGTTGCCTTAGATCATTTTTTAGCTGCCTCATTGTTCTGTAAGGAAGATCGATGATCTTCATCCAACGACTCCAAGTTCAGCAAGCGCTGCTCCATTGGAGAAGTGTCAGGTAATAGCTCAATTGCGGTGCGTAAGGTGGGAATTTCGCACTCGATGGGAAGAGTTGCCTCGACCCCATGGACTAAGCGAAATGGTGTGAAACCTGTAGCGGTCTTTACTGCCATTCGATAAGCCCATAATGCAGAAAATAACATATGATGCCAATTGGTTTTATGTTTATTAACTGTGCGTTGTAACATGGTCTTGAGGACTTTGTTCACTGCCTCGACCTGTCCGTTTGACTGAGGGTAGTATGGTGAGGCAAACTCGTGAGAGAAGCCTAACCGAGATGAGAGTTCGACAAATATCTCATTCTCGAAGTGTTTCCCATGATCAGAAACAAGTTGGAGTGGTACGCCAAAATGGGATATGACGTGGTTGAAGAAAAAGCTTGTTGCTGTGTCAGCGGTGTTGTTGAAAGTGAGCATAGCTTCAACCCATTTGGTGAAGTAATCAACGGCGACAACAATGTATTTGTGACCATTGCTGGAGGGGGGATTACAAGTCATAAATTCGATGCCCCATTTACAAAAGGGGTCGGCCATAATGACAGGGTGAAGAAGGGCGGGGAGTGCTCGGGCTTTGTTGGCATAGAGCTGACATTGCTCACGGCGTGAATGAAATCGTGAAACAAGGTAGGCCAAAAGTAACTGGCTCGGATAATATTTTGAGCAATGGATATACCCGACAGATGGCCCCCACATGCGCTTCTATGGAAATCATTTAAGACTCTGTCGGCCTCGTCAATAGTCAGGCATCGACGAAGAATGGTGTCGATACCCCGCCGGTATAGGATGTCACCGATGAGGAGATAGCGGGGGGCCTGATGGCGAATACGTCGACGATCATCTCATGAAAGGTGGTTACCGAACTTTTGAGTTCATAGGTAGATGATGATATCGCCATACCAAGGATCATCCGAAGTGATGTAAAAGAGATGTTCGTCTGGAAAGTCGGTGTTGACGGGGGCACTGGTGGTGTCAGAGGGAAGGGTCATGACAAATTCGACGAGAACGAGGGCCTTCTTACTCTTAGGTGTTGAAAAATCGAGGTCGTAATCCTGAAGGATAATGATCCATCAAGTGAATTTGTCGTTAATTTGTTGACGACTAAGCAAGTTCTGCATAGGGTTGGAATCTGCGATGACCTTTGTAGTGCGAAGCAGAATGTAATGGCGCAGTTTCTAGACTGCAAGGACAACTGAAAGAGCAAGCTTCTCTTCATGTTTATACTTCAAGGGGGGTCCTGAGAGGTTCTTACTAACGTAGTAAATGACGTGTTCACAATTGTCATCACCAAGCTGGACGAGGATGCCAGTTACTGATACAGCTCATAATGATACGTAGAGGATGTAGTCACAATTATAGTCAGGTGCACTAATTAAGGGTGCGTTTGAAAGCGTTACTTTCAAATCGTCAAATGACTATTGGGCATGGTCGTCCCAATGAAATGGGATGTCGTGGCTTAGTAAGCGAAGGAAACCGTGTGCGCGTATGGCGTAATTAGGAACAAAGCGTCTGAGAAAGTTAGCTTTTCTCTGTAGACTCTGAAGTTGTCGTAAAATCTGGGGAGGTGGAATTTCGGTGATAGCTTGGACTTTGAGGGGTTCCATGGTAATACTGCTTTGGGAAACGATAAACCCGAGGAGGCACCCTGCAGTGACACAGAACACACACTTGAGAGGATTCAAGCGAATGTTGTACTATCGACATCGTTGAAAGATGATTCGTAAATCCTCGAGATGCTGGGTGCATTTCTTGGATCGAGCTGTGAGGTCGTCTAAGTAGGTGAGGATGATTTCAGCCAGATCGTGGAAGATGTATGTCATGGCTCGCTGGAAGGTTGCGCCAGTATTTTTTAAGCCGAAAGGCATGACACGATATGCAAAGGTACCCCACGGGGTAATGAATGCGGTTTTATACTGATCGGCTGGGCGGATTTGGATTCGGTTATAGCCAGAGAATCCGTCCATAAAGGAGAGAGCCTCATGGCCAGCGCAGTCATCGATAATTTGATCGATGAATGGCGTTGGAAAGTTGTCTTTCGGACATGCGTTATTAAGATCATGAAAGTCGGTGCAGACACGGATAGTGCCCTATTTTTTTTCGACGGGTACAGGGTTGGAAACCCATGAAGTATAAGCGATGGGGTAAATAAACCTGGCAGTGCGTAATTTGTCAATTTCGGCTTTGATAGCCGTCGCTTTGGCTGGGTGTAGCGGTCACTGCTTCTGGCGTATTGGTGTGATGTCGAGCCAGGTGTCGATGCGATGTTTGACAATAGAGGGATCAAGGCTAGGCATTTTCGTGTATGACCAGGCGAAAATATCCCTGTATTATTGAAAGAGGGCTTTATATGCGGTGATTTCCTGAGGAGTGCAAGCATCTCCAATGGTGATTTCTTCGACGATGTCGTTTTTAATGGAAATGTCGATTTTTATGGTGGGGGAAATGTTGGCCATGTTGCCTTCTTCAAATGCATCAGGGGCAGGAATGGGTTTATTGAACCAATCAATAGGCCCGGACGGAATAAAATCTTTGGTTTCGATCGCGTAAATGGGGTTTTTATTAGGAGGCATGAGGGCTTCCTGTGGAGAGAAGAGTGTGCGGTGATGTAGCGCATCCCAGGGTGAGTCTGGGTGGTTTATCTCTTCGAGTATTTCCTCATCGCATTGAAAACACCAGGAATACAAGGGGTCGTGAGGAGTGATCTCAGTGCTAGTGTGATTTCCCCCTACTGGAGAGGCAAGGGGAGTGGTGCGAGCAGATGATGAGGGTTCACTCGACATGAACCATATATTGAAGTACTGAGGAGTACCTGTGGTGGTTGGGTGGAAAATCTCCATAGGGGAATGAGCAGGAGAGTTTGGAGGATTGCGGGGTAAATCTTCAGAGATGTCATTTAAGAACCATGGAGGCGTTGGGAGTGTCGCGGGCTCGGGAGAAGTGACAAGAAGAGCCTCAAATGACGGTGTAATGTCAAGTATCACCTCTGTAGGTTGGTGAAGTAGGGCCAATTGACGTCGCCTGTATGCAAGGATCATAGGACACTAGTATGTAAAATGAGCTAGTGAATCGCAGAGAGAGCAAGGACATCTCATACGCTCATTGACTGAAGTAGTGACATAGCGAATGTCAGTGACATTGGACGAGGACGTAGCAGGGCGTGGGTTGTTCTGGAAGTTCTGGCGTGAGGTCGCTAATGTCTGCCGAAAGCATGGCAGTGCTGGGCAATGATGGGTGTAGTGGGTGTACTCGGAACATATAGCACAAGCGTATTTAGTCCTCAACCCTTTACTACTGGAAGGGTTGTTGGTAGTAGTGGTACTAGCAGTAGTGACGGGTGTTGTGGGAGTTTGATTGGGGGGAATCAAATTCCGTAATTCAGGTAGAGATGGACAATTGTTAGTTTGGTGGCCCTCTTTCTCACATAGTGCGCAAGGCGGTGGGATGCATGGAGAAAGTGGAGCGGTGGGCTCCTTCTTCTTCCTTATGCCCCCAGCTGTAGCAGGGGGGGTTGTGAGTATGGGGGTAGTGGGGGTAAGGACGAGAATCGTCATGGGAAGTCCTTCCTGTGGGGGAAGGGATGGTTGAGGGATCATCTCTGGTGGGTGTAAATGCCAAGCTGGGATTACTAGCACCATATTTGGTAGTGTGAGCGTTGCGGCTACCTGAAAAGCTTCGATACCTAGTGGAGGGTAAAAGAAGGGAATTTGGGTGAGCAAGACCCAACTGGGCATGTAAGCACCTCTCATTTTCTCACCAAGGTGATGAAGAGGGTGCAAACAGATTGGCGACCATACTAGGGATGACAGCTGTAGAGGAAAGAGTTAGAGAAAAGAAAACACAAATATAAACAAGAATTAAAGAAATACAAACTAAAACTAAAAGCATGGAAATATAGAGATAACAAGGACAAAAAGACCAATGTCACCAATGTTTTTTAGGCTTATCTATTGATGAAATCAAAGCACAATGAAGAAAGGGGACTATGAGTCCCTTCTTCCTCCAAAGGAAGGCTCTTGGACCCTCACAAGCTTGCTCTCCTTACAACAAGAAAAATGAAAATGGTGATGAAAGAACTCCTTTGCAAATCCACTCAATGGAGAGGTGGATTGCTCAATGAAATGGTGCCAATGTGTTATTGTCAAGGAGTGAGTCCTTAAAACAATCTAAGCAGCATAACATTACATGAAATTCCTTGAGAAAATGATGTTTCTTCATGGCTTTTTATAGCATTGCACTKGGTGATTATGTAACTCCTTTGTGGTGTGAAAAGAGGCTCTTTAGGGCTTCATTAGGTCTTTGACTAGCCTACCATGCATATTCAGCTCATATTTGAGGGTCAAATCGGCTTGGGAGCTGATCCATAAGTGGTTGGGAGGTCGACCAATTCAATAAATGCGTTGTTTCGCAGGTGTGCGGGTTTTTGCGCAAACAGCCAAGCATCATCCGCGTATGCGCTCATGGTACGTTTCTGTTACGCGCATGTGCACGCGCACCCAACTTCTGTAAAGCGCCCTTCAATTTTTGGTTACTTTGTATAGTTTTTGACCTTTTTGGAATGCTATGTGATTAATTCAGTGCCATGAATGACTTCATTACTGTTTGACTATGTTGAGTTCTTGTCGCCATGTGCGGATGAAATTTCAGTGAAAACAACCAGTATGACTAGCAATGACTGGACTCTTTCCCCCAGCATGACTTGCAGAGGGTGGGTGTGTGCCCCCAGCATGACTTGCAGAGGCTGGGTGATGGTCTTCAACGTGACTTGCAGAGGTTGTTGACCTATCTCCAACATGACTCCCAGAGGTTGGTGATTTCTTCTTCCTATTCTTCCTCTTTCTATTTCGTTTAGAATTTCGGTTACTAGTAATTGTACTTTCATCAGAGGTGGGAGAAGGAAGAGGAGAAGACTTTTTTAACGAAGAAAAATTATCTTGATGAATTAAGGTTCTTAACTGAGAATCATCAAGATAATTTGGGACATTTGGAATGGTACCCAACCAAACCAGTAATCCCACATTCAACCCAGGAATGTACAAAGTGGCCATCAAAGGGACACCAACATTTCCGAAGAAGGGAAAAGCACAAGAATCCCCTTGCAAAAGGGTTCCTTGATTGGTATGGTTAGGAAAATTAGCCATGAAGATCTTATGCATAGGTTCTCCCCTTGTGGGATCGTTCAAATCCGTAAAAGTTTCACACACTGACTCTGAAGAACCAATGTTATCAAAACAACACCTATAAAGAGGTGGCTCCGCGTTCTTAACCGGAAGACTGAAAAGTCCTCGCAACCGGTGGAGTGAGCGGTCTACCACCCTAGGTCAGAGACCCAAATCCAGGACTAACTAACTCACTATGGAAAACTAGGGATGATCCGGATTTATGTAGGAACACAATGAAATACAGAAATACACATAAACACAGAGATGCAGCGAAAATAAGACTTCATTTCATTAATAACAAATGATTGAAATATGCTTACAGACAGAATGGAAATAAACTAGCTAGGGCGCTGGTAGCTTATCTCTGAGAAGAGATGTGTCCGCTACTCGCATCCGTGAGAAGATGATTACAATGAGGCTCTGAAGGCCCTTTTACAATAAACG
>ML794385.1:141970-197950 GCA_009831015.1 Picea engelmannii
AGGAGAGCAAGCTTGTGAGGGTCCAAGAGCCTTCCTTTGGAGGAAGAAGGGACTCATAGTCCCCTTTCTTCATTGTGCTTTGATTTCATCAATAGATAAGCCTAAAAAACATTGGTGACATTGGTCTTTTTGTCCTTGTTATCTCTATATTTCCATGCTTTTAGTTTTAGTTTGTATTTCTTTAATTCTTGTTTATATTTGTGTTTTCTTTTCTCTAACTCTTTCCTCTACAGCTGTCATCCCTAGTATGGTCGCCAATCTGTTTGCACCCTCTTCATCACCTTGGTGAGAAAATGAGAGGTGCTTACATGCCCAGTTGGGTCTTGCTCACCCAAATTCCCTTCTTTTACCCTCCACTAGGTATCGAAGCTTTTCAGGTAGCCGCAACGCTCACACTACCAAATATGGTGCTAGTAATCCCAGCTTGGCATTTACACCCACCAGAGATGATCCCTCAACCATCCCTTCCCCCACAGGAAGGACTTCCCATGACGATTCTCGTCCTTACCCCCACTACCCCCATACTCACAACCCCCCCTGCTACAGCTGGGGGCATAAGGAAGAAGAAGGAGCCCACCGCTCCACTTTCTCCATGCATCCCACCGCCTTGCGCACTATGTGAGAAAGAGGGCCACCAAACTAACAATTGTCCATCTCTACCTGAATTACGGAATTTGATTCCCCCCAATCAAACTCCCACAACACCCGTCACTACTGCTAGTACCACTACTACCAACAACCCTTCCAGTAGTAAAGGGTTGAGGACTAAATACGCTTGTGCTATATGTTCCGAGTACACCCACTACACCCATCATTGCCCAGCACTGCCATGCTTTCGGCAGACATTAGCGACCTCACGCCAGAACTTCCAGAACAACCCACGCCCTGCTACGTCCTCGTCCAATGTCACTGACATTCGCTATGTCACTACTTCAGTCAATGAGCGTATGAGATGTCCTTGCTCTCTCTGCGATTCACTAGCTCATTTTACATACTAGTGTCCTATGATCCTTGCATACAGGCGACGTCAATTGGCCCTACTTCACCAACCTACAGAGGTGATACTTGACATTACACCGTCATTTGAGGCTCTTCTTGTCACTTCTCCCGAGCCCGCGACACTCCCAACGCCTCCATGGTTCTTAAATGACATCTCTGAAGATTTACCCCGCAATCCTCCAAACTCTCCTGCTCATTCCCCTATGGAGATTTTCCACCCAACCACCACAGGTACTCCTCAGTACTTCAATATATGGTTCATGTCGAGTGAACCCTCATCATCTGCTCGCACCACTCCCCTTGCCTCTCCAGTAGGGGGAAATCACACTAGCACTGAGATCACTCCTCACGACCCCTTGTATTCCTGGTGTTTTCAATGCGATGAGGAAATACTCGAAGAGATAAACCACCCAGACTCACCCTGGGATGCGCTACATCACCGCACACTCTTCTCTCCAAAGGAAGCCCTCATGCCTCCTAATAAAAACCCCATTTACGCGATCGAAACCAAAGATTTTATTCCGTCCGGGCCTATTGATTGGTTCAATAAACCCATTCCTGCCCCTGATGCATTTGAAGAAGGCAACATGGCCAACATTTCCCCCACCATAAAAATCGACATTTCCATTAAAAACGACATCGTCGAAGAAATCACCATTGGAGATGCTTGCACTCCTCAGGAAATCACCGCATATAAAGCCCTCTTTCAATAATACAGGGATATTTTCGCCTGGTCATACACGAAAATGCCTAGCCTTGATCCCTCTATTGTCAAACATCGCATCGACACCTGGCTCGACATCACACCAATACGCCAGAAGCAGTGACCGCTACACCCAGCCAAAGCGACGGCTATCAAAGCCGAAATTGACAAATTACGCACTGCCAGGTTTATTTACCCCATCGCTTATACTTCATGGGTTTCCAACCCTGTACCCGTCGAAAAAAAATAGGGCACTATCCGTGTCTGCACCGACTTTCATGATCTTAATAACGCATGTCCGAAAGACAACTTTCCAACGCCATTCATCGATCAAATTATCGATGACTGCGCTGGCCATGAGGCTCTCTCCTTTATGGACGGATTCTCTGGCTATAACCGAATCCAAATCCGCCCAGCCGATCAGTATAAAACCGCATTCATTACCCCGTGGGGTACCTTTGCATATCGTGTCATGCCTTTCGGCTTAAAAAATACTGGCGCAACCTTCCAGCGAGCCATGACATACATCTTCCACGATCTGGCTGAAATCATCCTCACCTACTTAGACGACCTCACAGCTCGATCCAAGAAATGCACCCAGCATCTCGAGGATTTACGAATCATCTTTCAACGATGTCGATAGTACAACATTCGCTTGAATCCTCTCAAGTGTGTGTTCTGTGTCACTGCAGGGTGCCTCCTCGGGTTTATCGTTTCCCAAAGCAGTATTACCATGGAACCCCTCAAAGTCCAAGCTATCACCGAAATTCCACCTCCCCAGATTTTACGACAACTTCAGAGTCTACAGAGAAAAGCTAACTTTCTCAGACGCTTTGTTCCTAATTACGCCATACGCGCACACGGTTTCCTTCGCTTACTAAGCCACGACATCCCATTTCATTGGGACGACCATGCCCAATAGTCATTTGACGATTTGAAAGTAACGCTTTCAAACGCACCCTTAATTAGTGCACCTGACTATAATTGTGACTACATCCTCTACGTATCATTATGAGCTGTATCAGTAACTGGCATCCTCGTCCAGCTTGGTGATGACAATTGTGAACACGTCATTTACTACGTTAGTAAGAACCTCTCAGGACCCCCCTTGAAGTATAAACATGAAGAGAAGCTTGCTCTTTCAGTTGTCCTTGCAGTCTAGAAACTGCGCCATTACATTCTGCTTCGCACTACAAAGGTCATCGCAGATTCCAACCCTATGCAGAACTTGCTTAGTCGTCAACAAATTAACGACAAATTCACTTGATGGATCATTATCCTTCAGGATTACGACCTCGATTTTTCAACACCTAAGAGTAAGAAGGCCCTCGTTCTCGTCGAATTTGTCATGACCCTTCCCTCTGACACCACCAGTGCCCCCGTCAACACCGACTTTCCAGACGAACATCTCTTTTACATCACTTCGGATGATCCTTGGTATGGCGATATCATCATCTACCTATGAACTCAAAAGTTCGGTAACCACCTTTCATGAGATGATCGTCGACGTATTCGCCATCAGGCCCCCCGCTATCTCCTCATCGGTGACATCCTATACCGGCGGGGTATCGACACCATTCTTCGTCGATGCCTGACTATTGACGAGGCCGACAGAGTCTTAAACGATTTCCATAGAAGCGCATGTGGGGGCCATCTGTCGGGTATATCCATTGCTCAAAATATTATCCGAGCCAGTTACTTTTGGCCTACCTTGTTTCACGATTGCATTCACGCCGTGAGCAATGTCAGCTCTATGCCAACAAAGCCCGAGCACTCCCCACCCTTCTTCACCCTGTCATTATGGCCGACCCCTTTTGTAAATGGGGCATCGAATTTATGACTTGTAATCCCCCCTCCAGCAATCGTCACAAATACATTGTTGTCGCCGTTGATTACTTCACCAAATGGGTTGAAGCTATGCTCACTTTCAACAACACCGCTGACACAGCAACAAGCTTTTTCTTCAACCACGTCATATCCCATTTTGGCGTACCACTCCAACATGTTTCTGATCATGGGAAACACTTCGAGAATGAGATATTTGTCGAACTCTCATCTCGGTTAGGCTTCTCTCACGAGTTTGCCTCACCATACTACCCTCAGTCAAACGGACAGGTCGAGGCAGTGAACAAAGTCCTCAAGACCATGTTACAACGCACAGTTAATAAACATAAAACCAATTGGCATCATATGTTATTTTCTGCATTATGGGCTTATCGAATGGCAGTAAAGACCGCTACAGGTTTCACACCATTTCGCTTAGTCCATGGGGTCGAGGCAACTCTTCCCATCGAGTGCGAAATTCCCACCTTACGCACCGCAATTGAGCTATTACCTGACACTTCTCCAATGGAGCAGCGCTTGCTGAACTTGGAGTCGTTGGATGAAGATCATCGATCTTCCTTACAGAACAATGAGGCAGCTAAAAAATGATCTAAGGCAACCTTTGATCGCCATGTCAACCTTCGCTCATTCCGCGAAGGCGACCTTGTCCTGGCCTATGATATCGCTCATGATACCTTTGGCCACGACAAATTTGAATCACTTTGGCATGGGCCATACATTATCCAACATTGCCTCACCAAAGGCGCATACATCCTGGCCTCCCCCGAAGGCCTCTCTCTCAAAGAACCCGTCCACGGGTTGTATCTCAAGAAATTTTATGCTTAAATGTAGTCAAACTACTTTAGGTGATTTCTTTTTCTAGTGTTTTTAATCTTTTTTTTCCTCCCATATCATCTAAACTATCCTTTGTGCTATTGACAGATGCTTCCTCCACCAGCCTACCACATTGGTTATGCCGACGACGCCAACCGTTGGACGCAAAATCTCACTTCGACGGCTTGGGCTCTCTACAACCCCTCACATGAAATGCTACACTCAAGAGGCATATGTTTCGGGGCAGCAACCAACAACCAAGCCGAGTACACTGCTGTCATTGGCCTCTTGGCCGACGCCCAATGTCATCATATTCATCACCTTAACGTCTTCCTCGACTCTCAACTAGTCGTTCTCCAGCTCAACAATGTATACCGTGTACGCGATCCATGCCTCTTTCGCAAATACCTGCAGGTTAAACTGTTATCTCGATATTTTGATTCCATTACATTTACACATATTCCAAGACAATTGAATCAAACAACAGATGAAATAAATAACATGGTTTTAGATTGGCATATATCACATCAAGCTACACATACATAACCAACTCATAAAACCTGTCACAACATATAGATAGAATAGACATCATCATCAACAAAAAACACATGTAAACAACACTAGGATATCAAAATATGTATGCTCATATATATATACAGGCCCATCAGGCCATCCGAATGTTTACATATAAAAATACATATGCCCGTAGGCCAGCACAGCACCTCGGTACAAAAATCGGCTCACCAGCCTATATACAACCAAAAATAAGATACACATCATCCATCAGTCACAGTGCCTCTATCGCACCCCCACCTTCTCCTCCCTTAGGAGGAGGTGGTGGCACACCACCACCTGCCCCAGGCGGTGGTGGACTAGCCACAGGACCCTCCTGCCCCGGCGGCAGGCGGCCACTAGTCATCGCGGCAAGCACAATTGCTCATCGCACTATACCCCGCCATGGTGGTGGTACTCCTATACACTGCTCTAGGAACCCCTCATCCTAGATGCGTATCCACATGCCCTCAGGCACGTCCTGTAAGACCGTCTCCAGCCGATGGCATATGTCATCAAAATCAACTCCGGTCGCCGCCGGAGGTGCGTGCGATGGCCCCGCACCAGGGTCATCAAACTGGTGCCTCCTCGCTGCCCTCTCAGGCTCAGCAGGTCACTCCGCGACATCCTCCCGCCGACATCTCTCTCCCTGCGGTCATCTCTCTGGCTCTCGATGAGCTGATGCTCTCTGCATCTCCACCTCGCGCCCTTGAGGTGCCACATCTGCACAAGCACAAAACAACAAACAAAAGACCGTATCGACATCTATATCACATACATATGGACTGATATCTCACAAACAACATAAGATCAAAAACATGCACAAAAATAATGTGTACCTCGATGGTCAAAAACCTCCCCTGGAGGAAACACCATGTCCGGGTCACCCCGAAAGTCAACCCCAACATAGGGGTACCACAGTACTACCTGCGGCATCTGCCGCCAGATCCGCACCGCCTCTGCTGAAAAGTAGTGGCCACCTTCGCCACCACCGTGGCAGACCAAAACTGTAGACCACCGCCTCAAGCGCAGCTCTCGTGCCCCTAGCATCTCCAATAGAACTCTCGGGCGCAACATCGACACCCTCTCCAAGGACCAGGCTACCAAGATCGAGCCAAATGCAAACTCTCCTGTACCTGTGGACCGACAATGGTCCAAATGCGCAATCATCCACGCATGAAGCATCAGTCCCCATGCGAACCGCTCGTCGCCCACCACCACCCTCTCCAGCACCAACAATTGGCCACCACTGATCCGCTGGGTCGCAAGTGACCCGTATATACGCACAATCATCGCCGCTATACAGTGATGTGCTAGGGCATCAATAGCACTGATTCTCACCACCGTCCCTGACATAAAGTCCGGGCCTGAGTAGTATCTCGCGCCAATCGTGGCAAGGGCTGTGTCCCTCGGCAGCACAGGCTTTACCGGCAGGGGCGATCCTCGAAAGGGGAGCCCAGTCAAAAAATATATATCCTCCATCGCAGTGATGGGGATCTGCTCTCCTCGAATGAGGAAGCAGTGCAGTTCTAGACTCCACATCTGGATCATGAACTGCAGTAGATACTCCTGTGCCCGTATCAATGGGCACTCAAAGAACTTTAGCAACACAGAGGTTTCTAAAGTCGCTCTCACCCCGGGCCCCTCATTGGCCACAGGCTCTCACAGCTGGGCCCAGTCTTGCTCTCACCACCGCACTGGCATCGTCACTACTGGCCACCTGCAAACAACATAGAGTCCTATATCAGTTCAGATACCCATCAACAACATGAAATAGACTCGTTTTTTACCCTTAAACCTTGCCTCAAAGGCACGGTTTTTTCACCCACAGGCGCGCACACATGCGCGCCTGTTCACTATACAGGCGCGCATATATGCGCACCTGTTTACTACACAGGCGCACTCATGAGCGCGCCTGCTCATCATACAGCCACGCACAGGTGCGTGCCTGTCCAACCCACAGGCGCGCACTTATGCGTGCCTGTCCAAATCACAGGCGCGCCCCTAGGGCGCACCTTAAATTCCCCTTACCGCACACCGTTGCGCGTATATTCGGTGGACAGGTGCACACGTATGCGCACCTTCCACCGAATTTCCCGCACATGTGGGCCCACACCCCATACAAATTCCCCTAATTACCCCGGTATGGCCCCCCGTACCAGCCCTGCCCAAAAATTGAAAACCTATTTCTATGCAGGATGATCAGACCACTAACCTGATACTCGCAGAACGTCGATCAGATGCCTCGTCCTCCCCGAATCTCCAAATCTCCTCTGAAATCTGCTCGTCCAAGTCACTATTGCAATAGGTACAAATGAGGTGGCAATGTGGGCCCTACAACTATATATATCCCTTTTTCCAAACTTCCACTCACCATTCCGGGAGCCCAAGGTGTCCATTTTTCAAATCGTCTTCAGCCACGGGATCAACATCCCGCAACCTACATCATAGCTGTCCCTGGGTCACTTTTCATCCCAAGCCCCCGGGGTGCCTTTTTCTTCATATCATGGTCAGGTATGCACGCGCATTGTCACATTTGTCAAATACATGCTAATATCTTTAATTTTCTTCAGATATTGTTCACTTTGGTTATTTGGTTGTTATATGCGCAGGTACTTTCTCTTCGGTCATCGACATCATCCCTTCAGGTATATATTCAACACTGGCATGTAGTCTCTCCTGTTGTATTGCATTTACATTTCCAGTCACACCCGCTGATATTGGCCTTTAGGATCCTCATTCCCGGCCCTGCAGTACCCACACCTCCAGTTGCATCTTTGGTACTGTTACCCGGTAGCATTCTTCCCCACATGAGTTGTCCCATTCATAGCACCTTTTGGCACTTTTCGACACTCATGTTGTTCTTCATTACCCTTTAGGGATGGGAGTCCCGATAGTCTTTCAAACATGTCGTGAATCAGCCACATTCTCCTTCTCTTCATTTTGCTAAACTTTCCCACATGGACTCCCAGATTATCTTCATTTTTATTTGCACCTCCGCAGTATCATGAACCCTCCATTTCATCCACAATCAGTTTGCCCATCTGCGAACCTATCCTCATTTCACCTACCTCATACATAAACTCACCAATGGGGCCCCCACCCTTCATCAATTTTCCAAGAAAATTCTTCCCTCCCTGGGGCACACATTTCACACTGGGGCACCCGTTTCTGTATTTGTACATTTCTCCCCAAAAACACTTATTCTTTATTTATTGTACAAATGCCTTCATTTCTAGTCATTACATTTTTATTGTCACTGTTGGCGACTTGCTTCCTTTTGGCCACATGCAACCCATGTCACCCTAGGTTGGAGCATTACTTATCATCTACCCTTGCCGGCATCGTCCATATCTTCAGAGTACTCCACAGGTCACTTACCTCTACCCTCTGAATTTATTCACCTTGTCCCACCTCTGGCACAACTTCTCACTAGTCTTGTCGTCCCCCTGACACTCGACCTTGTTACACGGTCGCGACCACTTTTTATCTCATACATCCTCCAACCAAGGGAAGTCTTGAGTCTTCCCACTTCTTGAATTCGTCCATGTACCTCTGCCACTTCCTCACCTTAGTAGATTCCACAAAGCCCTTTGCTTCTGGGAGTCGCGTTCCCCTTTTTTCGACATCAACACAATTTTCCGGAAGGGCGCCAGTATCTTGATTCTCATTCTCCATTCAATGAGAGATCTCAGATGACACAGGGTGAAACACCATTGCTCCCTGCTGTCATTGGCCCCCATAACATTCAACGTCAACGCTTTCTCATGTTATGGTGGGTCTTACTTTGCGACTATTGCAGTTATTTTTACCATTTGCCGAAGACCTCTGAATTTGGTAGGGCCATCAATGCCCACATCATCGTCGCAGCTTCTTCCCGCGACCATTACCTATTATTCAGAGTATGTTCCTTTGCATAATTATCTTCTGCCTTTATCATCACCACCCCCGAGGGCACTGCATTTGTCTACACCAACACTTCAGTCATCATTTTTCAGAGTTACATAACACGAGCATGGGGCATGCCCGCCTCGTTTGTACACAGTTGTATATTTTACGCACCTTATGAAAGGTCAGGTTCTACTAGTTCCTTTCTCTTCCAAAGGATTGCTCTCACCGATCCCACTATTGCACTCTCTCACAACAAACATTCTCAGTAGAAGAAACATTGATGGATTTCAGCTATACGTATGCTCCTAACCTCATCCATCCGGGGGCATCTGTTATCACTGAAATTTCATCCGCACATGGCGACAAGAACTCATCATCGTCAAACAGTAATGAAGTCATTCATGGAACTGAATTAATCACATAGCATTCCAAAAAGGTAAAAAACTATACAAAGTAACCAAAAATTGAAGGGCGCTTTACAGAAGTTGGGTGCGCGCGCACATGCACGTAACATAAATGTACCATTAGCGCATATGCGCACGATGTGCAGTTGTTTGGGCAAAAAAAAATGCACCTGCTAAACGACGCATTTATTGAATTGGTCGTCCTCCCAACCACTTATGGATCAGCTCCCAAGCCGATTTGACCCTCAAATCTGAGCTGAATCTGCATGGTAGGCTGGTCAAAGACCTAATGAATCCCTAAAGAGCCTCTTTTCACACCACAAAGGAGTTACATAATCACCCAATGCAATGTTATAAAAAGCCATGAAGAAACATCATTTTCTCAAGGAATTTCATGTAATGTTATGCTGCTTAGATTGTTTTAAGGACTCACTCCTTGACAATAACACATTGGCACCATTTCATTGAGAAATCCACCTCTCCATTGAGTGGATTTGCAAAGGAGTTCTTTCATCACCATTTTCATTTTTCTTGTTGTAAGGAGAGCAAGCTTGTGAGGGTCCAAGAGCCTTCCTTTGGAGGAAGAAGGGAATCATAGTCCCCTTTCTTCATTGTGCTTTGATTTCATCAATAGACCAGCCTAAAAAACATTGGTGACATTGGTCTTTTTGTCCTTGTTATCTCTATATTTCCATGCTTTTAGTTTTAGTTTGTATTTCTTTAATTCTTGTTTATATTTGTGTTTTCTTTTCTCTAACTCTTTCCTCTACAGCTGTCATGCTCAGCAAGACCCAACTGGGCATGTAAGAACCTCTCATTTTCTCACCAAGGTGACGAAGAGGGTGCAAACACTGGTAATAGGTCTTTAGCCTCTGCAAGTCAAGTTATCGAACCATCACCAGCCTCTACAAGTCATGTTGGAGATGTGAAACCAACCACTGCTAGTCATGCTGGGGGCATTAATTCTATTGAGAAACCTAGATAGATAGTACGTAAGCCTAATTTCCCTTGTAATATTTGCAAGGGAGATCAACTTACTCATTTGTGCTCTGGAATTCCAAAGGTACAAAGATTGTGGTCCCTGTCTGCAAGCTCTTCTGATTTTGAGTCTTTTGAGGTTTCCTCGCAGTCTTTTCAGCCATTGGTTGAGAAAGTGGTCATGTCGATGCAGTCATCAGCTGATCCCACTCCTCTTTTGGGGGTGAGGTGCCTTTAGAACATGTAGTCTCTCAGCCTATTCAACCATTGGTTGAGAAAGTGGTCATGTCGATGCAGTTATCGGTTGATCCCACTCCTCGTTTGGGGTGTGAGGTGCCTTTAGAACATGTAGTCTCACAGCCTATTCATCCTTTGGTTGTGAAAGTGGTCATGCCAATGCAGTCATCGTCTGATCCCACTCCTCTTTTGGGGGGTGAGGTGCTTTTGGACCATGTAGTCCCGCAGCCTATTTAGCCATTGGTTGTGAAAGTGGTCATGCCGATGTAGTCATCGGATGATCCCACTCTTCTTTTGAGGAGTCACGTGTCTACCGACCATGTTTTTAGTGTTTCCAGTTCAATACTTTTAGAACAAGGGGGCATTCCACTCATTCTGAGCACACCCCCTCCAAGCCCTAGGATGGTTTCCTTTGATTCGAATGACCTTGCTGAGCCTCGTCTTCCTTCTACCGCACCTTTTCAAATAAGGGTTGAAGTTAATTCAAAAAACAATTATCAATGTATTGTTGATCCATATGGATATTGGTGGCCGCCCACCATTTCCAACTGGCTCAAAATAGTTTTCTGACAATTTTGGCAATTTACTATTTTTACCAGTTTTAACTTCTGGGGCCATTTTGAAGGCCTAAATGAAGGTTTTTCAGGATTGAGCTCCTAAATGATAGATGAAGGCATGATTGAGCCCCAAAAATGAATCTCCTCAATGATACCTTTCCAACAGGCTATCACACGCCTAAAACAAAGATCGTATGCAAAAGTTACGACCCCGGGAAATTGATGCACTAACTTACCCAAATGGGGCCCACATGAATTTTGGAGCTTCATCTCCTAGGGTTAGGTTTTTGGATGTCTAGGGTTTTTGGAATTCTTTATTATTGTAAAAAGGACTTCAGAGACTCATCGAAACCTTCTTCTTTCGAATACGCGTTGCCGTCACATCTCTTCTCAGAGATAAGCCGCCACCATTCCAGCAAGCTTGTTTCCGCTGCATTTTACAGTTTCATCTTATTTCATTATTGAATAGAAAACTAGTTTTACTGTATCTCTATTATTTTGTGTTAAGAACCTGTTAATAATTTGTATTCATTTTTTTCTACTCATAAAATCTAGATCAGTGGTATCAGAGCGATCTGCTCCTTGTCATCTTAATGCATGTCCCCAACGAGGTGGGAGTACAAAGAGTTAGGTCTCGAGAATGTTTCTCTTAAGGGAAGAAGCTCTCGCATGCCCAAGAGACCTCCCATGGCAGGAGAAAAGAAAGATGATGGGACAGGAGATCCTTTCAAAGTGTTGATTGAGGAAGCCCTCATGTAACAGAGGAACGAGATGATGGATAGTTTCACACAAATCCTTCGGCGACTACCAACAGGTGACACATCTTCTTCGAACGGAGGGGACGCCCCCTTCAAGGTACAAATAAACTTCAATATTCCTATATTTTAAGGTCAGATAGACTTAGATTCTGTAGACAAGTGGTTGAATATACTAGAAGGGTATTTTCTGTCCATAACTTTTCGAATAAAAAAAAGATTACTTTTGTGCTCCTCAAAGTCATTCCCCATGTCAAAGATTGGTGGGAAACTTTCTGTGAGCAAAAGGAAACAAAGGAAACCTCATTATTTTTAGTCACGACCACCTGGGAATCCTTCAGGGATGCTATTAAGGAACAATACTACCCTATCATAAGTTATGACAACCTGTATACCAAATGGACCATATTGCGGCAAGAAAGAGACCAAGCAGTGGTAGATTTCAAAAATATCTTCCATACCTTGCGCACCAAGTTGGGTATCAAATATTAGTAGCGAAATCCGGTGCTCAAGTATCATGGTGCTCTACATAGATACATCTAGACCGAAATGGAATTTCTGGACATCTCATCCTTTGGCACGACCTACCAATATGCCATCAAAATCGAGCAGAAGCTCAAACAAAAGACGCGGCAATTTGGGTCTGGGAACCCCTCACAACAAAAGCTAGGAAAGGGTGGCCCCAACCCACCAAACAAAGGATAGAGAAAATATGGACAGTATCAGGACAACTAGTCCAAGCTGCAAGCAAAGAAGGGCACCAGAAAGACAAAGAAAGATACCGGGAAGTGGTGTGACTTCCATAAGAGCCCTTGGCATAACACTGTTGACTGTCTCTCAAAGTAGTCGTTGGTGGCCGAAGTGAAAGCCTATGAATTAGATGTAGATTATGACTCTAAGATAGAACCAAAAAGGGTAAGATGGATCATTGACATGGAACCCAGTGCCACCGTTTCTACCCCCAAGCTCCAGCCTGGTGAACCAAATGAGCCAGAAGAAGGAGAGCACCTCTTCCATTCATAGATGTGGGTAAAAGGAACCCCACTGCACTTGATCATTGATAGAGGTAGCCAGAATAACCTCATCTCAGCAGAGGTCATCAAGCGGATGGCCCTTCCAATAACCCCGCACCCATAGTTGTACACCATTGGATGGCTCCACCAAGGAAGCGATCTTCATGTCAGCCAACAGTGTCGATTGTTGTACGACATCAAGACCTTCAAAGACGAGGTATTGTGTGATGTTTCTCCTCTCAAATTTTGTGATGTTCTTTTGGGCCAACCTTATTTATGGAAACATCATGTTGTATATGAGTCTAGGCCTCATAGTGTTATTATTACTTTGAACAACAAATTGTACAGGATACCTGAGGCAGTCCCACCTAGTGCTATTTCCTTGATCTCTGCTAAGAAATGTAGGAAGGTCATCTCTCAGATGGGGAAGTTTGTCTTCTTCATGATTCACTCTTAGAATAAGAGAAAGATCATAGCCACATCCGGGGTCTCTACGGCTGACCTCTCCACACAACAAAAGCAAGTAGATAAGGTCGTGGAAGAATACTTGGATATCTTCTCCTCAGCTACATGGGTACCTCTGCACTTCCAGGTCAAGCACCCCATCGATATGACCCTCAGTGCACTGCTACCCAATGGGCTAGTCTATCATTGCTCTTTTTTAGATAATGAGGAGATCAAGTGACAGATCCAAGAATTTCTCCACAAGGGACACATCCACCCCATCTCATCACCTTGCAAGATCCCAATCATGCTGGTACATAAGTATTGATTACCGGGCTCTGAATAAAATCATAGTTAGAAACCGATACCTGATTCCCCAAATCAATGACCTCCTTGATCAATTCATGGGAGCCAAATACTTCGGTAAGATTGATTTGAAGTCTAGCTACCACCAGGTCCTGATAGAACAAATAGATGTATGGAAGACCACCTTCAAGTCAAAGGAAGGCCTTTTTGAATGGTTGGTCATGCCCTTTGGTTTGACAAATGATCCAGCCACTTTCATGAGGATGATGGATGATATCCTGTGACCATTCACAAATACTTTTGTAGTGGTGTATCTGGATGACATTCTAATTTACAACAAGACTTAGGCCAAACACTTGCAGCATATTCAACAAGTTCTGCACACCCTGCGGCAACACAAGCTATATGCCAACTGGGAAAATTTTTCCTTCAGCATGTATAGGGTCCATTATGTGGGCTACATCATTGATCAACATGGCGTACATGTGGATCCAACCAAGATCCAAGTCATCCATGACTGGCTAGCCTCAACAACACTCATTGAGCTTTGGAGCTTCTTGGGCCTTGCCAATTTCTATCATAGGTTCGTGTTGGGTTTCTCCAATATTGCATGGGCCCTCAGCCACATAAACAGGGGTGGTGGTAAGGAGAAATTTGCGTGGGGCCAGTCCCAACAACAAGAATTTGATAATTTGAAGGAGCACTTGTGCTCAGCCCCAGTACTTTCACTACCATACCTGAAGCATCCTTTTGAGATCGAGACAGATTCTTCAGACTATGCTATGGGCACCGTTCTCACTTAGCACGACCACCCCGTAGCTTATCATAGTGAGACACTGTCAGATACTGTCCGTAAGTACCCTACTTACAAAAAATAAATGTATTCCATTGTGCAAGCATGCCGCCAGTGGAGACATTACATTCTTGGGAAGGAGACAGTCATACACACTGATCATAGGCCACTGTAGTTCATGCAGACATAGGGAAAATTGCAGAATGAGTGCCATCAAAAGTGGTCCACATACTTGCAGCAATTCCACCTCAACATCAAGTATAAAACAAGAATCACCAATCGCGTCGCTGATTGCCTCAGTAGACCGCCAGTCGAAGCACTCACCACGATGCTAGACTCTTGTGGCCATGAGACATCTAGATGGCCCCAACTCTATGAGGCAGACCCTGACTTTGCCACCACCTACCAAATGTTGGGTTCAAACACAGTTCTCGATAATTTCCACCTTAAGGATGGGTTGTTGTGTCGTCTGGGTCATATTTGTGTTCCATCAAGTGAGAAAGCGAAGTTGATCTAGGAAGCCCACTACATTCGGCTGGCAGGACACTTCAGCGTTTAAAATATAGTGGAAATTCTACAGAAACATTTTTACTGGCCGAAACTTGGATAGGAGGTCAACAAGTATATCAGGTCTTGCACTGCCTATACTATTGCCAAATCGACCACTAAGAAACAGGGCATGTACATCCCTCTTCCTACTTCTGACAGGCCATGGGAATCCATCTTAATGGACTACATGTCGGGTTTCTTGTCCACCAAGCAGGGAAATGACTGTGTTTTTGTGGTTGTTGATCACTTTTCTAAGATGGTGATTCTGGTTGCCTGCAAGAAGAGCATCACAGTAGAGGCCACTGCCAATATCTTCTTTGAACGAGTCTAGGTACATTTTGGAATCCTACAAACCATTGTCTCAGATCAGGATAGTCGATTTCTCAGCACATTCTAGTCAAGCCTCTGGTCACTGCTGGACACCAAGCTCACCAAATCCACGACCTTCCACCCCCAAACAGATGGCCAAATGGAGGTTGTAAATAAAATGTTTGTGCATATCCTTCACATGTATAATTCAAAGCACCCTCGCACATGGGATGAGAGCATTCTCTATGTCTAGCATAGATACAACTAAGCCCTGCATATCTCAACCGACCACAGCCCCTTTCTAGTGGGGTTGGGATTCCAACCATTGGGACCCATAGATGTTGCACTTCCCCTTGCGGTCACCTTGACTAAATCATCTTCTGCTCGAACTGAAGCTGAAAAAGCCACCCGGTTCATTGAGCGGATCCAGCACATCTGCCAATAGGTTCAGGATATTCTACAAAAGTCCAATGACAAGTACAAACAACGCCATGATCAACATCGGGTGTCGGATAAGTTTCAGGTGGGTGACAAAGTTTGGTTTCAATTGCAGAAAGAATGCTTTACAAGACCCCATCAGAATATTTTACCACTCCGTTATGGGCTGTACACTATCACCAAGTCCGTGGGGGATAATTCTTTTGAGCTCAACATTCCTCCTTTCCTTGGTCTGCACCCAGTGTTCAACGTGGATCTCCTTCACCCTTATTTCCCACCATTATTGGACACCTCAGAAGTAGCCGAACAATTGACACCAACAAAGATCAACCTCGACTACCTACAACAAGCATAAAATGATCAGATTGTGGATAGACAGATCAAGGTCACTCGACAACAAAGGATCCAGTTTTATGGAGTCATCAAAGCAGGACAACTCCTGCACCAAGGCAAGTGGCTCACCTGGGGCCAAATTCAACAGAAATTTCCTCATCTGATGGGGGAACTCAATGCAATGGAGACCATTTCTTCCTAAGGAGGGAGGATTTATCCATATGGATATTGGTGGACACCCACTTTTTCCAATTGGCTCAAAACAGTTTTCTGACAATTTTGGCAATTTACTATTTTTAGTAGTTTTAACTTTTGGAGCCATTTTGAAGGCCTAAATGAAGGTTTTTTGGGATAGAGATCCTCAATGATATATAAATGAATTATTGAGCCCCCAAAATGAATCTCCTCAAAGATACCTTTCCAATGGGCTATCACATGCCTAAAACGGAGATCGTATGCAAAATTTACGACCCCGAGAAGTTGATGTACTAACTTACCCAAACGGGGCCCACATGAATTTTGGTGCTTTATCTCCTATTGTTAGGTTTTTGGATGTCTATGGTTTTTGGCATTATTTATTATTGTAAAAATTCCTTTAGAGCCTCATGGGAACCTTCTTCTTGCGAATGCGCACTGCCGTCACATCTCTTCTCAGAAATAAGCCGCCACCATTCTAGCAAGCTTGTTTCCGCTGCATTTTATAGTTTCATCTTATTTCGTTATTGAATAGAAAACCAATTTTACTGTATCTATGTTATTTTGTGTTAAGAACTTGTTAATAATATGTATTCATTTCATTCTTCTCATAAAATCTGGATCGATTTTGGATGAGGGAGCCTCTGCAAGTATTTTATCCTCCTCGGTTTGGAAAGTCTTGGGATCTCTCAAGCTTGTGTCTGCTTCGCATGAGCTATTGGATTTTGATAGATGTCCTAGTGAATATTTGGGGGTTCTTCCTTAGTTACCTATATCTTTAGGTGGGAATTTTGTCCTTGTTGATGTTATAGTGGTGCAAGGCCCATTAGATTTCAATATGATTCCCGGGCGTGATTATGTATATGCTCTAAATGATGTAGTGTCTACGCTCTTCGGGGTGATGCATTTCACTCACAATGGAAGCATTGTCACTATCGACTGGCTGGCATATGATAATCACCATCCTAATTTAGCATTATTTTAGACTACCCCTTTATATTTTCCTAGCATTCGTGTAGACTCTACCCCACCACGGGTTAATTATGTGGCGTCTTATCCTCGGTGTTCAATTGATTCTAAGAAGGAACCTGTGAAATCATGTGTTCTCTCTCGAGACTTGGTCTCAACAATTGATCCATTGGTTTATCCAATGGGGGCATGGGAAGCCTTGCTTCCCTCTCTTGGTCCAAGTGGGCTTGAGTATCCTTCTGAGTCTGATCTCATTGTTTGTAGATCCTCAAGCCCTTGTGCTCGTGATTATTTGCTGATAGACTCTGCCAGTCCTAGCCAGAACTTCCATCGTCATATGGAGCATGGTAAGTTTACTTCACCCTTTGGGACTGTCGACCCTCGTTTGCATGATTTCTCAGATTTTGAATTGCCTTCAGATAAGGCTATCCTTGAAGCCATGACTATGGTTTCTATACCGAGGGAGGACTTACACCGTGGTTTGTGTTTTCTTCCCTTTTGGGAGACTTTCCAAATTGACTATCGAAGAGACTCTTTGTCTGAGCCTAACAACGGGCTCTACCTGAACCAGTTTCATACATGAGTTGTAGCCCCCATGGAGTCTTCTTTAAGCCCTTTTTAGACTCCCTAAATATGAAAAGATTGTTGAGTGACCTTGTTTCTTCACACTCGTTAAATTCGTCCAGAAGAACGTTCCTTACACGGGTCTTATTTTAAGCCCTTTTCATACCCTCTAAACATGAAAATATTTCCAAGCGATCTTGTGGCCTTTCACGCTCGTTAAACCAAAATTTGAAGTCACGTCTATCTGACAGTAGTTTACCCCTTTTTCGGTCTGGATGGTCAACTGTACGAACAAAGGTATACTCTAGAGGCCTCATATCTCTAGAAGAGTACCCTCAGGTATAATTCTAACCCTTTTTTGGGCCTGAGGGACTAAATGTACGAAAAAAGGAACCCCCACGGAGTCCATAGTTAAGCTCTTTTCAGACTCCCTAAAATTGAAAAGATTGCCAAGTGACCTTATTCTTTCACACTCGTTAAAATGGTCCAGAAGAACATTCTTGACAGAGTCCATAGTTAAGATTTTTTCAGACTCCTTAAAAATGAAAAAATGGCCGAGTGATCTTGTCTTTATCACACTCATTAAAATGGTTTTGAATAGATGTCTTGTCGGTGCTATTTTACCCCTTTTTTGAACTGACTAGACTACCTTCGAAAAAGGTACCCCAATGGAGTCTCCTTTTACATTTTTTAGACTCTCTAAATATGAAAAACCACAGAGCTTACCTTCTTTGGGCTCGTTAAACTTACATCAAAGGACATTACCATTATGTGTTTTATTAACCACGTTTCCATACCTGCATCTTTGGTCTAATGCTGGCTCCATGTTGCTCTCAGTTGAGCCATTTGAAGCATGCCTTATACGTAAGCCCTGTAGCACTTTGCCTCTGTGTCTTGACACCTTTGGTCCCAGGAGGGATTTTTCCCAAGTGTCCTTTATTTGAACATTAGTCTTGTCCTTGTGCCTCGAACTTGTATGTTTGCGACACTCATTCCTCCTTTGTAACGTAACATTATTTTATTCTTTTTCCAAAATTATTGAAAAAGACAAAAAAATCAAATATACCCCCAAAAGAGGAAGGGAAAAGTATTTTCTTTGTATTGGCAACATAATGAGTTTCCCTTAGATAAATAACATCTATCCATTTGTTCGACAAAATCTGGGATTTAATACGACCTTAGCAAGCTGTTCTCGCTACATAGAGATGTGTCCTCCTCCATTTGGTTATTCTTCCAAACATATGGAGAGTTTGCATTGCCTCCTACCTCGTAAACTTATGTTAATGCCATGCTGCCCGAGTCTCATCATTTGTCATGTTATTCTCCAAGGGAGGTTTTTTCCAAGCTTGAGTCAGTCCCTCTGTAGTTTGTCTCTTTCCTTCATGCTTGGCCATCCCAAAAGTCAAATCAAGTATTTGTTCGAAATCAATGAAGCCTTCAGTCTGATAATCAAGATTCTCTAGTCCATAACTGACGAGCCATCAAAGACCTCTGGGTAGTGAAGTCGTACACTCATATTACACTTTTACTTGAGTTTTGAAGATTTTGAAGTTGTTTCTTGAGCTCTGAAGACCTCATCTCCAACCATCAGGCCTTATCAGTTTCTAGAAGATGGATACTGTACATGTATATCTTTTGATTTTGAGATGTATATCCATTGCGTATTTCTCATGGATACACTTTATATCATTATATGACATGGATCTACAATGTATTTGATTGGTAGCCATGATTTTATTTCATCCAAAGCATGGGTATGCCCACCTTGGTGAGACAATTATTATTTTGCAGAAGGCACCTCCCGATTTCTGGTCCCTGGGCTCACTTGTTTAAAACGTTGGTGAATATTTTTAATGTATTTCGGCCATCAGATTCTTTTCTGACCTCACACATTAGGGGGCATCTATTATAACCCTAATTTGCACCAGACATGCTTACTTGGCATCAGGCCATCTCGGATTCCTTCTTTGCCAAAACACTGCTGAACAACTCTTCTTAAAAACCCGCTTTATAAAGACCCATGCACCCTGCACCATTACTGCATGCATGTACACGCTATCTGACCCAAGACAACCCGCGTGTACCTACAAAAGCATGGAAAAAGAAAATTTGTTGATGGAACAAACAAATTTGGGTAAGTTAACTAAACCTTTCGTCCATGCATGGCCAGTCACTCGACCAAATACCTAGCTTCTTCTAGCCTATAAAAGAAGGGTTAGGGGTCCCATTTGAAAGGGGGAGAATCATAGTAAAGAAACTATACCCAATTAAGCATTCCCTTTGTCCCAACCTTTATCCATCCTTGTGTAAAGAGAACTATAGAGCAAAGCAGTTGGAAGACAGTGGAAGAAGAGCCCAGGACTAGGATAGAGGAGTAGTAGCCGACTTTATCATTGTAAGGTATCATTGTGAAGTTAATAAAAGATTTGCTTTTCCCGTCCCGCCATATGAGATTGTCATTATTGGAATATTGATTGTATGATTGATTAAATATCTAACCTATTAGTTCATAGATCAAATGCATGTGGAGGTCTTTGTTTGTCTTTAGTGAATGTAGGTCAGCATTGGGAGGAGAGTTGCAGTCAAAGAACAACCAAGCACGAAAAGGGATCGACATCAAACACGAAAAATAAGGTACGTCAACTTAATCTCTTGAGCCTTGCATTTACATATGAGTAATGGGGGTTTAGGCATGGGATGATGGTAAAAAGTAAGAATCATTAGGTCATTTCTGCATGCATGATAAAACCCTTAGTGCTAGTCTGTAGGAGTGATTTCCCACCCACAACACTACCCTATGGAGCAGTCGACTGAGAGACTCGGACACGCCCATAGTATGATGTTGATAACGTCTCGAGATCTCTCCAATAGTGATGTCCGAGACATCTACAGTCAGTCCCTCTAAGTTCTTTTCAACTACCTTGTACTCTTTAGCATCCCATCTTGCCACTGGAGCCACTTCTCCCCATCTATAAATGGGAGACATTCCTGGAGGTTGATACGGCCCCACATCTGTGTCATTAAAAGAAATTTTTGATTAGTCCTTGGATAGACATAATTTTTTTTTATATAATAAAATTTGTGAAAACATTTAAAAATAACAAAATGTGTGCTTCTCACCTAAGTCACCGCACTGAGCATCCTCAGGCAAGACCAAATCCAGATCTCCTCGGAAATCCAAACCAGCATATGCATAGTCATCAATCATCAACATTTGGGGCATCAACCAGTCAAAAAATGAATCGTTATATTTGATTATAGGCCTTGCTACATGTCGATCCATGAGGTTACACCTCCTCAGCATCCTCAGATCCTATGGGGCCGGTAAACCCCAATCTACCTGTAGTCAAAGTAGTGGGACCCTCTCAAGGAAGAAAGACACCAAAATCGACCCGTACCCGAACTGCTTCAGGTCGCCCCTTCTACACTTTGTCAATTTCCTCTTCATACTGTGGATAACCACATCCGACCAGTTGAAAACCCGAGGCTCTGTGCACTCTATTGAATATTGGAAATAGCTATGGAGATCCATGTGCAGAGTCGTGCTCCCAGCCATGTGTGCAATGGTAAACAAGATAGTCCGTAGTGTCAAGTCTTGGACCCCTCATATGGAAACTTTACCCTTACTTCTCTCTCCCCCAGGAACACAATGTCGGAAAAAATACTCACTCATAGGAATTCCACCACCCCTACCTCTGGTCAGAGTCACATGGGATCCATGTCGTGACAACCCCGTCAGAAAATAGATATCCTCGATATCTAGTGTCAGCGTGTGGACCCCTACATGAAATAAATGTTGATCCACATCCCACATGTGAACTAGGTACTCTAACAACCTGAGTTGGGCTCTCATGCCCGGGATCCTGGAAATTTTTAAAAGGCCACATTCCCGGATGGAAACAACTGTACGCAGATCATTTTTGACAATGGAATCATCCTCCTTGTGTTCCCTTTCCCTTCATTCCAACATCGTGATGATCAATACCTGCAATGGAGTCAGGAGAAGGAAGTTCGCAACTCTTTTTAACCTCTTGAATAATTTATTATTGTGTAAAAACTTGCACAAAAATCCATTTTTCGGCCCTCGTAGGTGAAGCTTGCATGCAGTACGAGATTCTTGCAGGTGCACAAAAGCTCACCTGCAAGAATCTTTGGTTCTCATAGGTATCGAATGGCTCACTTGCGAGAATGCCTAAGTGCATTCACCGACCCTAAAATGGACTCAAACACTTAAAATTACCAATAAAAATCAATTTTAATCCATGAAAAGGTTGAAGAATCAGGAGATTACCTCGTTGGCTGAAACTGTTTGCCGAATGACCGCTTGTACCTCCCGCAATTGAGAAAATAAATTTCGAGAAAATGAGGTGTGTTGGACAAGTTTTTCGCAAAGTAACAATGAAATGGTAAAAAGGGTTTTTTCACCCATATTTATTCACTTTTTTACTATTTTTTATTGATTTTTTTTATATATTATTTAAAAAACCTAATACCCTAATAGCCTTGTGAGTATGGTTTTTCGCAGGTAGGTGACCTAGAAGCCTGAATGACAGTGTACAAGTATTTTTTCCTTTTTTCATCACATGCATGAATATCTTTTTAGTGTTTTGTAGGAAAAACCTCGAGCTCAATATTCTTTCGTTCTCGTGCTCGAAAATACATGAGAACGTAACCGAGTATACTTTTGTCGTATTTTCGTACTTTTCATGGTAACATGAAAACAACGAAAATAAGGGAGTATCCTTTAAGCTCTTTTCATGCTCCATAAAAATGAAAAGATTGCCGAGCGATCTTGTTCTTTTCACGCTCGTAAAATTATTTTAAGAAAACGTTCGATGAGCGATAATTTATCACTTTTTCAGTCTTGTCGAACTAATTTACGAAAAAGGAATTGGGAGAGTTCTCTTTAAGTGTTTTTTCAGACTCTCAAAACATGAAAAACCCCGAGTTTTCTATCTTTGGACTCGTTAAACAAACATAGAAATACCCTTTATGGGACTGAACCACTCCTTCCTAGGGTTCGTTAAATGTACTTCGAGTGACTCGTCCGAAGGATGAGATTACATCAACAAGCATATGTTATCCTCCTCAAGATTATGTAAAAATAAAGAGTTACTCGCTAGAAATGGTCGGGTAAATTTTGGGAAAGGGATATACCTTCATATTTGTATTAGTGGCAGTAAGTGTCTCTCTTGAACATGACACTCCCTGTTCATCATTTGAATACAGGTTGGGAAATCCATTTGTCTCTCGTCTGACTTACTACAAGGTCATATCTTGGGTCATCTTTGAGTCAATGCTGCCAAGACAATTGTCGTGTCGTTCATATGTTCAAGATAATTCCAATCAAGCCCTCCATTGAGTCATCCATCTGTAGTTGTCCATTCTTACCATGTTGGCCTTCCCTTTGTCCATTTCAAATCATATTCATACATTGACTTACACTCAAAATTTGTTACTTATTTCGTGTCATTGATGGGGGATACATCAAGGCCCTCCTGTGATGAGTATTTATGATTTGTATTGACACATAGATCCACTTTGTATGTCATGTGGCTATGTCCTAATCTGTGTCTTCTAAACACATAGATCCACAGTGTATTCTTGGTGGCTATGTGGTATTTTGGCAACATGGATCCATAGTGTATGAATGGTGGCCATGGCCTACATTTATGATTTCATTCATTTATGGTCTGAGCATGGGAATGCCTACCTCAGAATTGGTATTATATTCTACAGATGCTTGATTGTTTGCAGGTTTCCGATTAGGTGCGATCCTTGTTTCTAACACACACACGCATTTTACAAAGTATTTTGGCTGTCACGAGTTCCAGCCTCATACATTAGGGGGCATTCTATTACACATTATTTTGTTCACTCTGGTGGTGTCTCTATTGTTATGTGTTCAGGCTCTCATAAGGACCTTTTTCCTGAGAAAAGTGACTATTGTCTTCTTCCATAAAACATATTTTTAAGATGAGTTCATAGGATGACTATGTTGTAGGGTGCGAGAATCTTGATTCTCACAGGCAACCAAATACCTAGCCTACAAGGTGTTCGCAGTTTTCTCTATGGGTAGGGTGTGAACTTGTTTTAAAACTTAAAAGGAAGAGGAAGTTACGAAGGTTCTAGAAGAGGATATTATAGAAAATGAGTTGGCATTCAAATGCTTGGCATCCTACTGACTTCTCAAATTTAGTGGGATCATCCTCATCCTTTTAACCATATCTCCTTCTCTTATATAATGAAGGGTTTCTCAAGGAAGAGGTTAAGCAAGATTGAATGGAGAATTTATGAAAGAATTGTGTGAGGAACCCTGTTTGAATTGAAGCTTGAGGTCTCCATTTGTCCATCAAGCCATATTGGATCTTCTTCATGTAAGTCTAAAGAAAGTGTGTGTGTTGGAACCAGGAACCCCTGAAAGGAAGCTTGCGACATCAGGGTGATTTGGTTGTATCTTCTACTTTCATTTAATACAATACAGTGGCATGTCCCTTTCCCATAAAATCACTCTTATTTTATCGCATAAATCCTTGATCATATGCATAGGTTGTCATTGAATATACTTTGCTATCTTCACTTCAGTTGGTTTGTGTTGTCTTGGACCTGATCTCACAAGAGCACTAGAGCGAATTAGGAACAAAAAATACCTAAGGAAGTGATATAAAGGTATGCCACTGTTGTTGGGAAAAATACCCTACGGACTAGCAAACTAGGGTCAGACTTGCATGCAGATTTTGACCGTAAAGAACTTACTTTTTAACCTACCACCCAAAACTTAAACCCCTCTTTCACAATACATGTATGGAAAGGAACTACTAACCTTTTTACTAATGTTTGGTGTAGATCCTACGTTGCGCTTTGTCTGCTTACTTGCGTTGCTCCTTCCAAAGATAATCCTGCAATCAAGACAAACCACTACGCATGCATGCTACTTTTCTACTTGAGGGTTAGAAATTAATCATAAATTAAACAAATCATAGATAACTCATGCATTGGGATGGGAAAAGTATTCTTTTATTATTTTCAAAATGAATCAACTTACAATCAAAGTCGAGACTGACCATCACTCCTTGATCCTGATCCTGGGCTCCTCCTTTTCTTTTGTCCTCCAACTGCTTTGTGTTAATTCTCCTTAGGATTGAGGAAAGGCTAAAGGGTCGGGACAATGGATTCGACAAATGGGAAGAGTTTCTTCGCTATAATTTTCCTCCTCCTAAATGGTACCCCTACCCCTTCTTTTATAGGCTAGAAGGAGCTAGGGTTTTGGACGAACTCTTGGCCATGCATGGCCGGGAGTTTCAGTTAACTGACCCGTAGATTTTTGTCCCATCGACAAATTTCCTATTTTTGTGTTTTGTTAGGTAAAAACAGGTTGTAGTAGGCCTACCAACATTCACACGCGTGCAGTAGTGGGTTAGGGCATGTGGGCCTTGACCCAAGAGGATTTTCAAAGAGGTTTTTCAGCAGATGTTTTGGCAATGAAGGGATATGAGTTGGCCTGATGTTAGGTAAGAATGTGTGGTGCAATTTAGGGTTATAATATATGCCCCCTAATGTGTGAGGTCAGAAGAGCATCTGATGGCCGAAATACATTACCAATATTTTACCAATCTGTACTGATATGCTGAATGAGTGAGCCCAAGAATCAGGAACTAGGAGGTGTCGTCAAATAAAACCATGATACCAATCAAATACATTGTAGATCCATGTCAAATAACTATAAAGAGTAGACATGAATAATACATAGCGAAGCTACATCTCAAAATCAGAAAGATAAACATATAGAGTATCCATCTCCCGGAAGCTGATTCGGCCTGATGGCTGTACTTCAGAGCTCAAGCAATAACTTCAAAATCTTCTAAAACTCGGGTAGGAGTGTAATATGAGTGTACGACTACACTACCAAGAGGTCTTCGATGGCTCGTCGATTATGGACTTGATAATCTTGATGATCGGACTGAAGGCTTCAGTGATTTCGAACAAGGACTTGATTGGACGTTCAGGATGGCCGGGTATGCAGACAAGAGACATTTTGCAGAGGGGCCAACTCGGGCTTAGTGAAAAACTTCCCTTTGAAAATAGCATAACAAGTGATAAGACTCAGGCAACATATATGTTAATCATAAGTCTACAAAGCATGAGGCAACGCAAACTCTCCATATGTTTGGAAGAGTAACCAAACGGTGGAGGACACAACTCTATATAGCGAGAAAAGCTTCCTAAGGTCATACTACATCCCATAGTCTGATGATCAAACAGACAGATGTGATTTATCCAAGGGTGACTCATGATGCTGCCAATAAAGAAAATACCTTTCCCATCCTCTTTTTGGGGTATATTTGATTTTTTTTTTTCTTTTTGATCATTTTTGAAAAAGAATAAAGGAATATTACGTTACAATGGAGGAACGAGTACGACAAACATACAAGATCAAGGCACAAGGACAAGACTGATTTTCTGGTGAAATAATACTCGGGAAAAATCCTCCGGCGGCCAAAGGTGTTAAGACGCAGAAGCAAACTGTCACAAGGTTGGTGGATAAGGTATGCAAATGCGGTTGATAGAAAACACAATGGTAACATCCTTCGATGTAAGTTTAACGAGCCCAGAGAAGGGAAGCTCGGTAGTTTTTCCTATTTAGAGAGTCTGAAAAAGAATAAAAGGAGACTCCAGTGGGGTACCTTTTTCGACAATAGTCTAGTCGGTTCAAAAAAGGGATAAACTAGCACCGATTAGACGTCAATTCAAAACCATTTTAACGAGTGTGAAAAGGACAAGATCACTCAGCCATTTTTTCATTTTTAAGGAGTCTAAAAAAAGCTTAACTATGGACTCCGTCGGGAATGTTCTTCTGGACCATTTTAACGAGTGTGAAATAATAAGGTCACTCAACGATCTTTTCAATTTTAGGGAGTCTGAAAAGAGCTTAACTATGGACTCCGTGGGGGTTTCTTTTTCGTAAATTTAGTCCCTTAGGCATGAAAAAGGAGTAAAATTATACCTGAAGATACTCTTCTAAAGAATGGGAATTCAATAGAGTATTCCTTTGTTCGTACAGTTGACCGTCCATACCGAAAAAGGGGTAAACTACCGCCGAACAGACGTGACTTCAAATTTTAGTTTAACGAGCGTGAAAGGTCACAAGATCGCTCAACAATCTTTTCATGTTTAGAGGGTCTGAAAAGGGCTTAAAAGGAGACCCATTATGTTTTGGGAGTCTGGAGGGTAAGACAAAGAGTGAAAAAGACCCATGCAAATGAGGCTCAAACTCGTATTCAGGAAAGACTATACAGACTCCCGAGCCTACAGTGTTGTTAGAGATGACATGGACACCATAATGCAACCAGGACCTACCTAGGGAATCCATGTTTTGGTAAGCTCTACCACCAAGTCACGACACTATTATAACAGATATGATGGTTCCGTGTCACAATTGGATGGGATTGATCCTATATGATAAGAAAAAAGGCAACGAGATGCAAAAGTTGGGGTAAACTCCTAACCTATATGCTCAAGTTGATTTTTGAAAACATAAATTTTTTATGGACCGTTAATATTTTTTCTAAACTCAAAAAAAATAAAATATGTGCCAATACCTGATCAAATCCCTCCCATATAGCTCCTAGATCACTCAAAATGGTTTTTGGTATAAAGAAAATGATAAGGGGGGCCAAAAAAGTGACAAAAAGAGGCCAAAAAGTCTATAAATAGAAGCTGGTAGCTCATTATCACCATTGCTGATTTGGAAATTGACTCTGGAGCCAAAAGACCCCCTTTGCCAAAGATCGTGATTTCGGGAGCTACAGTGGATGAAACAGACTTCTGCTTGGACCAAGTAAGTACAAACTCCCTTATCTAGCTATTCAATACTTCCATTTTATCATTTAGTTGATTTTTTGGGTGGGCGTCGACCTCAAAAAGGTCATCCCTAGGTACACACGGGCTGTCCAAAGACATCCCACGTGTACACGCGTGCAGAGAAAAACCTGCACGCATGTACACGCGACTATCACCTCTACAGGCCACGTGTACCCTCCCTCATTGATGGAAAAGCAAATGACAAGAAGTATTGACCCTCCTCTACCTTGTTGTGTTGGAAGGATGTATGTCCAGTGGAGAGAAAGGGAGCACGAGGCCTCCAATGAGTTAGTGGCTACAGATCCAAACATTGTGGCCGTGCTGATGCAGCGTCGTTTGTTAAAATTATTTTTATGTCCGTTCATGTGCGCGCAACCAAGGCTACTGAATGCCTTGATTTATTACTGGCACCCTGACGCAGAGGCATTTATGCTAGAGGGGCAATCCTTGGTGCCCACCATCGAGGATATTTACTTTCTGACTGGCCTCTCAAGGAGAGGGGAACCAGTCAACTTTCAGACTTTTCCTGTGGGGCTGAGCAAGATATCAGAATTGGTAGCTGAGTACTGTGAGTCTGGGACCGATCATAGAGGTTCTTCGGTACCTATTAGCAAGATTACCAACCTCACACTTCAGACGATCTTGTTTCTTGTTGGGCGGATTACCGGCTCAACAGCCATGCATCAGGATTCACGCGCATAGATGAACTATGCAATTCAGTGCATGAATGCACACATTTTTTATTGGAGTACCACACTGTTGGAGTGCATGAAGAGGCAATTGACAGATTTCTGACAATGGACACATAGGAACTTTGGGTTTGGGACTATCCTATGTTCATTCTTTTTCGAGAGAGTTTCGTGCTTCAGTCCTCGACTTGCAGTACGAGGAAATCTGGCCACTTTCCCCGCAATATGCAGATGGGTAGTGTTACTGTCGTGATAGGGTGGTGGAAGGACCATTGAGGCCTTCAACGATGACTGTTTTGCTTGGCTGTCACGACAGATCCCTGCTATCGAGGACTACCCATATGCGGGGATCGACTTCTCTAGAGATCCAGAGATACTAGTGCCTCCTGGTGAGGAGTGAGGGGAGATGGGTAAGTCTCCACCTGTATAGTTTTTTTTTGTTTACATATGTAATTTTTATGTATTTTTTGATATATATATCATTTTTTTGTATGCCAGAGTATTTGATGTGTGAACGTTTATTCTATGCAGATGTGGGACCCATGCAACCTACCGACTATGCACGAAACAGGTGTCACCCACGGCCAGAAGCTACAGCTGTCGCCGCTGGGGGAGAAACAGTAGTAGGGAACCTCCCAGTAGGAGAGGCTGAGAGGGTTCTTAGGTGAATTGAGCGGAACTTCACTGCGCTCACTCGCACAGTCCCGATGGCAGAGATAGAGGACCTGCCGCCGTCCATGTAGACTCATGTTGTGGGGGCACCTCGGACATGGGTCCGATTGTTTAGGCGTTTAGCCCGTGCAGTAGATGATTATAACAGGGCCCATAGGCCCTGAATAGACTTTAGACTTTTTATGTGCCATGAGCACCTTGTTGTATATATTTTTGAGGGCATAAGCCCGGTGACTCGTTACTGTTCTCACTTTTTAGGCGCTTGCGTCCATCTATGTACTCTGAGGATTTTATGATGTTTATATATGGTTTTTATCTCTTTTTGTGTCTTATGGATTATGTGTGCAAAAATGTATTTACATGTTTATGTCCATGATCTTTTTATATGTGGGCAAGATGCCAATCTAAAATTTGATTAGCTAGAGTATCTATGATTTGGTTTAATCTCCTAGGAACATGAAAATATGTAATATAATAAAAGTTGTGTTCTAAGAGATGTACCCTAAGGAATCTTCGGTGTAAAGTTGGATCATGAACCCGATATATTCTGTTTAGCTGCGACACAACCAGTTGAGCATCTAGATAGACCCGCAGACGAGAGATACCCAATGACAAAGCGTCACAAATAAACTCAATTATTGCACTATACTCGGCAACATTATTTGTGGTGTCACCTAAGCATATACCTCCGCAAGATAACAACTAACCCTGTGGTGTAAAGATTAACCAAGCTGCAGAGGCAAACCTCCGCGTGTGTTGACTAGCACCGTCCGCATACCCAATGAACACCTCAGACTCACTTGACATCTGTCATATTGACGAAATATAACATCAATGACACATCCATAACACTTTTTAAAAGAAATGTAAAAAAGTAATAGTACAAAGACTATACATATGTTACAAAAAGTTACCCACAGTGACCTTTCTATGAGTAATAATTCTTGAGGTAGAGCCCATTTCTAGGCTCCGCCAAAGCATTCCCTTCAAAATCGACCAAACGATAAGCACCCTTTTTTAATACCTCTTTAATAATGAAGGGTCCGAACCACATGGGTTTAAACTTGCCTGCCCCCAGGGGGTCCTTATCTTGGTCATAGACCAGGACAAGGTTGCCCTCAGAAAAAATTCGAGGACGAACTGAGCTATCATATTGACACTTGACCTTATTTTTATGAGCCTCGTTGGCTAGGGACGCATCGCGATGCTTCTCAAGGTGTACTAACCGCTCTTCAAGTGGAGAAGTGTCTGACAATAACTATACTGCCAATTTCAGAGATGGGATTTGACATTTGATGGGAAAGACTGCCTCCGGCCCATAGACGAGTTGGAAAGGTGAGAAACCGGTTGCAGTCTTAACAGATGTTCGGTAATCCCATAATGTCGAGTATAACATCAAATGCCAATTTGACTTGGCTGAGTTGATAGTTCGCTGTAGAATCGTCTTAAGAGTTTTGTTTACAGCTTCCACTTGCCCATTGGCTTGGGGATAGTAAGGGGATGGATGTTCTTTCCGTAACCCAAGCTTTGATGTTAATTCGGACATCATTTGGTTCTGAAAGTGACTGCCATGGTCAGTGACAATCTCTCTCGGGACGCCGAACCATGCTATAATTTGGTTGAATAAGAAGAGAGCTACAGTCTCTCCATCATCTTTAAATGTTGGCATAGCTTCGACCCACTTAGTGAAGTAGTCGACAGCTATGATGATATAGCGGTGCCCCCTTGCTGACGGGGGGTTGCATGTAGTGTAATCAATCCCCCACTTAGTGAAGGGACCAACTGTGATGACAAGAAACATGGGAGCTGGATGTGACCTCATCTTCCGAGAGAATATCTGGCACGGATGACACTTCTTGACCGACTCGATACAATCTTTGATAAGTGTGGGCCAGAAGTAACATGCTCGTAAAATCTTTTGCGTTGTTTCCAACCTAGATAAGTGACCACCACAAGCTCCTATATGACAATTTTTGAGTACTATGATGGCCTCCTCATGAGTGAGACATCGACGCAAGATGCATTCTACACCTCTCCGATACAACGTATCATTGAGTATGAGATAATTCTTATCCTGATGGCGTATCTGTCGACGCTCATCATGAGAAGCAGAGGTGGGGCACTTCAAGGTCTGGAGATAGATCAATATATCTCTATACCAGAGGTCTGAAGATTCAATCAAAAACATATCCCCCCAGATAGGCGATTCCTCAGGCACAACGTCACCTGACTCAACCGGAAGCTCCGAAATAAGTTCTGCGAAGACCAATGACTTCTTGGACTTTGCGGAAATGAAGTCTAAGTCAAATTCTTGTAGGATGACCATCCATCTACTGATTTTTCTGCCGATAAATCGTCATGTCAACATGTACTAAAATGGATTCACGACAACAACGACGATGGTCTTGCGAAACAGAAAATAGTGACGGAACCGTTGAACAGCATGAACTGCTGCCAATGCAAGTTTTTCGAGATGGGAATAATTAAGTTCCGGTCCTATGAGGCCTCGACTCAGGTAATAGATCACGTATTCTAAAAATGAATCGTCTTCCTGAACTAAAACCATGCCTATGGTTGACTCTGCGGCAACCAGATATAATAATAAATCTTTGTTATAATTAGGTGGCCATAGCAGAGGTGCGGTTGTGAGGGCGTGTTTTAATGCATCGAAAGAGCGTTGAGAGGATTCATCCCAAAAAAAGGGAACATCTTTCTTAAGTAAATTCATAAATCCCTTGGTGATTTCGGCATAGTTGGTGATGAAGCGTCGTAAGAAGTTCGCCTTGCCTTGAAGACTTTGAAGTTGTAAGATTGTGCGTGGGGGGGAAACTGGATTATTGCCTCCACCTTGAGAGGATCCACCATGATCCCTATTGTTGATACAATGAAACCTAACAAACGTCCTGACATGACGCAAAAGCTGCACTTGTTGGGATTCAAGCGAATCCTGAAGTAGCGATAGTGTTCGAAGATTAGTCTGAGGTGCGTAGGATGATCCTTTCGCTTGCGAGAGCGTGATGTTAAATCATCTAGATAGGCCTCGACTATATGTTTGAGGTCATGAAACGCAAAAGACATGGCCTACTGTAAAGTGGCTCCAGCATTCTTGAGGCCAAAAGGCATCTTACGATAGGTGAATGTACCCCATGGACAAATGAATGCCGTTTTGTGTTGGTATTCAGGTTTGATTTGGATTTGATTATATCCTGAAAAACCATCCATGAACAAAAAGGCTTCACAACCGGCACATTCATCAATGATCTGGTCAATGAATGGGGTTGGAAAATTATCTTTTGGAAATGCCTTGTTCAAATCATGGAAATCGGTACATACACGAATCGTGCCTTGTTTTTTATTGACTGGCACAGGTTTTGACACCCATTGAGTCAAATGAATAGGGTATATGAAACTTGCCTTGAGAAATTTCTCAGCCTCAAGCTTAATGGCTGCTGCTTTCTTAGGATTGACTAGACGAAGTTTTTGTTGAACCGACTTAGCATCAGGATACGTTGTGATTTCATGTTCAACTATTTTCGGATCGATGCCTGGCATTTCCTCATAAGACCAGGAAAAAACGTCGCATAATTCTTTGAAAAGATCTGTGTAAATATGAATCTCTTCGGGGGATAAATCCACTCCGACAAAGACATTCTCCACGACGCTAGGGTTTCGGGAGATATTGATAGGTATAGTTTCAGCGATAGTCACCATATTTCCCTCAGCATAAATTTCCTGTGTAGCTAAGAGGTTAATAGGACATGGATGATCTCCCGTCATGGTGATAGTGAATTCTCCTGCATCGATTCGGCTTAACTCTAGGAGGAAATATGATCTATGATGAAGATCTTCCCAAGGTTTGTCCAGACTAGTTATCGCTTCGATCACTACCTCGTCAGAAGGAAAGACTAAGTCTAACGAATCGATGGTAGAAAGAGAACCCTGAGCCCAAATAGGCTCTAGAAGTGGATCCAACTCTTGTACGAGAGTCGGATCAGGGTTAGCTGAAGCTTGCTGGAGTAAAGAGTATGCTACTTCAGCAACCGACAAGGGCATTAACATGCCAGAGTGCCTTGTCTCATCCATCGTGGCTGATGGGGAAGGAAGAATCCATGGATCCTCAAAGTAAGTCGTGCGGAACGACGAAACGTGAAAAATCTCAGCCTTGTGGTGAGTAGATATAAACTTGACATCGTCATGAGGAGGTGGGTAATCGAAGGTACCCATCAAGGATGGGCACAAACCAACTCCTACGTTAACGACACTGGCTTGAGGATTATCAATCATGGGAACCGTGGATGCCCCCAAAGCTGGGTCAGGTCTAGAGAAGGAGAATTGATCGATGGTCACTATCCGACCTTCATGTGGAAACCACAAGACTCGCAAAACTGTAGAAACCACAGTGTGCATAGCGTAAGTCCAAATCTGACCTAACAAGAGGTTATAGTCAAGGGGAGCATCGACTACCTCTACTTTGAGACACACGGTCTTCCCTCCTAACTGCACAGGGAAAGAAGGAATGATGCCATGTGGTCGGAAAGAACGACCGTCGAACGCAGTGAGGAGGGTAGGTGACGGAGACAAAGCGGGCTGGCCAATAGCCTTCCAACATGCTAATGACATAACGCATGTCGAGGCACCCTCGTTGACCACCGTGCGAAAGATATTGCATGTAAAAGTTTTCATGGGATGAGCCACTACTATTTGAAATGCTACGTGGTAAGGCAGACGAGGTTTTAAGTCGGTTGTATCTAACATGATGGTACACGGGTTACAAGTCTCAGTAGAGCCTAAAGCAGTGAACAAGGCTTTCCTCTGAGCAGGGCAGCTTTGAAGGACTTCCAAAGCAGACATCGCACAAGGGGTTTGTGATAAATCCTCCACCATAGAGTAATTCTGAGCGACCCTTGCGTTTGGGTTATGAGAAGATTTCTTAAATGCATGCTTTGGAATGCGTGTCATCATTTCTCCCAACATATTCTCAATCTGTAGAGGAAGAGATGGGAGTTTGGCTTCTTTTCCCTTCTCAGAGGAACTTGGTTTACTATAGTCATGCAATGTAGTCGTTATTAAAGCATCACCCCTAACCATATATACACTCGCGGATGAAGAATTGTTTGGAGGAGGGCAGGTTTCTTGGATGCCCCCTTCGGCACTTGTAGAGGCTTGAGTTAAATTTTTCCCATGATGAAAGGGATTAGTCAACACAGCTTGTTGTTGCTGTGTGACAAAGTTTTGGGCCTCTGCAAGTCGAGGACAGAGATGGGTCGGGTGGTCTTCTGCACACAAGTTTCACGGATACCTCGCCTTCCGTTTTTCTGTGGTGCCCTCACCAACATTCTCATTGGGTTTTTTCTCCCCCTTACCCTTCTTCTGTTTTTTTTTCTTCCCTTCAGGCTGCTGGGTGGCCTTTGGGTTAGTCATCTACATGGAGTGTACTTCCGACGTTTGGGTAGGAGGAGCAGCCAAAGTAGTAGTCTGGCTGGCCGCTGAGTGTTGGATAGATAATTGTTGCAATTGTTTTGTCAATTGCTCAGTGGGCTTGGTTTGTGCTTAACCAACAATACCATCAGCATGTGGTCCAACTCTCTGTCTATTTTTATCCAGTATAGATCGTGGCGCATCCAGTAGGATGTTGTACAATAAACCAGACTGAGAATAGATAAGCTCAAACTATTGATCCCTCATGATGGCATATTCTTCGGAGAAAACTCCCGAAGTCTCGACGTCGTTGGATAATTGTGGGACTAAAGACTTAAGGAACCACTCAAGAAGGAATGCTGGTGGGACTGGTACATTGATTAGACTCTTTCAGCATCTCCACTCTCGGATATGATCATAGATATGGTCCGCAATTGTCTGTTTGAAATTGGCAAGCAGCTTTGTGCCAGCTTCGTATCTCACAGGTAACTGGAAATGGTTAAGGAAGGCCATTGCCAGTTCACCAAAAGAAGAGTATCGTGAGCGATCGATCTCTATGTACCATTTCGTGACACTCCCGATAAGAGTGCGTTGAAACAATCGCAACTGAACGGAGTCATCTTTCAATGAGTTATATGAACACCAAAGATGGAAGGTAGTCACATGATCACTTGGATCTTCGTTAGGCTTGGCCTCGAACTTTGGAATGTCTGAACACAACTTTGTTGGCATAGGAGGCCAACGTGGATCATGACAAATAGGATCATTTTACAACCTTGTCAAATCTGGCAAGTGTAATGTCGCCAGGAATGGTAGTTTGGGTTGCTACTGATAGCCTGGGAAAAAGGGTCCTGGAGTTTGACTGGCACCAGGTTGCCAGGAAACGTTTGGCTGCTGGCCCGGATTCTGGTAGAAACCATGTCCCTAACCAGCGTAAGGATTTTGCATCTGTGGAGACATCATTGGCTGATTCCCCATAAATGACATAGGATGTTGGGCATTCATTGTGTTTGACAGACTTTGGGAAGGATTACCCCATGCCAGTCCTGATGGGAGAGGCATAGTAGTCTGTCTAGGGTTCCATTGACTGTGGAAAGAATTACCCCAGAATGACATTCTAGAGGAGGGAACGGATCCTTGTCCTGAGTTCCAAGGTCCTGCTATATGTTCCCTCGGCGCAGGAATAGTACCCTGCATCGGAGTAGACTATCCAAAAATGGGAGTGCCCCCAGACGAGAAAGCGGTGGATGCGAAAGTGTTGTTACCAAACGTCCTGTTCCAAACAAACGGCGACGAACCTATCGGCATAGTGTGCGCGGGTGTTCCTTGAATTTTGGATCCAAATAAACTAGTGTGTGCAGGTTTCCCAGCGGACTACTGATGCAGACCATCAAGTGAAGGGGACGAAGGAGAGATATGACCTCCAGCGTAAGGAAAATCATTAAAAGGGACAGAAGTGCCCCCAAGTTGACCTTGCAGAGGAGCGCTAGAGCTCCCTGCCCCCATACCCAAATTCTGTAAAGTGGATTGAGTGAGTGTAGGACTTGTACCTGAACTAGGCATCCCGTATGAAAATGGAGAGGCTGTCACACTAGGTGTGAAGGGAGTTGTGGCCGCCATGATAGATGGGATTAGTCAACTGTGCGACATATTTGCGGCCGAGACCATGGTGGCTCGGACCGACGACGATAATTTAGGAGATGCTTCTCCTGTGGTAGCAACAGTGGTGGGAATGGATGAATTCCTAGAGGAAGTAACAACGTTTGTTTCCATAGCTGCGTGAGGCACTGACAGGTGTTTGTAAAATTGAATTGGTACAATAACTTGTGGCCAGGTATCAGTGGTTGGGGTTTCAAATGAACCAAGATTGGAGGTTGATTCCTTCAGGAGTTGTTCGGGCACAATGGTTTGTAACCCGGTTGCTTCGAAAGACCCTTGTTGGTCTAGCTTCCGCCTCAATGGTGGTGGGGGTGGCTCCAGTATAACCGGTGGCAGGCCCAAAAGCCTTCATGATAGGCGGAGCTCGGGATCCTCCACTGTGTGAGACGATCCAAGACACGCTAAGGTATTCTACACGTTCAAACAATAACACACACTAAAAAAGAATCCCCTAAGAGATAAGACAAGAAAACACTAAACTAGTTGGAAGAACAGTTACAACAACCAACACTAGAGAAACTTATCGGTGCAAGTGAAACTCGAACACAGAAGCACTCTCCAGGTATAATCTGCAAAGTGTGGCCCAATGTCTATCCTAGGTACCGCGGTATACCCCCACATTCACCTATGTATGTCCCTAAAAGGATTGGCAACTAGTTTTCCTGCACGCGAATAGTCACCAGGCGGGTATAGTTGAAAGTCGGGTAGACCACAATGAGCAGGGTATCAAGCCTGAAACCTATCAAGGGTATCGAGAGAAAATAGTCTGGAAGACAACTGAGGACCTCAAATGGATTCGAGACCCACGAATCCCCATGGAAAATTCAAACGACGAAATCCCAAAACAAATCTTCGATATGTGTTCTCCACTACGCTTGGTCCGGCTTTGGAGGGGTTATCTCTGTTACCTTTCCACATGCGACCTTGTGTTTATCCCCTATGTTAGAGGGGGGTCCCGGATAACTTCCATGAAATTGGACTTCTACACTCCCTATCACAGACTCCAATGTTTGGTTTTGAGTGGCCTTGGAGAGTTTCCTCTCCAACCTAATCCAAGGCCCTAGTCCTGAACTAGTGTATGAACCCTACAAACAAAAAGTCTAATAGATTTTAAATTAGTGTTGATTTTATTGTCTTTTTTACGTCACGGGGTATGAAGGTGAAACTGATGATGTGTAAAGACTCAAAGCAAAAAAGAATGAAAAAAAATGGAAACAAAAGACTTTTACTAAATGCAAAAATCAACAACTTTTCACAAAGAAAGACTTCTTTTTCTTTTCAATTTTTCTAAGATTTCACGCAGCAAACATAAAGGAATTTCACTCGAATACGAGCTACTTATGCTCTAAATGTACTGCAAAAAACTTATGAACAAAAAGACTTCTCCCTAGCTATTGATGCAGAAACACAATCTTCAAACAAAGAAGAAAATGAAAAGATTTTTTTTTTCTCTTTTTTTTATTTACGTGCTAATCAAGAAACAAAGGGAAAATACCGACAAGCCTAAAACCAAGAAAAAAAAACAAAATTCTGGCTTAAAGCACAGATCACAAAGAATCCGAGCAAAGACACACAATGGCAATCAAGAAATCACAAACTCTTACGCTTGTCTAAAAACCATAAAACAAAATTTTCCTTTTTTATCGTTTCTATCAACTATCAACTAAGAAACAACAGGCTAAGGGTGAGAGGCCCTAACCTACTGACTGTTCAACCCTAGACTCAAACACCTGAGAGGAACGCTTCTCACCAAAGGAGGGGATGACTACCCCACCCTGATTGAAAAGCAGCCTATCAAGCACACTACTGTCACTAAAACAGCACGCGTGCTAACCTAAAACAGAATGCGTGTACCCGCGGGCTGACCTTGTACAGGCCGCGTGTATGTATAAACTCTAAGACAAAAATAAACACAGGCAACCCAGACCATGAAGAGGCCTCTGGTATTGATAACTAGGGTCTCTTGAAGGCTTGGATGCTTCTTCTAACAAAAAAGAAAAAATATTTGCAAAGAATAACAAAACACAACAAGACAAACTGAGACAAGACTGTGAACCAACAAGACTTAGACAGGATCTAGAAACCCCCTGAGAATCGATAATTCTGACAGGGAAGAGGAGGAATGCCTCTTAAGTTCTCTGAGCTCCTACACGCTACTAAAACCTCTACATCTAGTGTTCACATGCGTTCTGTAAGAGATTAGGGCACAGGTACACGTGTGCAGGACTTTTGCAGGCCACGTGTACCTCTGTGTGTCTCGAAAATTGCCGTCAAGAAATAGTCAGGGAAAACTGGTATAAAGAACCAGGCTCCCTGCTAGCTCAGGCCTTACTGAAAAAGACAAGCAAAGAAACAGAAAATCTAATCTCTTAAACTACCCAAAAACTCAACTAAATCCGGAAACCCTAAAGAGTATCTTCCCCAGTATGGTCGCCAACTCTGTTGTTGGGAAAAATACCCTATGGACTAGCAAACTAGGGTCAAACTTGCATGAATATTTTGACCATAAAGAACTTACTTTTTAACCTACCACCCAAAACTTAAACCCCTCTTTCACAATACATGTATGGAAAGGAACTACTAACCTTTTTACTGATGTTTGGTGTAGATCCTCCGTTGCGCTTTGTCCGCTTACTTGCGCTGCTCCTTCCAAAGATAATCCTGCAATCAAGACAAACCACTACGCATACATGCTACTTTTCTACTTGAGGGTTAGAAATTAAGCGTAAATTAAACAAATCATAGATAACTCATGCATTGGGACGGGAAAAGTATTCTTTTATTATTTTCAAAATGAATCAACTTACAATCAAAGTCGAGACCGACCACCGCTCCTTGATCCTGATCCTGGGCTCCTCCTCTTCTTTTTTCCTCCAACTGCTTTGTGTTAATTCTCCTTAGGCTTGAGGAAAGGCTAAAGGGTTGGGACAATGGATTCGGAAAATGGGCAGAGTTTCTTCGCTATAATTTTCCTCCTCCTAAATGGTACCCCTACCCCTTCTTTTATAGGCTAGAAGGAGCTAGGGTTTTGGACGAACTCTCAGCCATGCATGGCCAGGAGTTTCAGTTAACTGACCCGTAGCTTTTTGTCCCGTCGACAACTTTCCTATTTTTGTGTTTTGTTAGGTAAACGCATGCTGTAGTAGGCTTGCTAGCGTTCACACGTGTGCAATAGTGGGTTAGGGTGCGTGGGCCTTGACCCAAGAGGATTTTCAAAGAGGTTTTTCAGCAGATGTTTTGGCAATGAAGGGATATGAGTTGGCTTGATGCCGGGTAAGCAAGTGTGGTGCAATTTAGGGTTATAACAGTCACTCATTCCTTCTTGGTAGTATATTCGATGATTACAACTTAGGGAAAGAGTCATGTCCTGTCCTATTTTGTTCTAGATCCAGGTGGATCTAGGGAGATCTGTTAGTGTCCGCATATATTGATTTATCCTGTAATAGAGGGAGCCATGTATTTTTATCTTGAGTCAAGAGGTTAGTTGGAGCCCCATGATGTGATTTATGTACCAGAAATGAAGAAGAATTTTCTCTTAGTCTCATTTTTGGAGAACAAGGTTTTTTTCGTCATGTTCAAGAAAGGGAAATTACTCATACATGTAAAGGGAGATATCCCTAACATAATAATCAACATTGGGGTTATAGAGGGAAAGTTTTACAGGTTGTAGAGAAAGATTGTTCATAGGTCCAAGGGGATTGTGGATGGATTGATGTTAGTGGTAGAGGATGAGGAGAAGAAGGCTCTAGAGGGATATCATATTTTAGTGAATTCTAGTTCAGGGAGTCAACCTTCAAGTGGGAAGGAGGAATTATCCCCTTCCACCTCTGTCAAGATACCCAGTTGGTTTGAACTAACATTGAGGGATGATCAGAAGAAAGTTGAGGCTCCTAAAAGCATATTCAGGGAGGGTAGGATTATGAAGAATTTTCTAAACTTCATGGAACATATGAGTAACATCATTGATGAGGAAGTAGACCCACAAGTACAAAATGATTCTTTGGTGCATGATGATGTGTGTGACATCGTGCCAAGAACAGAGGGAAAACTAGTTCTAGGTGGCACTTTGAGAAGTACCTTCCTCACTAGAGGGAGTGTTGATGTTTGTAGAATAAGAAAAGTAATTCCACACAGGTCTAAGTGTCTAGATGTATGGAAGTCATACAAATCCTTCTACCTTAGTAATTTACTTTAATTAAAGAAATTATTAAAGAAAATTGATTTTATTAATTAATTGAGTTTAATTTAATGAAATTCCTAAGTGTTTGGCATTAGTGAAATAAATGACTCTTAGCCATTGATCTCAATTGAGGTGAGATATAATCTTGACCACTAATCACTTTGGATATTAGGGTTAGGGTATAACTCAATATTATAAAATCAAGTCTAGGGTGAAGGAGAAGAACACATTGTGTTGATATGGAAGAGGAGAGAAAAGAAGGATTTTTTCTCAAGGATATCTTGGATAGATGAAGAAGGAATTTCATCTAGAGATCAACTCAGGTCAGAGGATAAGAGAGAACATGGGAAGCTGCAGGAGGATTTGACATATCGAAACTGTAGCAGTAAATATGATTTTTACGTGCTTCATAGGTCGCTTAGGGCATGCATATACATAGGCTATAATGCATGAAAGAATGCACATATGTGGGACACAATGATATAGAGAACGTATAGATCTGAGAAGGTTGAATGTATGGGGCTGTACAATGATGACAAAGTGATGTTTTTAGTTTTTAGTTATTTCTCTGTGAGCCATTTTCCCAGTAAGAGAGACCTTGTAAGCTTTGATATTATTCTAATGATAAACTTATTTGAAGGGAATAATATCTTTGTGTATTGTGTATGAAATTCAGTTTCTAGTATCGCTTTCATTGTTTATGTAAGTTGAATATTCCAGTTAGTGTATTTTTTTTCGTGAGCTGCAGATCTAATTTACAACAAGGAAACCACAATAAAATGATATATCTAGGTGTTGGGATTGGAAAAATAAAAAATTCCCAAAGTAACAAAGGAACCTCTAAGGATCACTACTCATAACCCTCATGATATGGATGCTCATAGATATAGAATCATGGACAAATTATCTCATTCCCCTGCAACCATTTCCACACTTGAGGTCTTGCAGACATGCCCTTCTCAAAGAAAATAGTTTTTGTCAACATTGGGGGCAGTCAATCCTTTTGATTCACACCTTATCAAATTTGATTTGGATAATTAAAAACCTAGACTCCCATCCTTGGTCACTTTCCAAATACTAGTGATAATCAGAAGCATCACCATTCATTGATACATTATATATGAGGGAGCATCTACTTCATTATGTCTAAGAACATCTAGCATAAGCTAGGATCCCTTGAGATGACCCCCTTTTCTATCACCCTTCAGGACTACAATGGTTTGCTATCTAATATCTAGGGCCTTTATCAAAATTTCACCATTGAGATAGTGGGAAAAATGGTCTTCATTGACGTCGAGGTCATAGATGTAACCTTGGACTACAAAATCCTCCTAGGACATAGTTGCATGTACACGATGAAGGTCGTTACCTATTTTGTGTTTCAAATGATGATATTCCATCACAATTGGAAGGTTGTCACAATATACCAACTTACACACTACAAGCCATGCCAAACCATGAACTTGAATAACATCATTCCCCTCATTGGTTCATATCAACAATTATTGTCATTCATTGGAATGGGTGTGAGGATATTTAAAGACTCCTCACTCATGGACAATTATCAAGGTGAGCCACCTTCAATTCCACCCCTAGATTCTTCTCAAGTGTGAACCATCACTAAAAGGTTGATTGAAATTTTCATTACCCTGCTAAAAGGAGGTAGGAGAATCCTGAGGGGGGGTTTCAATTATAGGGGCTCTCGTTGAAAGAAGAGACTCCCAAATCCATCTAATCTTGGCCAAGTGACGAGTTAGATATTTAACAATCATCGGGAAAAGGTAGGTGAAGTGGTAAGATTGCATTTATAGAATGATGGAGGATTCTTAGAGATAGGTTAAAGGCATATAACTTAGTGGAAACATGTCACACACAAGTTCCAAGGATTGTGATGTGTTGGAACCCAAAGTTTTGGGTAAAGGTTGTGTGTGCGCACTACCGTTTTGAATGCGCTACAATGTTGCACACACACCAACAATTTCATAGTGGATGAAATGAGGCACGCATGCCAATCCAAGTTCTAATAGGCATGCCAGTCCAATTTATTCCATGTGCAAGAGTCTAAGTTCTAATATGCATGCTATAAATCAAGAAGATATTGCATGCACACCAGAATGAAGAAAATAATGTTTGAGAAATCTTCTTGAATGATTAACGCCCACAACAAAAGAGATCATGGACCAATTAAGGAATGAGATGGAAATCTAGTTGAGACTACCACGACTCCGAAGAATATACTCAGAATACATGTGGGTGGTAGAATCATGCAGGACTACAAGTCAACAGAGAGAGTGGAGAAGATTTGAAAGTGACAGAGTGCTAGAGAAAAGAAGGAAACAAAATGGATACATGATGATGTAGATGTAGTTAGATGGTTGATCAATTAGTGGGTTCACTCCAAGATTATGTTTTAGGCTCACTCCAGGGTTCAATGCTTCAATAATGCATCAAAAAAACCCTAACTACTGGCCCTTTCGGCAACACCTGCGAAGCAGATGAGTCTCACCCGAGGTAGAGGTAGGGGGGTTGTAGGACTCAGGTGTCTACAACCAAGTTGGGACACAATTCTGTGATTACAAAACTTAACATAGCACTTAGCCAACAAGATGCATTAGGTTATGATTCTCATGTACATCATAGATTAACCCTTATTAAAGAGAAACACAGTAATAATCAATATCTAACACTTCCAATCACTTAGTACACAACATTAGCTCAGATCTAGCATTTATTCTCATCATTAAGCACTAAGCTATAAGATTAGATGCATTCATTATACATAACAACAATTGCACTAAGAAAATAACCACATAAACAAAATCGCACAGTGCACATCAAAACACAGGATATACATGGTTCACCCCAGCGTGGGGCTATGCCCAACAACTTCTTCTTCTTTATTAGTATTCGATATCCTTACAGTCATTTTCTCCTGTGCACAAATCCACAGAGCCCGACTTCGCGATGGACAGGTGATCTGCGCACTGCACACAAGATCCACCTTCCTCAAAATTAGGTCAAGGCACAAAGCTAACTCCTTAGTAGCACAAAGCACTTACAACTTCTTGCACTAAGCCAAAATCAACCCGCCATGCACATACCCACTAGTAGTCATGCACTAAGCCAACTTCCCTCCTTCTACCTTTCTTAGCTACTACTTATTTATACAATTACAAAAAGTCCTAAACACGGGTAAACCCATGGGCTGACATCCCATAACCCGTTACATAAACCCTAAAAACTCTTTGCTGGGTCCACAAGCCCGCAAGACAAGCGAGACCCTGAAATCTCCGCTTCGCCTGTGTTATAACCCTAATTTTCACTAGACATGCATACCTGGCATCAGGCCATCTCACTTGCCATTTTTTCCAAGCCACCATTAAACAAATCTTCTAAAAACCATCCTTTTGAATATGTATGCGCCCTGCACCACTGCTGCCTGCATTTATACGCTAGCTGACCCATTACAACCCACGTATACTGACAAAAAAAATAAAAATAGAAAGTTGCAGACGAAATACAGATTTCTGGGTAATTTCCTAAACCATTTGACCACCCATAGTCGGTCACTCAAACAGATAAATACCCTCTTTTAGCCTATAAAAGAAGAGGTAGGGGTCCCATTTGAAGAGAGAAAAACAAGAGCAAAGAAACTCTGCCAATTTTTGTATTCCCCTTGCCCCAATCTTTTGCAACAATTTTGTGAGAACTGAAGAGGAGAAGCATATGTGGAAGCAGTTGTTGCATAGTTGAAGAGGATCCTAGGACCAGGTTCGAGGAGCAGTGGCCGATATCACCATTGTAAGTTACTTTTGTGAGGTTAATAAGAAATAATTACTTTTCCCGTCCTACCATATGAGGTGTTCAATATTCAGTTTTGATTATATTTTATTAGAACTTATAACCCACTAATTCATATATAAGATGCATGTTTGGAGTTCTTTGTTTGTCTATTTATGAATGTATTTTGGCTTTGGGAGGATACTTGCAGTCAAGGAGCTACCGAACGCAAAAGGATCGACACCAAACACGGAAGTTCAAGGTAGAGTTACCAGATCCTTTTATCCTTGTGTTTTATGCATGATTGTGAGGTGTATGCTGGGATAATAATAAAAAGTAGGAGAATTTAGATGGTCATTTCTGCATGCATTACAAAACCCTTAGTGCTAGTCCATAGGGGGTTTTCCCACCCACATCAGAATTGGTGATCCCACTGGGGAAGATATTTAGGGTTTTTTAGGAATAATTTTTGGGTATTTTAAATTGGTTTGATTACATTTTTCTGAGTTTCAGCAAGAGTCTGAGTTTGTAGGGATTCTAGTTTTCCATACTAGTACTCCCTGCTTTGATTGCTTGACTATTGTTTTATTTTTCGGGAATTTATAGAGGTGTACATAGCCTCCAATGAGCCTGTAGGTGTACATACGTGCCCTACCTTTGGACAACCCGCATACATACATTGGTTTATGAAGTGTCAGTAGCGTGCCTGAGTTCATAAAATATATTTTTTTTTAAAAGGAGAGGTTGTCATCCTCTTCCCTGTCAGAAGTGATCCTTCTCAGGGGTTTTCTTGATATAGTCCTGGTCTCTGTTGTTGTAGTCTGTAGCCTAGCTATAGCCTTAGATTATCTTTTCTTTATCAAAATTCTCCTTGCATTTTCTTTATCAAAGAATTTTTTTGTGTCTTTAAGGGATTCTGGTTTTCAATACCAGTACTCCCTGCCTGATTTGTTGTATTGTTAGTTTTCATTCTTGAGAAGTTATAGAGGTGTACGCGACCTGTAGTGAGCATGTAGTGATCTTGCAGGTGTACATACGCGCCCAACCTTTAGACAACCCGTGTACATACGTTGGCTACTGAAGTTTCAATAGCATGCCCGTGTTGAGAAATTTTGTTTTTGATAAGGGGCAGTCATCCTCTTCCCTATCAGAAGTTGTACTTCCCAGGGGTTTTCTTGATCCATTCCTAGTCTCTTTTATAACAGTCTGTAGCTTAGGTTTGACTTCAATTTAGCTTTTCCTTTTTAAATTTGTTCTTGCATTTTTCTTTATTCTGTTTTTAGACAAGATAGTGAGTCTGTTCTGATTTGCCTCTTTGGTTTTGTCAGTGACTGCCCGTGGTCTGTTGTGGGCCAGAAGTTATTTCTTGGTCTTGCCTTGTATTTATTTTTTCCTTTTTTCTTTAGAAAAGAAGAAAATAATATATTTTAAAATTTCTTGTTTTGGAAACATAATAAAAAAAAATATAGATTCCACTTTCTTTACTTGGTTAAGTAGTTGGTTGTTGGCATTAATAATCTGGAAAAAGAATCTATTCATAAGTTCTTGGCTACTTGACTTAGGACAATAAGTAGCTTGTAGTCGAGAAAAATATTTTTTTGAGTTTTCTGTTAAAATATCTTAGAAAAAAAAAGTAGTTTGAAAAGTTGGTTAAAGAGTTTAAATGTGCAAATCTCAATTTGTGAAGAAGAAGTAGTTTGTTTTCAGTTTCATTATATGCTCTTCTCTTTCGTCTCTTAAAAACATCATTGGTTTCAATTTCATTCCCTTTGACTTAAGACAACAACTAAAATTAACGATTAATTAAAATCAACTAGACTTTATGTTTGTAGGGACCATCAACTAGTCTAGGCTAGAGCCTTGATTTAGGATTGGAGAGGAAACTCTTCAACGCTACAAAAACAAACATAAGAGTCTGTGTTAGGGAGTGTTAAAAAGTCCAGTATCATGAAATTTATTTGGGACCCCCCTCTAACACAAGGGATAAACACGAGGTCGCGTGCGGAAGGGTAGTGTAGATAACCCCTCTAGAGACGGACCAAGAGTAGTGGGGAACGCATATAGAGGGCTTATCTTGGGATTCCGTTGATCACATTTTCCACGGAGCTTCATGGGTCTCAAATCCATTTGAGGTCCTCAGTTGTCTTCTGAAACACTTGCTTTCGATACCCTTGATAGGTTTCAGGCTTGATACCTTTCTCATTGCAGTCCATCCGACTCTCAACTGTACCCGACTGATGATTGTTTGCGCACTGGCAACCTAGTTGCCTTTATTTTAGATACTTACATAGGTGACTGCAGGGGTATACCATAGTACCTAGGATAGACATCAGGCCACACTTTACAGAGTATACCCGGAGGGTGCTTTCGTATTCAAGTTGCACTTGCACCGGTAAGTTTCTCTAGTGTTGGCTGGTGTTGGTCACTGTAATTGCTTATTAACTAAACAATCAAGTGTTACATAAATTGTCAGCCGAGGGAAGTCTATTTATTTCAAAGGAAATCACACACTATATATGCTCAATCTCAAAAGAAATCTAGAGTTGTAGTAAAAGTACATTAATCACACCTTGCCTTGAACAAACTGAAGTTCTACTTTGAATTACAAAAAAGCAACCTACCTATTGCAGAGTTCAAAGTTTAAGGAAATAATTATCCAAAGAATCCTGGATTACATTAATAAACAACAACCTAGGAAATAAATATTTCAAGACACTGCAAAAGAAAAGACCAACTATTCTGTAACAGAGAACAAGATCCTATTCCCTAAGCAGGAATCTTCAGCACCTGTCTCCGACTATCACACTTTCATGAACTCATTACTAATCAAAATGATTGACACGTACTGAAGGCTAATTATCTCATAGTAGAGAACATGACCCTATTCCCCAAGCATGAATATTTAGCACCTATCTCTTATTATCACACTTTCATAAATTCACCAAACATAATTACCAATCAGAATGATTAACAGTTACCCAAGCATGAATTATATGAAAACAATGTAACAATCAGTAAAGCAGAGTTTTAGTAAAACATAGTTCAGTAAAGTAGAGTTTCAACAAAACATAAATTGATCAAGGTGTGAAAAAAAAAATATTAACACACTATAGAACTAATGGGTGAATCTTGTGAAGAAGGTGGGCCCTCCCTTCTCACAAGATTCCCCAGAAATGAAAGGAACTAGGAAGGAATGCTCAGAATAATCTTTTATTCATCTGTCAACTATATCATGTTACAATGTCTAAAGTGAACACGTCCTTCTCTGTATTTTCTTTCTAGCCAAAAAGGATCCCCTATAATGATGATTTCCCCTTATTTAAAGATGAGAATCCCCTCAATACAATTGATCATCAAATTACATGTGCACATATGAATCCTATTCTTAGTTAGATCTAATCTTCTATACTGGAATAGGATATCTTGATCTCCCATAATAGAATGCTATTACAATAGTTGGAATGGTGTTGGGCAAGGTGTAGCTATTACGGCCAATGTAACAACTTCTTTATTTATCTTCTTATTGTTGTTGTATACTATTTCAGCATTGCAAATCACAGACTGTTTCAACAACAGGATTTGCGTTCTAACTATTTTAGCAACGTGGTCTCAAGCAACAACAATGGTTAATGCTGGCTTACGGTGCGGCTACTGTGGCCAATGTAACAACTCCTTCTTACTGTTGTGTGAATTGTTGTTTCAGCATCGCAGACCACAGACTATTTCAACAATGGGGTTTGCGCGCTTTTGATTGTTTTAGCAACGAGCCTTCAAGCAACAACAATAATCTGCAGTTCGAACTATTTCAACACTATATATTTTTGATCGATGGTTAAGTATGAGAGTAATGTAAAATTACATTTAAAACAAATTAAACATATAGCAAAGAGAATAGATGTTATATACCTTTGGAAAGATAGGGTAAGGTGATAATGTAAGCTTAAATGTGAGTGGAAAAAGGATGTAATGGTAGCAAAAAGTGTGAACAAAAAGGTACATTATAGGGTCCTAACATCCCCCCAACTAAAAGGTTGCATGTCTTCATGCAACTTCAATCTGAGTCAGAATATGAATACTGACTCTGAGCGTGCAAATTACTTAAGCAGTAGCTGTGGAAAGTGTTGTCTGTTGGAGCTCTGAATCCTTGAACACGTTGTAGCCTTTTCCAAGCTATTGTTTCAGCCTTTTTGGGCAACTTATGATGAACTTGATATTTCTCTGCTGGCATCCACAGAATATGAAAATGGAACTGATAACCTATCCAGCTTTCAGCACATTGCTGAATGCATTTGATGTAGCTAGGTACCTGGGAGATTGCTGTCTCAAGATTGGTAGGACTAAAGGGATTGTATTTCTATCTTTTCTCAAAAGATTGTTGCCAAAACATGTTATTTGCTTGTAGGGCAGCGATCTCTGTGGAATTAATAAACTGTTGACAATCCTGAAGTATTGTTGTCTGTAGTTGCTGAATATATTGAATCATCCCTGGTTTCTTCAAAAACTGATAATACTCTGCAACAAAGGTGGCAGCATTCTGTGGTTTTGGCCATATCTAGAGGAGGCGGTTATCCTCATTATTCTTGGCAGCTAGGAAGTCATTCTGCCATGTAATCTGATTGTTAAGAAAGGAGGTGAGTGCCCGAATCTGGATATCATTGACAAGAGGGTTAAGGTTAAGCTGTCGGTTCTCAGGGATGGCCTCATTATGAAGATATACCTCACAGAGGAGGTGATGATCAATAGTAGAAGCTTCTGCAAAGGTTCTAACAAAATCTGTTGGATTTAACACTGCATGGGGTCTGCCTTCTTTGATTGATTTAATATGAAAAAAATGTAAGTCGTTCTATGAGGAAAATAGAGTAATTGGAGGATGGTTTCCTTGCAGCCAACAATTTTTGTGCCAAGTCAAACATCAGGAGCAATTTTCCTTTTAGCTCTTTATTCTGCTTCTTATGGGCGCGAGATTCTTGGCGTGTATTCTCCAAAGCTTCCCAGTTTGAATAGATGTGGTTTAGACAGAGTAGTCTGTGCTCCTGCAGGCTTTTGTCCTGTGTAACAACAACCTCTTTTTTCCATTTGTCCATTATCGTCTGCTCATCCCATTGTTGAGTTTGTGTTCCAGCATCGCAAGTGATAGGCCGAGGTAGGGTCTGAGTAGCTTGTTCCACAAGAGTATGGGTATTGATCTCGCTATGAGGGGTAGATTCATCAATAGGCAGTGTTTGTACAACTTTATTAATAAAAACAGGGGCTTCAGATGTGGCAGTTGTTGTAGGCCAGGGTTCATTTTGATTTTTGGAAGGTCCTACTGGTTCTTGTGTAACAACAGGGTTTTCTTCTTTGATTGCAAAAGTCATGGGTGCAGGGGAAGCTCTAGGCATTGGAATTTGAGCTACTTTGTAGCCTGCTTGATAATAAATGTCCCCACATTGACTGCACATATACTCTCTACATTGATTCTCTTTTGTATTTTCCTCTGTCATGGTCGCTATACAAGCTAGGGTATACAATTTAAGTTCTTTATCGTAGGATTCCTTTACCATTACTAGCTCTTGCTTGTAGGCTTCCAGTTCAGACCTTAGGAACTCATTTTCTTGTAAGACAGAGGCCATTGTTGGTTCTGGTTGTTGATATTTCATGGGTATATTAAGAGGGGTGACTGGTTCTTGTGTAACAGTCACGACCGCACTAGCTAGTTCTTTTGGAGCATCTATAGGATCAGCTGATTCTTGTATTTCAGCTTCTTGATGTAGAGAAAGTAGTGTTGCGGCACCCTGGGCATCTGATTCCTATATTTTGGTAACAATATCAACAACTGGTTCTTGTGTTTTAGCTACTGAATGAGTAGTTGGTTTTTGTGTTTCAGCTACTAGATGAGTAGTTGGTTCTTGTGTTTCAGCTACTGGATGAGCAACTGGTTCTTGTGTTTTAGCTACTAGATGAGTAGTTGGTTCTTGTTTTTCAGCTACTTGATTTAAAAAGGATGATGTCGCAATACACTGGGCCTCTAGTTCTTGTGTTGCAGTGCCCATGTGTGGAATAAGTAAAAATTCTAGAATTTGGGAGGGTGGAGGTGTACAAGATTTTAGCCAGATGGGTTGGGGGTTTAGGGTAGTGACAGTAGTGGCTGCTCTTGTTGAGGTCCTTGTTCGTTTTCTTTGTAAAAAGGAGGGAAAAGGAGGAATTTGCTTCTTTCGTTTGCGTGAGGGTTTTTCCTCAGTGATGGGGCAGTGAGAGTTGTCTGGCTCAGAATCATCACTAAGGATATAAACGGTAGGAGTGGATGATTCTGGTAAGATGTGGGGCAGGCTTGGTATGGTAGGAAGGTTAATTGGATTAATTGGGTCTGTAGGCGGACTGTTAGGTACTTCCGGAGGATCTAGAAGGTTTTGTGGTTGCTGTTCCTGAGGATTTTCAGGATGTTCAACAACTTCTTGAGGGTTTATGGGTGGGTTGTTTAGGAGAGGGTTTTGTTGAGAAAAACCCTTTTGGATGAGTAGTTGAGTGAGATGGTGATGGGTGAGGGAAAGGGAGGGATTTTTAGCCTTTTTACAGTAATGCGACATATTTCTAAGATAGTAGGGAATATTCACCAATCTAGCATGTCGTAAATGAGACAACAAGACAAAATCGTACTGGTAGACTACCTGGTATCGGCCTTCACAGGTGAGGTAGTTCTTGACAAACTCTGCAACTTTCGGTCAAGGAGGCGACAACGAGCTAAGTTGAACACCCCGGCCTTTAGGCTCAATTTGTTCCCCTGGCAAGAGAAAATCCTACTGGGCATTAAGGATAATGTGTTTGCGGCTTAACCAACGAATGCCAGTGAAAAGGAGACCCGAAACTTATGCTATATCATCCTCTATGACTAGAATCTGAACCCCTTGAACAGTGGAATAATCTTCCTGAAGATTTCGAGCAAATTGAAGAACCTGTTGTTGATCAAATCCCTAGAGCCTCTGAAAATAACCCAGCCAACCTGCCTGCAGAAAAATTTGATAGAATTATAGATACAATTCTAACAGGGTTGTCGTGGTGGGTTCATACCGTATAACAGGGCCTCCCATAGCTAACAGCTCAGTAAAATGCATCGTCTGAGAGTCAAGTAACCGCTTCTAAGCAGAGTAAGTTTTGCGGGTGAAGGCATGCAAATGGTGGTGAAAACAAATGAAAGGGCGGGTAAAAAAATGAATGACGGTAGTCGGTTCGTGTGAAATGATGGTATAAGATTTCGATATCCCCCCCCCTCAAGTACAGCTAAAATAATGATTTTACGTGAGTGATAATAATGAGTTGGGATCTTCTCATTAACCATAGTTCAATTGTATTTACATATAAAGTTTACATACCTCATCTTTACCTTTGATTCGTACTTCAAACAAAATATAGTGCCTGTCCATAATAGTTCTGCAGTAGCCATGGGGGAGACTTTTGATTTATTAGAGAAATTGTATCAAGGATTTGTTTAGTTATGAGAGAGGGTCGTGGAAGGACAAAATGTAGTATGAGAGAGAAAGAGCTTATTGACAGGGAATGTTGAAAAGTTGGTGTTTCAGCAATAGGAAAAGCGTAGAGAAATGTTTGCTGAAGAGTGATGTTGCAAAATACTGCTGAAAAAATGGTGTTTCAGCAGTGGCGACATGTTGCTGAGAATTGGTGTTTCAGCAATGGAGAAAAAGGGAGAAACATTGCTGAACAATGGTGTTTCAGCAATGGGAAAAAGGGGGAAAAATGAGGAAAAATATTGTTGGAAAGTGATGTTTCGGCAATGAGTAAAAGGGAAAAAAATTGTTGAACAGTGGTGTTTCAACAATGGGGAAAAGGGGGAAAAATGAGGAAAAATATTGTTGGAAAGTGATGTTTCGGAAATGAGTAAAAGGGCGAAAAATTGCTAAACAATGGTGTTTCAGCAATGGGGAAAAGGGGGGGAAATGAGGAAAAGGGCAAAAAATTGTTGAACAATGGTGTTTAAACAATGGAGAAAAAGGTGAAAAATTGTTGAATAGTGGTGTTTCAGCAATGGGGAAAAGGGCAAAAAATTGCTGAACAGTGGTGTTTCAGCAATGGGGAAAAAGGTTAAAAATTGCTGAACAGTGGTGTTTCAACAATGGGGAAAAGGGCGAAAAATTGCTAAATAGTGGTGTTTCAGCAATGGGGAAAAAGGGGAGTAGTGTTTCACAAAATGAAGCTTGGATCTTCTTGAAGTAAGATCATCCTTTCTTGGTAGGCCTTTTCTTTGATCAAGAATCTGCAAAAAAATCAATTATAACATGCCATTCCTTGACAGGGATTATTAGTAAAAGAATTCTAATCTAGTACTAAAGGAATTAAATTCAAAAGAATTAATTACAATGAGGGCTAGGAGGCCCCTCTAAAAAGAGGTAATGAGAGTCTTCCACACATGTGGCCTTAAAATATTCTTTGGAAATGGGGCGCTGGTATAGACGGAGCCGATGACCATTCACAAGTAACGGTGTTTTAGAGTCATCGATTGTGAGGAGCCTTACTGTTACATTGGGGAAAACAGTGTCCACTTCGTAAGGTCCAAGCTATCTTGTACGTAGTTTCCCTTGAAATTATTTAAACCGAGAATCATACAGTAGGGCCCAATTACCTTTTTGGAATTGCTTATGCTTGATGGTTTTGTCATGCAATTTATATCTTTGTTGTTGAATCATAGTTGTCTGATGAATAACATCTAGTCTTTTTTCATCCAATTCATTAAGCTGCTGCAACTTGGCTGTCTATGCATCTGTCAAATCAAGGTTGACAGCTAAAGCAGTCCTTAAGGTTTTGATTTCAAATTCCACAGGAAAGATGACACTTTTTCCATAAACTAATTCATAGGGAGAAAATCCTGTAGTATTTCTCCAGGTAGTTCTGTAGGCCCATAATGCTTCAGGGAGCCTGTGAGACCAATCCTTTCTATTTTCCTTCACTGTTTTTGTGAGAATGGATTCTATTACTTTATTTGTGCTTTCCACCTGTCCATTGGCTTGGGGGTGGTATGGTGTAGTCATTCTATGTTGAATATGATAGTTTTGAAGGGTGGCTTTAAAACCGTGAGAAGTGAAAGGAGGTCCCCCATCTGCAACTAATTCTCTAGGCACTCCAAATCGGATAAAGATGTCTTCAAATAGAAAATCTAGAATTGCTTCTTCAGTAGCTCTATGGAGTGCTTTAGCTTCCACCCATTTGGTAATATAATCTGTGCAGACCACTATATAAACTTTTTGATTGGATGGGGAGTTAATGGGTCCTACAAAGTCTAAGGCCCATATTTCAAATGGTTCAAGTACTACTTGGGGATTTAATGGCATTTCATCTCTATGATTAGGTTGGCCCATTCTTTGATAGCTATCATAGGCCCAAACATATTTCTTTGCATCTTTAAAATGTGAGGGCCAATAATACCCCATCCTGAGAATTTTATGTGTTGTTCTCTTATCAGCAAAATTCCCTCCACAAGGGCCATCATGACAAGATTTTAGTAGATCATAAACCTCATCTTCTCTAATGCATCTTCAGATTTCTTGATCAAGTCCTGTGTGGAAATGACACCCACTTATCCAGCTATACCAAGCACTTTGTTGAATGATTCTTCTTTTTTCTTGGTGGGATAGGTGTGGTGTTAACTTCCCTGCAACCAAGTAGTTAGTGATGTCTACATACCATGGTGAGTGAGAAGATACTACAAATATATATTCATCAGGAAAGGAATCATCTATTGGGGTATTATCATCAGGTGTTAGCCGAGAAAGGAAATCAACAACTACATTTTCTTTTCCTGGTCTATCTACAATTGTAATATCAAATTCTTGTAATAATAGTAACCATCTGGTGACTCGAGAATTTGTGATAGGTTTGTTCATTAAATATTTGATAGCTGAGTGATCAGTATGGACAAGAGTAGAATATCCAGTGATGTAATGTCAAAATTTATTAATAGCATAGATAACTGCTAAGAATTCCTTTTCGGTAACTGTATAGTTAAGTTCAGTAGGAGTCATATTCTTGTTAATGAAGTAAATAGCATAAGGGATATGATTTTATTCTTGTCCCAAGACAACTCCTATTGCAGTATCTGAAGCATCAGAGGATATATGAAAGGGAAGTGTCCAATCAGGTCCTCTTAGAATAGGGGTTGTAGATAACTAATGTTTAAGTGTATTAAATGCTTCCTGGCAAGGGTTAGTCCACTTGAATTCAATAATTTTCATCAGTAACACAAATAGAGGAGAAGTTATTTTGGAAAAAAATTTGATATATCTTTTGTAGTATCCAGAATGTTCTAGGTAACTTCTCACCTTTGTTTGGGTTTTGGGAATAGGAATATTTTTAATGACTTGTATCTTGGATGGATCCACCTGGATTCCTTGAGATGAAATAAAATGTCCAAGCACTATTCCTTCACTCATCATCATATGACATTTTTCTGTACTTAAGGAGAGGTGGGATTATATACATCATTTAAGTACTTTCTCAAGGTTTTGTAGTGCTTCCTCAAAAGAAACACCATAAGGGGTAAAATCATCCATAAAAATTTCCATAGAGTCATTAATCATATCAGAAAATATTCCTATAACTGCTCTTTGAAAGGTTGTTGGTGCATTACATAGTCCAAATAGGAGGACTCTATAAGCAAAAGTTCCCCACGGGCTAGTAAAAGTGGTCTTATCTTGGTCTTGGGGTGCAATTTTGATCTGATTATACCCACTGAAACCATCTAAAAAGGAGAAAAATTTCTTCCTTGACAAACTATCTAACACCTTATCAATGAATGGTAACAAAAAGTGATCTTTTTGAGTGGCTTTATTTAAGGCTCTATAGTCTACACATACTCTCCATTTCCCATTTTTCTTAGGAGCTATTACCAACAGGGAAACCCATTCACTGTCCAATATAGGATATATAAACCCTGCATTGAGCAATTTTTGAAGTTCTTCTTTAAGAATTTCTCTTAAATTAGGGTTCATTCGTCGTTGAGATTGGCAGATCTGTCTACAATCTTCCTTGATATATATACGATGAGTACATAATTCAGGAGAGATTCCTTTCATATCTGTATAGTCCCATGTGAATGCTTCTTTATGTTCAAGAAGTAACTTCATTAATTGCTGTGTTTCAACATTTGTCAGGTTGGGGTTTATGTTCAGTGTTTTTCCAGGTTCCATTTCTACTGGTATACTTTTAGAAGAGATGGTGGCTGATGTTTGAGGTGGTTTTTCAGAGTTAAGGTTTTCCTGGTTATCTGACTCCAAAAGTGAAGCTAGTTGGTTATGAGTTTCTGGAGTCACGGAGGAAGGTTCACAAATAAAATTCTTAATTACTTCATCCTCAGTGGCATCTTTAAGGCTTAAAGCTTGTCCGATAGTCAAGATGGGTTGAGTAGTTTGATCATCAAAGTCTACCCATATATAATTGTCATTATTAATCAAGGGTGTAGCGTGAGGGTAGAGGGTAAGTTGTTTAGTCTCATATCCGTTGGAAATTGTCATTGAACCTGATCTACAACTGATAAAAGCGTCTGTTGTGGCTAGCCAAGGCCTGCCCAAAATTAGAGGGTGGCCCCCCAACTTTGTTTTAGGTTGTAATGCCACAAAGTCAACTGGATAATTCTAGGATTCCACTGAGATGATTAGGTCTTCAATGACTCCTTTCGATTTGATTGTAGAACGGTCAGCTATTTCTAGGATGGTTGGGGTGTCTCTGATTTCATTCTTCAGTTGTAACAGTTGTGAGGTTTCCAGAGTCATAATATTGATAGCAGTGCCTAAGTCTACTAGGACTCGAGGAATTATTGTTTTTCCAATTTGCACAAAGACATTAGGATGGTCAGGATCACCATATTTAACTGGGGGAACTTTACCTGACATTAGTGCAGACAAATTACCCATGACATGAACTGTGAGGGGATATGTTAAGAACCAAACATCAATATAGCATATAAAAACCTCAGGAAAAGTACTCAACGCCTTGAAAAAGAGATAATTTCAGATAATAAGCCTCTTCGAGGGGGAAACCTCCTTTTACCCCACTTAAATGTTCAAGTACAAGATGATTCAAAATGAAAA
>ML794385.1:203273-224127 GCA_009831015.1 Picea engelmannii
TCATCAGTTGGTTGTAATGTTGCCTTGATTCCTGGTAAAGAAGGGCATTGTTGAGTTTCATGATCCTTATCACAGATGGTGCAGATTGGATTTTTGTCCAATGGGCATTCCCTTCGTGGGTGCTTGTCTCTGCATTTGGAACAAAAGATGGACATAGCTGCTTCTTCTTTGACTTGTTTCTTTTGAATCTGCAGGGTATCAATTTGTGAGGCAAAAGAGCTTAACATTTCAGTTTTAAAACCCTCAAGTAAATTACCTATTTCGGCTCTTGTTTCTCCTCGACTGGTTGATTTTTGAACTCTTGAAAATGTGGTATCCGTGCTATTTGATATATTCCTTGAAGCTCCTCTTGAACATCTTTTACATAGGTTAACAATTTCATCATATGATTCTTTAGATATGTCCCCTTTTCCAAGCATATTCAACATATCTAGACAATCATCCCCCACTCCTTTTAGTAATATTATTTTAAGAATATCCTTACTTACATTAGGGTGACTGGATCTTTGTAGATTATACTGTAGCCTTTCTACAAAGTCCTCCAGATTTTCATCCTCTTTCTGTATCATCTTGAATAGTTCCTCTCTTTTTTCTCTTGTTCAACAATAGTCCTGGTATTTATGCAGGAATTTCTATTTCATCTGATCCCATGTTGTGATTACATGACCTCCAAGACTCATGAACCATCTTAGTGCATTTCCTTTCAATGTTGCTGGAAATAGATTTAATTTTTTAGCATTGGAAATGTAATCATAACTTCTGCATAATATGTCAAACTCGAAAAGGAATTCATTAGGATCCTCTGAAGATAAACCATGAAAGTTAGGTAAAGTTGAGAGTGGAATATTCTTCATGGGATCTACCCCTCTAGGAAGATCACCAATAGGAAATCCTAAGGTGGAAAAAGAATTTTCATTATTTACCTCTCTTTCAGGACCTGCCTGTTCTTCATGATGTAGTTCTTCATTATACTCATCCGTGGTTTCTTCTGTCTGTTCCCCTGTTGCGCTTGATCGATCTTCAATGTTTCCTATTGGTTTCCCAACTGTCTCAGTACTCCAAATCTCTTTCCCCATTTCAAAGTTTTCTTGAAAGGAAGGTTGGGATTTTGGTTTCTGAGAGTTTGGTCGCTGAGGAGCAACAGATTCAGATTTTGATATAATCTTGTCAATAAAAGTCTTTCTTCCTCCCCTTCGTCTACGCTTGCCACCTATAGGGTCAGTTTATTTGGGGTCTCTGCATCCTCTCATGCAATCTTTATATATGAAAGAGCATAAGTTCTTTTGAAATCTATAATTTCCTTCCCCGACAACGACGCCAAAATGTTGGTCACTATAACTGCTTATTAACTAAATAATCAAGTGTTACATAAATTGTCAACCCAGGGAAGTCTTTTTATTTCAAAGGAAATCACACACTGTATATGCTCAATCTCAAAAGCAATCTAGAGTTGTAGTAAAAGTACATTAATCACACATTGCCTTGAACAAACTGAAGTTCTACTTTGAATTACAGAAAAGCAACCTACCTATTGCAGAGTTCAAAGTTTAAGGAAATAATTATCCGAAGAATCCTAGATTACATTAATAAACAACAACCTAGGAAAGAAATATTTCAAGACACTGCAAAAGAAAAGACCAACTATTCTGTAATAGAGAACATGACCCTATTCCCCAAGCAGGAATCTTCAACACCTGTTTTCGACTATCACACTTTCATGAACTCATTAGTAATCAAAATGTTTGACATGTATTGAAGGCTAATTATCCCACAGTAGAGAACAAGACCCTATTCCCCAAGCAGGAATCTTTAGCACATGTCTCTGATTATCACACTTTCATAAATTCATTAAACAGAATTACCAATCAGAATGATTAATAGTTACCCAAGCATGAATTATATGAAAACAATGTAACAATCAATAAAGCAGAGTTTCAACAAAATAGAATTCAGTAAAGTAGAGTTTCAGCAAAACAGAAATTGATCAAGGTGTGAACAAAAATAATATTAACACACTACAAAACTAATGGGTGAATCTTGTGAAGAAGGTGAGCCCTCATTTCTTATAAGATTCCCCAGAAATGAAAGGATCTAGGAAGGAATGCTCAGAATGATCTTTTATTCAACTGTCAACTATATCTTGTTACAATGTCTAAAGTGAACACGTCCTTCTCTATAATTTCTTTCTAGCCAAAAAGGATCCCCTCTAATGATGATTTCCCCTTATTTAAAGAGGAGAATCCCCTCAATACAATTGATCATCAAATTACATGTGCACATATGAATCCTATTCTTAGTCAGATATAATCTTCTATACTAGAATAGATATCTTGATCTCCCATAAGAGAATGCTATTACAATAGTTGGAATGGTGTTGGGTGAGGTGTAGCTGTTGTGGCTGGTGTAACAACTTCTTTATTTATCTTCTTACTGCTGTTGTATTCTATTTCAGCATCGCAAATCACAGATTATTTCAGCAATGGGATTTGCATTCTGACTGTTTCAACAACGTGGTCTCAAGCAACAATGATGGTTAATGTTGGCTTACGGTGCGGCTGTTGTGGCTAGTGTAACAGCTCCTTCTTACTGTTGTGTGAATTACTGTTTCAGCATCGCAGACCACAGACTGTTTCAGAAACAGGGGTTGTGTTCTTTTGACTGTTTCAACAATGGGCCTTCAAGAAGCAACAATAATTTGCAGTTCGAACTGTTTCAACACTATATATTTATGATCGATGGTTAAGTACGAGAGTAATGTAAAATTACATGTAAAACAAATTAAACATATAGCAAAGAGAAGAGACATTATATACCTTTGGAAAGATAGGGTAAGGTGATAATGTAAGCTTAAATGTGAGTGGAAAAAGGGTGTAATGGTAGCAAAAAGTGTGAACAAAAAGGTACATTATATGGTCCTAACAACTGGTGTAACTGTTCTTCCAACTATCTAGTGATCTACTTGTCTTAACTCATAGAGACTTTTTCTAGTGTGTGCTAGTTCTTGAACGTTAATATAAATCCCTAGTGTGTCATTGATCTTCTCACACAGTGGAGGATTAGGAGCTCTGCTGGTCACAAAGTCTTCTTGGCCTGCCACCAGTCAATCTAGAGCCACCCCCACCACCGCTAAGGTGAAGACTAGACTAGCAAGGGTCTTTTGAGGTGACCAGGTCAAAGGAAATAGTGCCCAACTCATCTTCGAGAGAATAAAATTTGATTCCTAAGGAACCAACCATTTCAGACCTTGGAGAGGAAGCTCTTGGTCCACACGAACCTCCAAACAATGATCTATAGGTGCCCATCATCATATAGGTTTATCCTTACGAGTGCCAAATAGTGTCACAAGAAGTAGTGGAAGAAAATGATGTGACTTCTTCAAGGAATTATCATATTCCCTCTATGGTTGTCACTATAGGGGGTGTTACACCTCCTAACCAACCATCACTAGTCTGGACCACCATGGTCTCGACAACCTCTACCTTGGGCAATGGTCTGATTCTATCTATCGCAGCGATCACTGCTCCTTTCACCCAAAGTGCGACAGACCCTCTGTTCTCATATGAGATAACTGGCTTCAATACGAACTTTGTCCTTTCCTACTCCACTCTACAGAATTTAGGTCTAGGAGAAGGGAGCTCTAATGCTCCTCTACAAGGATCCATGGGGGGCACTTTATCTTCCTATAACACTTTCCCTTATGGAGGGGGTCATATACCTCCTTCGTCCCCTTCCCTCGGTGGTGCTCACTAGCATCCCGCTGGGCCGAACGCAAAATTTATCTCATTTGGAGTAGGTAGTCAAGGACTTCCTTCTTATAGCATGTCAGTAGGATCGACGTTGTTCTCTTTGTTCGATGCGTTTGATAACAACGCTTTCTCATCATCTTCCATATCGGTCGGGGGAAACCCCGGTTATGGACAACAAAATCCTATGCAAGGTACTATTCCTGCACAGGGGCAAACCCAGAAATTCCTTCCTCACAAGGGCCTTGGAATCCATGGCAGGGATCAGTTCCATTGTCAGGGATGATGACCAGAGGAAACCCCTTCCTTAGCCAATGGAACCCTGAGCAAGGCTCAAGACCTATGCCCATCGGATCAGTAGGGGGAAACCCTTCCCAAAATCCTTGGAATACAACGCAAGCCCAACCTTCTACGTCCTATTACGAGAGTCAGCCGATGATGTCTCAACAAGCACATAATCCGTATGCTGGTCATGTCCATGGTTTTTACCAGAACCCTGGCCAACAACCTAAATTTTCCTGGAAACCCGGTGCCAATCAAACTCTAGGACCCTTTATCCATGGTTATAATCAACAACTCAAACTACCATTTCTGGAAAATTTGCATTTTCCAGACTTGACAAGGTTATTGAATGACCCTATCTATCATGATCCACGTTGGCCTTCTTTGCCAACCAAGTTGCCTTTGGACATTCCAAAGTTTGAATCTAAGCCTAATGAAGATCCAGGCAATCATGTGACTACCTTTCATATTTGGTGCTCGTCCAATTCGTTGAAAGACAACTCCATCCAATTGCATTTATTTCAACGCACTCTCATAGGGAGTGTTGCAAAATGGTACATTGAGATCGATCGCTCAAGATACTCTTCCTTCGGTGAATTGGCAATGGATTTCTTAAACCATTTCCAATTACCTATGAGATATGACGCTGACACCGAATTGCTGGCCAACTTTGAGCAAACAAAGGCAGACCATATCTCCGATCACATTCAAGAATGGAGACGTCGGAAGAGTTTGATAAAAGTGCCATTCCCACCAGAATTCCTTCTAGAGTGGTTCCTTAGGTCTTTGGTACTTCAGTTATCCAAAGACATCGCAACTTTGGGAGTGTTTTCCGAAGAATATGTAGTAATGAGAGCTCAACAACTAGAGCTGATTTACTCTCAGTATAGTTTACTTTATGGAATTTTTCCAGATGCACCGCGGTCAATACTTGAAAATACCAGATAAAGAGATGAACCACATGCTGATGGTATAGTTGGTTCATCACAAACGAAGCCCACTGATCAACTATGAAAACAATTGCAGCAATTGTCGATACAACAAAAATCGACCAGCCAGACCACTAGTCCGGCTTCCCCCCCACCCAAACGTCAGATGTATATAGTGTGAAATCAACAAACCCAAAGGCCACCCAACAGCCTGATGGAAAGAAGAAATAGCGAAAGAAGGGTAAGGGGGATAAGAAACCTACCAATAATGTCGGCAGGGGTAACACAAAAAAGAAGAATTTGAAGTATCCGTGTAACCTGTGCACGGAAGACCACCTAACTCACCGGTACCCTTGGCTTGCAGAGGCCCAAACGTTATTGGTGCAGCAGTAGCTTGTTGTGTTAACGAACCCATTTCATCATGGGTAAAATTTAACTCAATCCTCTCCAGGCACGGATGGGGGTAGTCAAGGACCCCCTCCGTCTTCGAGTAATTATTCATTCGTGAATGTGTATATGATGAAAGGTGATGCCTATATATATACTAGAGCGCATGATTATGGAATGACAAACACCTCTGAGAAGAGTAAAGAATATGAAGACCCACCTCTTCCTCTCCAGATCGAGAAGATGTTGGGCGAAACAATGACACGCATCCCAAAAGGTGCATTCAAGAAAGCTTCTCCCAATCCAAATGCAAGGGCTTCCCATAACTACTCTGTGGTGGAGGATTTTTCTCAAACCCCTTGTGCGATGTTTTCTTTAGAGGTCCTCCAGAGCTACCCTTCCTAGAGAAAGGTTTTGTTAGCTTCCCTAGGATCTACTAAGATTTGTAATTCGAGTATGATCATGCTTGATACGACTGAATTAAAACCTTGTCTCCCTTACAACGTGGCATTTCAGATAGTAGTGGCTTACACCATGAAATTTTTTACCTGGAACATTTTCCCCACGGTGGTTGATGAGGGTGCCTCAACATGCGTCATGTCATTGGCATGTTGGAAGGCCATTGGCCAACCCATTTTGTCTTCATCACTGACTCTTCTTATGACTTTCAACGGTCGTTCGTTCCGACCACATGGCATCATCCCCTCTTTTCCTATACAGTTAGGAGGGAATACCATGTGCATCGAGGTTGAAGTGGTCAATGCATCTCTCAACTACAATATCTTGTTAGGAAGGATTCAGACCTATGCTATGAAAGCAGTGGTCGCTACAGTTTCCAAGGTCTTGTTGTTTCCACACGAGAGTCGGATCGTGACCACTGATCAATTGTCTTTCTCCTATCCTGAACCTTCATTGGGGGCATCCACGGTCCTGATGATTGATAACCCTCAACCCAACATCATCAACATAGGGTTTGGTTTGTGCCCACCTTTGATGGGTACTTTCGATTACCCGCCTCCTTCCGATGATGTTAAGTTCGTATCAAACCAGCCTAAGGTTGAGATTTTTCAAGTCTCGTCATTTCGTATGACCTACTTCAATGATCCGTGGACTCTTCCTTCCCCATCAGCCATGATGGAAGGGACAGGGAATCATGGTATGGCCATGCCCTTGTCCATGGTAGAAGTTGCGTACTCAATAGTCCAACAAGCTTCCGTCGACCCCGATCCGACTACCGCACAGGAGTTAGATCTAATTCTCGAGCCTACTTGGGCTCAAGGTTCCCTTGCCGATACTGATTCTTTAGACTTAGTCTTGCCCTCAGATGAGGCTATTATTGAATCAATGACTAGTCTAGACAGACCCTGGGATGATCTCCATCATAGATCTTATTTCATCCTAGAGTTAAGAAGAATTGAAGCAGGACAATTCACTTTGACTATAACTGGAGATAGGTCTTGTCCTATCAATCCCTTGGCTATGCACACTATTTACGCCAAGGGTAATATGGAAACCATCACTAAAATGATACCAATTGATATCTCTAGAACCCCTGGCATTGTGGAGAATATTCTCGTTGGAGCTTACTGTTCCCCCAAGGAGATTCGAATCTACACAGATTTATTTAAAGAATTCCACGACGTTTTTGCCTAGTCTTATGAGGAAATGCCAGACATTGACCAAGAATCATCGAACAAAAAATTGTGACTTATCCTGATGCTAAGCCGGTCTGAAAGAAGATTCATCCAGTCAATCCTAAGAAAGTAGCAGCTATTAAGGCTGAAGTAGAGAAACTGCTCAAATCAATTTTTATCTACCCCATCCATTTGACTCAATGGGTGTCAAATCTTGTTCCAGTCGACACAAAATGGGGCAAGATTCACATATGTATGGAATTCCATGATTTGAACAAGGCCTGTCCAAAGGATAATTTCCCCACACCATTTATTGACCAGATAGTCGATGAATGCACAGGTTGTGAAGCCTTTTCTTTCATGGATGGTTTTTCAGGATACAATCAGATACAGATCAAACCTGAAGACCAACACAAAACCACTTTCATTTGTCTGTGGGGTTCATTTTCTTATCGAAAGATGCCTTTTGGTTTGAAAAATGTTGGGGCTACCTTTTAGTGGGCCATTTATTTTTGTTTCCATGATCTCAAACATATAGTCGAGACCTACCTTGATGATTTATCATCATGATATCATAAGAGAACTGATCATCCCACACACCTTCGACTTATCTTTGAGCGATGTCGCTACTACTGGATTCGCTTGAATCCAAACAAATGTAGTTTTTGCGTGAAATCGGGTCATCTGATAGGTTTCATAGTTTCAACTACATGGATCATAGTTGATCCTCTCAAAGTTAAGGCAATAGTTTAGTTGCCTCCAATGCAAACAATCCTTCAGCTTCAAAGTTTATAGGGAAAAGTGAACTTTTTACGGCATTTCATCACAAAATATGCCGAGATCACAAAGGGATTTATGCATTTACTGAAGAAGGACATTCCTTTTCATTGGGACGAAGCCACTCAACTCTCTTTCGAAGCATTGAAACGCGCCCTCACGACTACCCCTTTACTTTGGCCTCCCAATTATAATAAAGATTTCTTATTGTACTTGGCTACAATAGAGTCAACCCTCGGTATGGTCTTGGTTCAGGATGATCATTTTCTCTTAGAATATGTGATTTATTACCTGAGCTGAGGCCTGGTTGGACTAGAACTCAATTATTCCCATGTTGAGAAACTTGCATTGGCAGCAGTTCATGCTGTCCAACGGTTTTGTCATTATATCTTGTTTAACAAGACCACCATCATTGTTGTTGTGAATATGTTTTAGTACATGTTGACACAATGCGTAATTGGTGGAAATATCAGTAGATGGATAGTTGTCCTCCAGGATTTTGACTTATATTTTTTTTCGGAAAAATCCAAAAAGTCGTTGGTTTTTGCGGAACTCATCTCGAAACTTTCGGTCGAGTCAGGTGATGTTATGCCTGAATAGTCGCCTATTAAAGGAGACATGTTTTTGATCGCGTCTTCAGACCCCTGGCATGGAGATGTACTTTTCTATCTCTAGACTTTGAAGTGACCTGCCTCTGCTTCTCATGATGAGCATCATCGTATACACCATTAGGCCAAGAACTATCTCATACTCGAGGAAACTTTATATCATCGATGTGTAGATTGCATCTTTTGTCGATGTCTCACTCATGAAGAAGAAGAAATCATGCTTAACGATTTCCACACTAGAGCATGTGGTAGTCATTTGTCTGGGTTGGAAACAACCCAAAAGATTCTATGAGATAGTTACTTCTAGCCGACATTAATCAAAGATTGTGTTGAATTGGTCAAGAAGTGCCACTCGTGTCATATCTTCTCTCAGAAGATGAGGGCACACCCTGCTCCCATGTTTCCTGTCATTACCATTGGTCCCTTCAGCAAGTGGGGGATTTATTACACTACATGCAACCCCCCTTCAGCAAGGGGGCCCTATTATATCATCGTAGCAGTAGACTACTTCACCAAGTGGGTCGAAGCTATGCCAATGTTCAAAGGACACTTCATCGCTTGAAGAGAGTTTATTATACCTCGAGAAACTCAATGAGCAATATCATGATGCGACCTTCGCTAATGGGGCTCACAAGAAAAAAGTCAAGTGTCAATATGATAGGTCCATTTGTCCTCAAATTTTCTCTGAAGGCGACCTTGTCCTAGTCTGTGCCCAAGATAAGGACCCCCTAGGGGCAGGCAAGTTCAAACCCATGTGGTTCAGACCTTTCATTGTGAAAGAGGTTCTAAAGAAGGGAGCTTATCATCTAGTGGACTTTGAGGGAAATGCTTTGGTGGAGCCTAGAAATGGGATCTACTTCAAGAAGTATTACTCGTAGGTGGGTTGCCTCAGGTGAATTCTTGTACATATGTATAGTTCTTGTACATTTTCTTTTTTAAATTTTAGTCTTTTTGGTTTTATGGACGTGTCGGTTTTTGATGTCATGTTTTTCACTGTGGTAGATGTCAAGTGAATCAGAGGTGTTCATTGGGTTCGTGGATGGTGCTAGCCATCACACTCAGAGGCTTGCTTCCGTAGCTTGGGTAATTTTTACATATCAAGGCCAATTTTTATCTTTAGGAGGTATCTGTTTAGGTGATACCAAAAAAAATGTCACCAAATACAACGCAATTATAGAGTTTCTTCGTGACTCTTTGTCGCATGGTATCTCTCACCTCTGTGTCTATTTAGACGCTCAGTTGATTGTGACTCAGTTAAATGGGGTTTACCGCATTTATGATCCTACTCTACACCGATGGTTCCTTAGGGTACGTCTCTTAGAACGAAGCTTTGATTACATTATGTATATCCATGTTCCTATGAGATTGAATCAAATCACAGATACTCTAGCTTATCATGTATTAGATTGGCATTTTGGACACATGTAAGAAAAATCACACACACGCACATGTAAATACATTTGCAAATATAATGTAATCCATAAGACATAAAAAGATGTAAATACACATATATATATATCACAAAGTATTAGAGTACATAGGTGGGCGCGAGCGCCTAAACAAATATGTGTCCAGTAAAGAGTCATGGGGCTTATGCCCTCAAAAATATACAAAAGGTGCCCTCGGCAGATAAGAATTCTAGCCTAGCTAATGGTAGGGCCTGTTGGCCTTGCCATAGTGAACAAAAACATTGGCCAAATGCCGAAAGAGCTAGACCCAGTTATGTGGTACCTCAACAACCTGAGTCTGCATTGACAGTGGGATATCCTCAATCTTTGCCATAGGAAATTTGCGAGTAAGCGTGGTGAGGTTCCGCTCCACCCATCTCAAAACTCTCTTAGCCTCTCTATCTGGAGGTCCCATTGTTGTTGCTGGTCTTTCCTCTGGTCAAGGACGCTGCCTGGTCCTCGTGAAGTCTATCGAATGCATTGGCCCCACATCTACACATAACAGATACTTAAGTGTCAAATACTCTGGTATACACAAAAAAAATGATATATATAAAACAAAATAAAAATTAAATAACTTAAAAAAAAAAAATTACCCATCTCTCCTCGCTCCTCTCCGGGAGGTACATGCATGTCAAGATCTCTAGAAAAGTTGATCCCAACATAGGGGTAGTCCTCTATGGCTGAAATCTATTGTGCCAACCAGGCAAAAAACTTTTTGTCGAAGGCCTCGATGGCCCTCCCTCCCGCCTGTCGTGACAACAACGTCGCCCACCCACGTAGCGCTGGGAGAGAGGCCTCATACCCTCGTATCGTCTCTCTAGGACTAAGATTGGGGACCCTCTTGAAGAAGAAAGAGAAAAGAATAGTCCCAAACCCAAAGTTTCTGTGTCTCCACATATGAAACTCTGTCAGTTGCCTCTTCATGCAATCTAGTAAGGTGGTGCTCCAGTCAAAAATTTGTGCATTTAAGCACTGAACCGCACAATTCATGTGCGCCCAAGAAGCTTGATGCAAAGACGCAGATCCAATGATCCGCCCAATAAGTATAACTATCACTTTCAACGATAGGTTAGAAATATTGTTTATCAGCACCTAAGTACCCACTTTGTCTGTGTTGGCTTCGCAATGTAGTTCAATCAACTTCGCTATGTTGTGAGGTCCAAAGGGAAAAGTGCGAAAGTTGACTAGTTCCCCTCTCCATGAGAGACCAGTCAGAAATTAGATATCTTCAGTCATTGGATTCAACAATTGTCCCTCAAGCATGAATTCCTCTGCGTCAGGATGCCAGTAATCTACCAAGGTGTTCAGTAGCCCAGGTTGTGCCCACATGAAAGGACACTGGAAGAATTTCAACAAACCACCTTGAGCCAATGCGAAAGTAGCATTAGGGTCCTCTTTGAACAAAATATCAATGTCCTCATGCTCCCTCTCTCTCCAATGAACATACATCCTGCAATTGACAAGTTCATGGGGGATTAACTCTTTCATATTTTAATTTTTTCCACATGTCGAAGGGTATATGCAGGCTGTAATATACACAGTCGCGTATGCCCGCGTGCAATCTTTTCTCTGCATGCGAGCATCCGCTGGCTATCATAGGACTACCCATGTATATGTAGGGCCAACCTTTTTAAAGGTCAATGCCCCCCAAAAAAACAAAAAGAAATGCACAAACAAAGAATTGAAAATCCAGAAGGGCTATGTACTTACTTGGTCCAAGCGGAAGTTCGTTTTGTCCACTGAAGCTCTCAGAATCAACTCTTTTGAAAAAGGGGTGTTTTTGGCTTCTTAGTCAAATTTTCAATTAACAATGGTGATAACGAGCTGCTAAATTCTGTCTATAGACGTTTTGGCCCCTTTTTGTCATTTTTTGGACCCCTTTGTCATTTTTTCTAGCTTGGAAATAATTTAGTATGGTTCAAGAGTTTCTTATGGAATGTTACGATAGGGTTACTTTGGGTATTGGGAAAATTTTTGGAGATTTTGGTCTTTTTAAAGGTCCTTTGGTAAAAAGTCATTTTTTCAACTTGTTGCATTTAAGTTAGAATTCCACCTCCACTTTCTGTATCTCGTTGTCTTTTTCTCTTTACCATAGGATCGACCCCACCGAGTTGTGACATGGAACCATCATTATTTCTTTAGAAGTGTCATAATTAAGTGGTAGATCCTACCTTCACATGGATGCCCTAGGTAGATCATGGTTTCATTTTCGGCGTCCATGCCGTCATTAATGACTTTAGGCTTGGGAGTCCTTATTAGTCTTATCCTAATTACGAGTTTGAGCCTCATCTGCATGATTCATCATCACTCTTGACCTCACCCTCGGAAGTCCCAAATAGTGACAGGTCTTCTTTTAAGCTCTTTTCAGACCTTCTAAACATGAAAATATTACCGAGCGATCTTGTTGCCCTTCACGCTCGCTAAACTGAAATTTGAAGGCACATCTGTCCGGTGGTAGTTTACTCCTTTTTCAGTCTGGATGTTCAACTGTATGAACAAAGGTATAATCTAGGAGCCTCAGTTCTCTAGAAGGGTATTCTCAGGTATAATTTTAACTCTTTTTGGGGCCCGAGGGACTAAATTTATGAAAAAGGAACCCCCACGGAGTCCATAGTTAAGCTCTTTTCAGACTCCCTAAAATTGAAAAGATCGTCAAGTGACCTTGTTCCTTCACACTCGTTAAAATGGTCTAGAAGAACATCCCATACAAAGTCAATAGTTAATCTCTTTTCAGACTCCTTAAAAGTGAAAATATTGCTGAGTGATCTTGTCTTTGTCACACTCATTAAAATGATTTTGAAAAGACATATTTTCGGTGCTATTTTACCCCTTTTTCAAATCGACTAGACTACCTTCGAAAAAGGTACTCTAGTGGAGTCTTCTTTTACATTTTTTCAGACTCTCTAAAAATGAAAAACCGTTGAGCTTACCTTCTCTAGGCTCATTAAAATTACATCTAAGTATGTTATCATTGTGTCTTGTTAATCACATTTGCATTCCTTCTTTTTTGGCCTAATGCCAGCTCCATGTTGCCCTCAATTGAACCATCTGAAGCATGCCTTATACGCAAGACTTGTAGCACTTTTTCCTCTATGTCTTGACACCTTGACCCATGGAGGGATTTTCTCGAGTATCCTTTTCCTGCATATGTCTCCTTACTCTGAGCATTAGTGTGTTCCTTGTGCTTGGAACTAGTATGTTTGCGACACTCATTCCTCCTTTGTAACGTATCATTATTTTATTCTTTTTCAAGCTTCCCAAAAATTATTAAAAAAGACAAAAAAATCAAATATACCCCAAAAAAGAGGAAGGGAATAGTATTTTCTTTTTGGAAACACTATGAGTCACCCTTGGACAAAGCACATCCTTCTGTTTGTTCGTCAATCTATGGGATTTAATATGACCTTAGGAAGTTGTTCTCGCTACATAGAGTTGTGTCCTCCTCCATTTGGTTATTATTCCAAACATATGGAGATTCTGCGTTGCCTTCTGCATCATGAAATTATGTCAATACCATGCTTCCTGAGTCTCATCATTTGTCGTGCTATTGTCCAAGGGAAGTTTTTACCAAGCTTGATTCAACCCTTCTATAGTTTGTCTCTTGAACTCATGTCTGACCATCCCAAAAATCCCAATCAAGTCTTTGTCTGAAATCAATGAAGCCCTCAACCTGATCATTAATATCCTCTATTTTGTTCCCCAACAAGCCGTTGAAGACCTCTGGGTAGTGAATTAGTACACTCATATTACACTACTACCCGAGTTATGAAGATTTTGAATTTGTTGCTCGAGCTCTGAAGGCCTCATATCTAGCCATCAGGCATCATTAGCTTCTTGAAGATGGATACTATACATGTATATCTTTTTTATTTCAAGATGTATATCCGCTGTGTATTGCTCATGGATATACTTTATATAGTTATATGGCATGGATCTGTAGTGTATTTGATTGGCATCCATGATTTTGTTTCATTCCGAGCATGGGTATGCCCGCCTCGGTGAGACAACTTTTATTTTGCAGATAGCACCTCCCGAAATCTGGTCCCTGGGCTCACTCGCTTTGTATGTTGGTTAATATTGGTAATGCATTTCGGCCATCATATGCTCTTCTGACCTCACACATTAGGGGGAATCTGTTATAACCCAAATTTGCACCAGACATTCATACCTGGAATCAGGCCATCTTAATTTCTATTCTTGCCAAGCCACCATTAAACACCTCTTCTAAAAACCATCCTTTTGAATATGTATGCACCCTACAGCACTGGTTCCCACATGTATACGCTAGCTGACTCATTACAGCCCGCGTATACTAACAAAAGCACAAAAAATAGAAAGTTGCAGATGGAATACAAATTTCCAGGTAATTTCCTAAACCGTTTGACCACCCATATCTGGTCACTCATATGGATAACTACCCTCTTTTAGCCTATAAAAGAAGAGGTAGGGGTCCCATTTGAAGAGAGAAAAATAAGAGCAAAGAAACTCTGCCAATTTTTGTATTCCCCTTGCCCCAATATTTTGCAACCATTTTCTGAGAACTGAAGAGGAGAAGCATATGTGGAAGTAGTTGGTCCACAACTAAAGAGGATCCCAGGACCAGGTTCAAGGAGCAGTGGCCGATATCACCATTGTAAGTTAATTTTGTGAGGTTAATGAGAAAGAATTACTTTTCCCCTCCGGCCATATGAGGTGTTCAATATTCAGTTTTGATTATATTTTATTAGAACTTCTAACTCACTAATTCATATATAAGATGCATGTTTGGAGTTCTTTGTTTGTCTATTTATGAATGTAGGTTATCTTTGGGAGGAGACTTGTATTCAAGGAGCTACCGAATGCAAAAGGATCTACACCAAACGTGGAAGTTCAAGGTATAGTTACCAGATCCTTTTATCCTTGCATTTTATGCATGAATGTGGGGTCTATGTTGGGATAATATTAAAAAGTAGGAGACTTTAGATGGTCATTTCTTCATGCATTACAGAAACCTTAGTGTTAGTCTGTAGGGGGTTTTCCCACACCCACATCATCTTAGGAACTCCATCTTCGACCAGCTTGTCAAAGTCCCAAAAGTGGTCAAACACGACCAATGTTTCCTCAAAACTTGGTCAAGGGTCAACAGGCCCCCAACACTTACCTGTGACTCATCCTGAGTCACTCACATCTGGGTAGTGCTACTTCAAAGGCCTCGATATTATCTCAATATTCCTCGACTTGCTGCTTTTCTAGAGCCTCCTGCTCGACAAACTCTTGAATCACTTTCTCTGTAACATGCCCTTCCAAGCTCTATTCCACTATCACAACTTCTTTGTCTAGATGCAAGCCTTGGCCTTCAATCTCTTCAAAAAGTGTGTATATTTTGTCCTACATCGGATGGAGTCTCTGTGTCACCTCTATGACTTTGATTTGGATGGTAGTAACCTACTGCTGGATGACTCACTGCTCCTTCGATCACTTCATTTTCTCAACTGCAATAAGAAACTTCATCAGTTCCTTCATGGTGGATTCCTGCTTCTTCTCATACTGGAGTTGTGCTTCTAGTTTCTTCAGCTATGGATCTTCTACAAGGTGCTCATACATATGCTCATTATGATCACTCAGTTTCTTACACTCTGAGGTGATTTCCTTGATTCTTTCTGATGCACTTTTGGTGATTTATTCCCTCTGATCGTGCACTTCTTGCGGAGTGCTCGACCCTGCTTGGAGCTCTAACTCCATTATCCTTTCTTGAAGCTGTTGAATGGCTTCAAAAAGCTTCCCCACTTGTATCTCGGTTGAATCTGGTTCCTTCTATGCCAAGCCCGACATAGATCGAAGTGCTTTAGTCACTGCCTCTTTTACCACAGTCTACTCTGTCAGCAACTGATCGTTTTCTTTCTACATATTCTCTTTGTCTTCCTCAAACAACGCCATGATTTCATATTTCTCCTGCTGTGCAACTCAAAGTTTCTCTAAGACCTTCTCCTTTTCTTGCTTCATGACTTCGGTAGCCTTCTCATTTTCTTATTGGACTCAAAGGAGTCGAGCCTCTATTGCATATGATAATATTCGTAATTGGGTGGGATCATCCCCCAATTCTACAAATTCTGCTGAAGAAGGCACAGTAGGTATTGCGTGACTCGAATGGATAGCTTGCTATATGTCCTTGAGATCCTTTTCTATTCTATCAAAAAATGTTTCTTGCTTTGCTTCATGTCTCTGCAAGATATCCTCTGAGGAATCTTCTACGACTGTGATGATGAGATCAAAATCGTCCACTGTGGGCACATTCTTTGACTGAGGCTTATTGGCTCGGGTATTATTTCATGCTAAGGGTTTCTGCAGGGAAACCTTCCTTTTCTTTGATGTTTCAGCCTTTGTAGGGGGATCCTTTGGCAGTGTAACTTCACCTTTTCCTTGATTTTATCCTTCTTCCCCTCTTTCTTCTTGGTATACCTCATATCCTCCTCCTCCTATAGGTGAGTCAGGCCTACTTTCCTCTGAGGTGCTGTCCTCCTCATCAGTTTCTATATTCTACACTTCCTCCTTTTTCTTCTTTTTGTTTGCGCTATCCTGTCCACCATGTCCGACCCAGGTGACCAATGGAATGCCTATGATGTCGGGATCAGAGATTTATGCATCTTTCACCGGTACAAGGAACTCTGCTAGCCATTCTTTGGTGATCTCCTCCATGTCTTCATCGATCAACTTGTAATAGGACTGAAGCTCCTCCTTAATTTCATCCCTTCATGCAGTGATATAAATAAAGTTCTAATCTACATGGAACATCGCTATCGGCCTGTACTGATGCAAAGTGTTGGGTGTCATTCATGGGAATGCTTCAGATGTAGGCAGTAAGCATGGAACACCGCATTCAATTGCCACTGCTTCGCCATATCATTTGTATACCACAAGGTGGAGAACCTTGCAACCAACGGCTCCGATGGCTTCGCTTCTGGGAAGGCTACTCCTTCCAAAATTTTCCAAGCGACAAATGCAATCAATATTAGTAGCCAAATAAAATGAAACTCATATACCTGATATTGCGCTTCGTGGCAGTCCTTCTCGAACTCGTTGATGAGGCAACTCACCCAGTTCATTTTCATTCCTTCTACACACTTCCCAACGAGGTCTACTACAAATCAAGTGACCTATGTTGGATGGTTCTTTCTGATGAGCTTACCAGTTATAAGATGACAAGCTAGGTGCACTACACCATCTTGGATGGAGGCTACCTTGTAGCCTCGCTTTCCCTTCACTACATTGCCATAATCTTCCTTTATGCACTGTGCTAGGGAGCAATCTGCAACCTTCCCTGGGTAGAACTGTTGAGGGTCTGGTCACTGCATGATCAGTCTTGTGATCAAGTGGATCAGTGCTGGATCCAGAGTGATGCACCTGTTGAGTCATAAATAGCCTCCATGATAGCACAACAAGAGGATTTTAACACAAGCGGTAACCTCCTGGTGTCGACAAAAGTGGGGGATCTTCATCATGTTTAGGATCATTGACTGCAAAATCTCATTTATCCATGTCTGAGAGACTGTCAGTGGCTTCTTCCTAGTCAACTTCATCAAATACTTATGCAGTACGAGCATCACATAGTTCTTCTGGTCTCCGAGGTTGAAGTTGTTGGCATGTTTTACAGGCAGCGTATGCTTGTCATTGATGGAAAGTACAACAGTGATGATGGCTTGAGTACATCAATGATGATCAGCGGCACAATGATAATCGGGGAAGAACAGAAACCATGATCATTGGATCAACAATTCATAATTCCCGATGGCTGTCAGATCTCAATGTAGACAAGAAGAGCATGCTGAAGAGGAGGATAGATCTCAGGCATTAAATCCAAGTGCGGGATCCGACCATCGTCGGATCAAGGAGAACCTCCACATTCTTTAAAGTGCAAGGAGTAGCAGGCTCACAAAATCTCGAAAGAAGGAGGACCATCCATCATCAGGCAGGACACGTGGGAAAGATCATCAGTTCGCTGACTGGAGAGTCAAAAGAACGGGGTTCCCTAACCTCTCGAAATCACGATATGCAAAATAATGACTTAATCTGAGCCGTCAGATCAAGGTTTGATATAGACTATTGATCTGAGTCCATTTCAGAGTTTCACGGATTGAGAGTTGGAGATGTCCAAGAATAATAACCACAAGAATCCCGAAATCGCGATATGTAGAATCGTGACTTAATCTGAGCCGTCAGATCAAGGTTTGATCTGGACCATTGATCCCAGTCCATTTTGGAGTTTTGTGGATCGAGAGTTGGAGATGTCAAAGAATAATAACCATAAGAATCCCAAAATCGTGATATGCAGAATCACGACTTAATCTAAGCCGTCAGATCAAGGTTTGATCTAGACCGTTGATCCCAGTCCATTTCAGAGTTTCATGGATCGAGAGTTGGAGATGTAAAATAATAATAACCACAAGAATCCCAAAATCACGATATGTGGAATCACGACTTAATCTGAGTCGTCAGATCAAGGTTTGATATGGACCGTTGATCCCAGTTCATTTCGGAGTTTCACGGATTGAGAGTTCGAGATGTCAAAGAATAATAACCACATGAATCCTGAAATCGCGATATGAGAAATGACGACTTAATCTGAGCCGTCAGATGAAGATGTGATCTGGACCGTTGATCTGACCCCATTTCGGAGTTTCATGGATCGAGACTTTGTAGTGACAAGAACACTGAATATCAAGAATATCGAAATCATGAAATGCGAAATCGCGAAATGATCTGAGCCGCCAGATCAAGTGTTGATCAAGACCGTTGATCCCACGCCATTTCGGGGTTTCGGGGATCACGACTTGGAGAGTCGAGATGCCTCATCTCCAGATTCACGAAATGCAAAATCACGAAAGTGCCTTATGCATAAGGCTGTGGTCACAGCCCTTGGTCACATCAGCGAGAGATGGAGGAAAGAGCTAGAGCAACCAAGCTCCTTTTCGGGGATCGTGACTGGGAATGTCGTGACACATGGTCACACGAATGCCAAACTGTAGAAATTCCAAAATGAATGAAAGATCCCTTGGAATCAATCTAATGGTGCAGGTGAATTTGAACAAGATTAGAGGGATACTGTAGCACGACACAATGTAACTGCTAGAAACCACAGATGGTTTCTTCCAGAGGACTCAAAGACACTTCGGGATGATTGACAGAGGAGGTGAAGAGTCTCTGGGAATCTTCAAGAGGGATGAAGATGTTCATGGAGGCGATTGACAGCTGGATGAGCATTGAGGCCTGTAACTAGAATAGAGAAGGTGAGCTCGATTGTCACAGAGAAGATGAAGAGTCTCAAAGTGCCAGAGAGGCTGGGGAATCTTAGTATAACATACAGTGATGTTGAACGAGTGGAAAAGGAACAGAGAAGCTGAAGAGTCATGATGATGATCAGACAGAGCACTCAAGTTGTGGAGGAATTTGGCGCGGTGTGAGCATGCAGAGGCATGGCAAATATTGCATGCACAAGGAGCATAGGGACTATAAGAATGTGGAACAAAGAAGAGATTAGTGTTGTTTTCGTGGGGAAGGATTCAAGTGTGAGAAAGGAGGAAGAGCACAGGTGCAGAAATTCACAGTAGAGAAAGGTTGCATTGAAGGGATATGGCGCAGAGAGTATAAAAGGTAGAAGAACAAAAAGTGCAAGGGGCGTGCAGAAGACACTGATGCAGACAGAACATAGTAGTGTAACAAAACAATGACAAGGATGGTAAGCCATTGAATAACTTTATATCACTGTAATAATTTTTAGTAACAAGGAATTTATATACCAGGGTGGTTGGGAGGTGCTAGGGAGGATTGGTGTCCTCAAAGGTTCAAGTGGGTGCTTGAACATAGGGAGTTGGTGCTTCCTTCTAGTTGGTTCTAGAGAAACCAAGCAGTTGGTGCTTCCTTCTAGTTGGTGCTAAAGAAACCAGGGGGTTGGTGCTTCCTTGTAGTGGGTGCTAGAGAAAATAGAGAGTTGGTGCTCTCAGGAAGTTGCATCTTGCAAAACCAGAGGTTGTAGCCTCACAATGAGTTGGTGCTCATATGTATGATAATGTAAAGAATGTATATAATACTTATCATATAAAGAAAAAGGGGTTTTTACCCTATATGGGTTTCCTCGGGAATTATCTGTCTCTGCCTTTATCATATATGTGATTGATGTTGAATGTGACTTTGTTTATCTCTCTGCATTATTGTGATCATCTTTGAGTGCCTTGTAAAGATTTTAAAAGAACCATAATTGTTTAAGCACGGTAAAAACTGATTCACCCCCCCCCTCTCAATTGTCCAACAATTGGTATTAGAGACGACCCCTTTTATCTAAGGCTAGATCCTAGAGCTTAAACATGTCAAGCCATGAAGGAAACTCAACCAATAAGGCCCCTTTGTTCAATGGAACAAACTTGGCCTTCTAGAAAGTTAGATTGAGAACCTACATAATGGATTTAGGTGCATATGTATGGGATGTGGTAGATACTGGTTATGTAAAGCCAGTTGTGCTAGCTAATAAGGATGACAAACTAGAATTTATCTTCAATGCTAAGGCTATGAATGCTATCTTGAGTGGGCTTGCAGAAGCAGAATTCGTAAAAGTTATGCACCTAGGAAATGCCAAAGAAATGTTGGACAAACTCATTAGTATTTATGAGGGTAATGAGAAGGTAAAGGATGCAAAGCTTCAAACCTACAGAATATAGTTTGAACAACTGAAGATGAAGGAAGATGAAACTGTTGGAAAATACTTTCTGAGAGTAGAAGAAATGGTAAATGCAATGAAGTCACTTGGTGAAACAATTGGGGAATCTTCTTTAGTTCATAAAATCTTGAGATCTCTCCAAGATAGGTTCAACCTGAAGGTCTCTGCTATAGAAGAACTTAATGATATAAAAAACATTGCAGTTTGACCAACTTCTAGGAACATTGACTGCATATGAAATGAGAATAGTTAAAGATAAACCCACCTCCAGAGAAGCATCATTTAAAGAAGACAAGAATGAGGATTCTGAGCCCGATGAAATTGAAGCAAAATTTGTGAAGAGACTGAAGAAGGGA
>ML794385.1:234699-281264 GCA_009831015.1 Picea engelmannii
ATGTATGAATGTCAAGATGAATGGATTCCTAGTGTAATTAACCCTTCATCTCCGACACAATACTAGATGGTATTTATGATTCTCATGGCATAGTGGGTGAGACATTGTTTTGTAACATCCCCTAACCCAACTGAGGAACATTACGGTGTGGAATACTCTTAAAATTGATTTTTTTACAGCTAATTCAATTTCCTGCAGCTTCCAGGTACGGTTTACATACATGTTTAACTAATGTCTATTACCATAAATTAGATGCATCTACAACATGCTAAAATCGACATGGAATGAAAGTAATAAACCAACATAAAAATTCTTCTCAAATACACATAGTTCACACACAACAATTTAACTCATAAATATAAGACAAAAAATAGATAAAACACTTATCTTTCAAATTAGTTATGTAACCAGTTGCTTGGGACAAATGTTCCACCCAACCATAGACCTTTTTTTCCAAATATAAACAACAATTCACCCTCAAGTTGAGGCTTGTAATCCAAAAAATAGGTTGGTCTCTCACTGTCCACTCACAGCTCAAAAATCCCACAACCCAATGATATTATCCTACAACTATCCTGATTTTCCACCATCTCTCTTCCTCTTGAACTTCCCAACCCAAGGAATGTGACTCTTCACTGATATTAATCCCTAGTGCATCCCATTCATTTATCAAGGTGTCTCTCTCGCACATGTAACCAGGAATCTCTCAATTGGGAACTCAAGGGAACTTGTTGCAAGGAAAACTACTAGAAAACAACAACAAACACTTGTTGTGTCATTGCAACCCACATGAGAGTTCACTCTTTAGGACTGAAAACCTATATCTTCATTATTCAACTCCAAAAATCTTTGACATGCTCTAGAATTCACCAGCCATGGATGCTCTAGATGCAAGCTCCGTTTATTTCTCTCTACCTGGTGTTCATGCAAAACCGTGAGTCTGTAATAACTATTGTAACTGACCATATGAATTTCCTCTCCTTTGGATACCTTTCTTGAATCACACACTTCCCTTAGATGATTTTACTCAACTCCCATGCTCTCAATAACTATGGGATGTGACTTCTCATACCCACCTTGTTACATGCATTCAATCATTGGCTTTGGGGACACTCAATCATAAAATAGAGCTTAACACATAATGATAATAAAATTCAGGAGTGTGGGTGAATTAATAGACATGGGTAATTTCCCCTTGGAACCCTCTTGACCATTATCCTATACCCTCCCCTCTCTTGTGGATTAATTCATCCCCCATCTCTATCCATGTCCCCTTAGTAGCTGGCATCACATTTTATTATTAAAACATATAAATATAATTCACATATTACATTGCCTTCTCATATCCACATATTATATCTACATTAATCATTAATTAAACTGGAAATTATAGTGGGGATGTTACATTCCCGTCCCATATAATTTTTCATCTTCCTCGGTGCACACTATGCTAATATACATATATGCAAATTTACATCACAATACTTAGAAAATAAATTTCCACACTTTCACAACTCCAACAATAGTTCCAACCATAATATCTTGTTCCTCTCAACTAGTTGTAGCAAGGAATGCACCATTAATTTATCAGGGATAATCCAAGGAATGTACCATTTGTTTATCAAGATTAACCCAAGAATGAGCCATTATTTTATCAGGGTCCCTAACATGTGGTTTCAGAATTCTAGCTGCTGAAAATGGAGTCTTGCATTATGTTTCTTAAAAATTGTCAAAAATGTGGGTATTCTTCCCACGTGTTTTATTCATGATCCCATGTAGCATCTTTAGGATCATAGTAGGTCCATTGAACATTTAATATCCCTATGTCCTTTTTCCCGATCACTTTGAATTTCTGGTCCAGGATGCGTACCAGTTCCACCCGAAAATCCCCTTCATGCTCCACCTTGATCACATTCTAATCAATTATGTGGTTAAGGTTAGGCACAAATTTCTTTGATAATGACACATGAAATACATTATGCACTCTCATGGATGCAGGAAATTCTAGCATGTAGGCAACTATCCCTATATTTTCTAATATTTCAAAAGGCCCACAATATCTCACTGCCAACTTTGGAAAGATTCCTCATCTTAGAGAACTTCTTTTCGTCTTCACTTTTAAAAACACATGTCCACCCACTTTGAAATATCTAAACACTATGTTCTTATCTACATAAATTTTCTTCCTATCCTAGGAAACCTTTGAATTCTACTTCATATTGTTGGAGTTACTTCACACACCCCTAGGATTTATTTTTCCTAAGGTTTTTCCTTGTTTATTAGTCACAATTAGTCAGTATCCAGTCTCCTATATTTTAGGGGAGAATATTCTCTTCAATTGACACTTTAGTTTGACTAGTTGAGTTGAGTCTAGATGTTGCATTGGTTTTGTCACCATGCAACATTGAGATCATCACCATGCTAATGAGAAATTTCCTTGGGATCATCACCAAACTGATGCATTACCCTTGATTCCCTGATCTACTCCTCACTATTCTCTATTCAGTCAGTTAACTGAAGACTAGTTGACTAGTTAACTCAGCTAGGTGGCAATTCACTCTCGTAACTGCCTGAGAGACTAGACTAGGTGCCAGTTCACTCACGTAACTAATGGTGTGTGTCTAGATCACTCTATACCACCACTATGTCTCATTAGTTACTCATGTATCCTATATCTATGGTAAATTATTCACTCTTTGAGTGTGGAATACGGTTAATGAGAATTATTCCATTCTTTCTCTCTTGCTTCTTGTTTCTCAATTTATCTCTGCAAATGTGTGTGGCATTTTCTAGCTAGATCTATTCTGTGCAATTTCAACACATTTACATGGTATCAGAGCCGACGGACTGCTAAGAAAAGCTACAACAAATAATTTTTGTAGGTACTGAAGATTGAAGAATGTAGAGAAGATGTAATTTATGTTTTACTCACCGATAATACTTCTCACACCTCATAAATATTTGGAGTGGAAGCCAAAGATTCTACTTCTTCTCAGAAGTAGAGGTTTATACCAAATAACCATGGCAATGGAAGTAGAGACTGATTCTACTAATGAGAAAAATGTCTTTCTCAATAGACAAGATTGTTGGGCTCTAAAGATGTATTAAAATATAACCTCTATGCATCATCCAAAGGTAGGCACTGGCACATGCATTTTACTTGTCGCCTACGTAGGTTCTTACCTTTCATTTTTAATACCCATCCTCCAGAGATGCAACCCCTGCAAAGGGACAACAATCGTAACAAAAGGAACAACAATTGTTCCATTCAAATGAACAACACTACTTGCAAAAGGAACAACAATCATGACAAGGGAACGACAGTCGTTATATTGGGCCGAACTAATGTTGTTTTAATTGAGTTGTAGTACTTTCCCAACTATATAATTTGTCAACCTGGGGTTCGTAAACTGACAAAGCACACAAAAATTATATGCAAGATTGAAGCGGGACTAATCTAATCTAATGTTTAAGCTACAATTGAAATTGAATCATTAATCTAACACAGGACTGAAATTGAATTAATCTAGTTGCGTAAATGAAATTAGTCTAAGAATGGGAAATTGTGTAAATGGAATTAATCTAGAAATGGAGAACTACATGACGGAAAAGCAAGTACAACATGTGAAGAGTTGAATGACACAACAACATATGTGAGATCTCACCAATGAAGAAATCTTATATTATAATAATCAAATCAATCTTTATAAAAGAATAATGAAAGCATGAAAACCAAAACCATGAATCAAATCTAAGAATCCCTTTCTCTTTCAAATCCTAATGACTACTTTGATTCTAATTACTTGATTACTACATTAATTCATATTCTAATTGAATCCTAATTCGTCTTGAATCCTCATGAAGAGAAAGCACTCTCTTTTATACATGAGAGCCTTGAAGATAAGATAACCATCTCATTATTACAGATCCACTTTTCTCTCAACCTATTTGTCATTATTACAAAATATAATCCCTTCAAATCCTCACACATATATCTCATATATCTTGGATAAGATATTCCAACCAAATCTCCATGATCTTCTCCTTGGAATGGGCTTGAATTATCTCCTCAAATATTGAAATGGTGGAGGAAGTATTCGAGAAGTCCTTTTGAATTAATCCTTCATATATTCCTACACATTACAAAGCTCACACATTTTTGAGATATATATGAAAACATGTCAATTTTATAACATTTAATCGCAAATTCCTTTTAAATACTAAAATTAATAAAGTGGTGAACAATAAGGTGAAACCCAAGTATATTTATGGAAATGATATCGTGAAAGGTTAATGGGGAGATGAAATGTGAATAATAAAGAAGGGAAAGGTGGATGAAAATAGGACATTTCTAAGCCCCAACATACCCCCCAATTTAACTTGTTGCATGTCCTCATGCAACCATGCATGTATATTATCAAGAAAATTTGGCATCTAAATGTTGGCTTTGAGTGATGATAATGAATGTTTTCTAGGATGGTATTTACATGAGTAACAACTGACATTTTTCTTATGGTTGGGTCTTGTGTGACAACCACGAATATAAAGAATGTTGGTTCTTGTGTTAACAACATTCTTTTCGTTATTTGTTCTCTTGTTGTTATGATAATAATTTGCCCATATTCTTACTAGAAAATGTATGCTATCAATGTGAATAAGGAAAACATCACTGAGTATAAGAAAGCCCTTTTTTTGTATATGTGTGAATCATGCCAATATGTATAACAATGCTTATGAAGCAAAGTGCAACAGAGTATCGTTGGAAAATAAATGTTGGAAAATAAATGTTCATAAATGGTAAATGAGATGAAAAATGGAATGATGGTAGTGGAAAAGTGGAGTGATTATAGTGAATAAAGTCCCCTACCCCCCAACTTAACCTTTTTGCATGTCCTCATGCAACGTGGCATAAGTCGTAGAAGTGAAAAGGAAAGGGGACTGGGTGAGGGATTTTTCCAAATTATTCATTGCTAACAGTTGAGGAATTACATGATTAAAGTTTAGAAAATAACATACCTCCACTTACCCAAAATGTTGATGAACTATGCAATAGGAATATGGCTGATGAGGCTGCTGGAGCATGGAAGATGTCATTGTTGCAGGATCATGTGTAAAGTGACTATTGCTGTAGCGATGACTTCTATCTGCTAGATCAGAGAATGTGAAGTGGAGGAATCTGAACTACTGCTGAATGAATCATGGAAAAGAGGAAGTATGAAAGTGGAACTATGGTACTCTCATATAGCTGAAGTCATGCTGCTATAATTGCTGCTAGAGTCATGAAAAATGTATAGTCTTCTCCCACTACTAAACCTGATGGTACAATTCTAATCATGCGAATGAATGTGTCAATGTCGAGCATGAAAATAAGTCATTGGATTACCGACCAATGATGAATGTCATTAATCAATGCAAGTCAACTCATCATTCATGTCAATAAGTGGCAAGGTACCCGAGTACATCTTGCGAAGTGAGAATGAATGAGATGATGTCGAGCCACTTGCAAGGTCTGACGATCAAGGGACATTGATCTATTCGCATAATTGTCAGTGAGAGAACTTGCCATTAAGGCATGCAAGCCTAAAAGTACTTAAAAATAGACTCTAGTCTATATCCCAAATAAGATGTTGAGGTCGATGGGGCAAGACTTGTTGAAAGGTGGGCCTTAAGGAATCCCACATCAGTCAATGTGATTTCTGATAAAAAGAGTGGTAGGACTATAAATGAAAAGCTCTCAGTAGTAACAGTGTGTAGGGCAAGGCAATGTAGTCATGGAAAGGGAGATGGATAGTTTTATTGACAAGGAAAAGTGAAGTGAAAAAGATAAAGAAATGTATGTGACTCAGAAAGATAGGCGCGTGTGAAGTCAGGAAGGATAATTCAATGGAAGATGGGCTTCAACATAGGGATGACCAATCTACTTTGAAGGAGAAATGGAGGAAGACATTCATGATGAAAATGGGTTTATGAAAAGGTTTTTGTATAACTGCAAATGCCATGATGTGTAAGACGAGAATCAACTCCTTCAAGCAGTCAATAAGACATGTTTTTTTCAAAAATTTTGTGATCTTTGAAAATCACTTTAGCAGCAAGATGCGATCGACCGCGCACATGAAAAATTTGTGAGGTGTTCGAAAATATAACATGCAGAAAGAAGGACAAATGTGACAAAGTAAATAAAATAAAATGTGTTTTATACCTCTTGTCGTGATCGTTGCGCGTGCTTGTTTCATCGTTGATTGCTTGCTTAACATAAAATCGAAAAAACATGTTTCCATATTATTTTCAGGAAATAAAAAAAAGGGTCCATTTGCAATTTTATTTGTTTATATATATATATATATATATATAATTATTATTATTTATGTTTAACCTAATTTTATTACATTATTTTTTATATTATTTTTTTTTGGTTTATAATAAAACATAATATAAAAACAAACAATATATGTTTTTTTTTTTTGTTATATAAAAAGAAATTGTTTATAATAAAACAAAGAATTTTTTTTTTGTTATTATGATTTTTTTTATAATCAAACAAACAAATTTTTTTTTTAATCGTTTTATAATTTAAAACAAACAAAAAATAGATAATTTAAATCAAACAAACAAAAGAAAAAAAATGAAATTGTTTTAAAACAATTTTTTATAATAAACCAAGATTTTTATAATGGTTAACAACATTCATCAACAGATTGCTCCTCGCTAGAAAAGAAGTAATGCCCTATATAGCTACCCATATATCATATCAGGTTAACCAATTGCCAAAATGGCCATGTAAAAAAAGAGAGAAAAAAAGTGCCATGTATAAAAGAAAATGTGGAGGTATAAATCCAACAATTGCAAACAATCATAGATCAACAATCCCAATTCAAAAGGTGCTCCACAGATAACTGAGGAAGGGGGACCGAAATGAATTACCTAGTTTGGGTGCATTCAACATGGTAAATAGTCATTAAGTTCATGCCTTCCAAGGTGGTTTTCTAAAACCATTTTAACACCCCCATGAAATAAACCATGGACCAACAAGTGTTACTTCTCTAGCAACAACCATCTCTTGAAAGTTGTGGCTGAAAGTTTCATTGATTCTGGTGACAAGACTCCTCAATGTTGGAAGCCAAGTTTCCTTACGACTATTTATTTCTTCTAAATTCCTATTGAGCACTGTTCTGTCTTCTTTTACTTTCAACTCTAGGTTGTGGATATGTTCACATCGACGCTCATACTCTTCAAGCACATTGTGATTAAGAAAAAGAACAACATTTTTGACCCGATCCTTGCGAGAATTTGCCCACCTTTTCTGACCTGATCCTTCAATAGTCCCTCTGCCATGGATATTTAATCTTTGCAGATATGAGAATTGAATTGAGGCCATACCTTGGAATCTTGGGGATTCCAAGTGGTGGGATCATCGAGGGCAGCCACTGTTCCTGCTATCATGGCAGTCAAATCACTAGTGTTGCAAGGACCATTGAAGTGGACAATTTTAACAATGTACTTCTTTCTTTGTTGAACGTGAAAAAAAATATAGATATAATGTACATGACAACAGTCCAAACAAACAATATTGTTTCTTCAAAAAGATACCACCAAAACCTGCAATGGTTTCTGTGACCTATGCAGGTTCCCAGCCAGACACAATGATGATCAAATCGAAGAACACATTTCTCACAGTCATGGCAGTGTTTAGCTCATGGAGGATGCCAGACATGACAGTAAGCGCAACTCCAATTTCTGTTTGTAGATAGAATTGATGGGTTTATGTCTGCTCGTGGAGGCTGCCAGACATGACAGTAAGCGCAACTCCAATTTTTGTTTACGGACGAAATTGATGGATTTACATCCTCCTTAGCTTTGGAGCCACTGGGGACTGCATAAGAAGTTGTTTCATGACTAGGACCCTCTGCATAAATGGTTACATGCGTCTCTTTGCCTGATGTAGGGTAGGGTATGGAATCCCTTGCACCTTTCATGTTTTCCTCTCCAGATTGAATATTCAATACATCAATGACATACTCATGTGGTGTCAGAGATGTGAGAAAATACTGGAAGAGACTCAATGCACATAGTAGGACATATAATGCAGTGTACCAGGGATGGATTATAGTGTAATGTATTAGATCATAGTTTAGCAGAAATAGGTCTCCAACAAGCAAAATATGAATGCCAACCAATCCTGCCTTGGTTCCCCATATGGATTTCTCAGGCATACAGTCCTTAAAGCAAGTAATGAATTTTGTGGAAGCTTGAATCCTCATGTCACCAAACAAAATCTATACATCTATTGGACTACCCTTTTAATGTATGTAATAAAGAACCCCATCAGAATTAGATTTGTTCGTGCATGTTGCATTGTAGGCTGCCAAAAATGCTTCAATTTCATCAACCACCTCGTCTCCTTTGGCCCCATATCTATCCATGCTAAATAACAGGCAAGCCGTTGTATCTAGAAGGATGTTAGTTGTGCATATTATCGCAAAGAGGCTGATATTTATGGATATCATGCACACCATGTTTATGTAGAGAATAAGTTTTCATTCGTTGTCGGCCTTATGGATAATCCCATAAACAATTGACGAGGTAAGGTGATCCGTTTATTACCACTTTGGCAGTGGTATGCCAGCTGAGAATGCACATTTTAGAAACATACTCTAGCATATCGTTTCCAATTTTTGGGAGTGCAGCAACCTGACACGGAGGCTGATAGTATGGAAATGATATCGTCAATGTGGAAGGAAATCATTGCAAATCAAATTGATACAGTCAAGTCGGATTTAGTCTCGCAACCTCCGACAGAAAAATCTTTGTATTCAGTTGAACGTATGAGTGGATCTCATCTGGCAGAAATTGCATTAAATAATGTTATGCATTGTTGGAGCTGATAATCAATATGTAACTGCATTCATTCCGCTCTGCTGCTTTCCGTTTGACATTTTCTATTTGTAACAAAAAGTAAAACAAAAAATACACTCATAATGAAGAGCAGTAGCAAATCTAGCTGACTAAGTTTCAGTTCCATCCGAAAAATCTCCAACAAATCTCGTGAGTGAGGCATCAATATTTGGGCGTTCATTTACACAAAAACACTTTGTTGATCCCTTAGGCGACTCCCTTAAAATAAACCTAGAATCTCAGGGAAGAGGTAGGATTACGTTGATCAAAGCGAGCCACCTCGAGAGCCCTGCATAAGTGAGAACTCTTGGCTCTTTATTTTGCTGGATCTTTTTCGTGATGTTGCAGCCTGAGTAGTGAGAGCATAGATAGAAATGATAATAAGTTCCATGTAAGTTCTGTATGCATGTGAAGTGACACAACATAGAAGTACCCTGCTGTTACACCTATCCAAACAACTGAATAAAAAAAACAATGTGCATCGTGTGCTGCTTGATGAAGAGATTAGAATCTTAGACCTACCTTCGTCCTGTGCATTTAAAATTTATGATATATTTTTTTGTTTGCAGGATTATTTCCAGGGGTCTACAGGATAAGGGGCGAGAGAAAGAATATGGCGCACAAACCAGACCAAAGTTTAAAAACAATATTATATGTCACCTGCCTCTTATCTTGCATAGATTGCAGACCTTCTTATTCATTTATATATATATATATATATATATATTTTAAATGTACTTACTATTTTATTGTGTAGATGGAGGATGCAAAATTTTCATTTATGTATTTATTTTTTGTTTATTATGCTTTTAAAGTAAAGAATAAAAACTATTTTATAAGCTTATTAAAAATCTATGAGCAAATGGAAGACAAAAAAATAGATTAGGAAAGATTTTTCATTGCGTTAATTAATTGATATTCCTGAAATCAATGAATCAGTCATCCTACTTTCTGATCCTCGCGATCGCATGAAGCGCGGAGGACAGCATACTTATTCTAGCAAAAATAAAAAAAACTTGAAAATAAAACCCTACCTACACTATGCTAATTAGAAATGAAAAATTAGTTGCGTGTAATAAAAAATACAATGTATCCATGCATGCAACAATAATAAAAAAATGTTATCTTTCAATTTAGCAATTGACAGTCAGGAATATGTATGAATGTGTGAAATTAGCAGTTGAAACTGTAAGTTAAAAAAAGAAAAAGAAAAACTAAATGAATCTAACCTAGTATTTGCTTGAAACCAACGTTCGATCATGCTTTCGTAGGCGTAATTTGTCTTACTCAGATCATGCTGCAGCTCCTTGCTATCCTCCTCAACCTCTTGCATTCCTAATGATTCTTCATTAAATATGCAAGGTTCTTCGTATGTTGATTCTTCATTCACCTTAGAAGGAGTGAATAACCTTTCAGATGCTGTCAAGATCTCCTTTTCCATAGAAGAGGAGATCCCGAATTTTGCTAGGATCCGAGTGAGTTGTTTCAAGATTAAATTCATTATTAAATCATGTTAAAAAAAAGGATCTTACAACACCCAAATCAAAATGAAAAACTTAAAAAGACACTCTTGCGAAAACATAAAAAGAATTACTCTTCATTGTTGCGGAAATTAAAACGTTCTTGATAGTTGATAGGGACAGTGAGGAATCTACACTGAAGTATCTCTATGACCCTTACAACCAACGCATGTAGATCACACTTGTAGAAATTTAAACTAATCTTGCAGTAATTGAAATTTGTAGAAATTGAAATTACTTCTACCTAGTTGGTAGGGAGAACATGAAGAGTCTCCACTCATGACCTTCTATGTCCCCTTACCAACATGTCTAGATCACACTTGCAGAAATTGAAGTTTGCAAAAATTGAAATTACTTCTACCTAGTTGGTAGGGAGAACATGAGGAGTCTCCTCTCACAAGCTTCTATGTCCCCTTACCAACATGTCTAGATCACACTTGCAGAAATTAAACACTCTTCCATAAATTGAAATTTGCAGAAATTGAAACTACTTTTACCTAGTTGGTAGGGAGAACATGAGGAGTCTCCTATCACAAGCTTCTATGACCCCTTACCAAGACGTCTATATCACACTTGCATGAATTCAAATAAAAAAGAAACTAATACCTCAATCCATCATGCTTCCCCAACAATGACGCCAAAATGTTGGGCTCTAAAGATGTCTTAAAATATAACCTCTATGCATCATCCAAAGGTAGGCATTGGCACAAGCGTTTTACTTGTCTCCTACGTAGGTTCTTACCTTCCATTTTCAATACCCATCCTCCAGAGATGCAACCCCTACAAAGGGACAACAATCGTAACAAAATGAACAACAATTGTGACAAGGGAACGAAAGTCGTTATATTGGGCCGAACTAATGCTATTTTAATTGAGTTGTAGTACTTTCCCAACTATCTAATTTGTCAAATGAACAACACTACTTGCAAAAGGAACAATAATTGTGACAAAGGAACGAAAGTCGTTATATTGGGCCGAACTAATGTTATTTTAATTGAGTTGTAGTACTTTCCCAACTATTTAATTTGTCAACCTGGGGTTCGTAAAGTGATGAAGCACATGCAAAGTATATGCAAGATTGAAGCAGGACTAATCTAATCTAATGTGTAAGCTACAATTGAAATTGAATCATTAATCTAACACATGACTGAAATTGAATCATTAATCTAACACACAACTGAAATTGAATCATTAATCTAACACATGACTGAAATTGAATTAATCTAGTTGCGTAAATAAAATTAGTCTAAGAATGGGAAATTGCGTAAATGGAATTAATCTAGAAATGGAGAACTACATGAAGGAAAAGCAAGTACAACATGTGAAGAGTTGAATGACACAACAACATATGTGAGATCTCACCAATGAAGCAATCTTATATTATAATAATCAAATCATTCTTTATAAAAGAATAATGAAAGCATGGAAACCAAAACCATGAATCAAATCTAAGAATCCCTTTCTCTTTCGAATCCTAATGACTACTCTAATTCTAATTACTTGATTACTACATTACTTCATATTCTAATTGAATCCTAATTCATCTTGAATCCTCATGAAGAGAGAGCACTCTCTTTTATACATGAGAGCCTTGAAGATGTTAGGACCATACAATGTACCATTTTGCCCACACTTTTTTCCACCATTACACTCTTGTTTCACTCACATTTAAACTCATATTATCACTTTACCCTATCTTTCTAAAGGTATACAACGTCTCTTCTCTTTACTATATGTTTAATCTATTTTGCATATAATTTTACATTACTCTCATACTTAACCATTGATCAGAAATGTATAAGTGCTGAAACAGTTTGAACTGTATATTAGCATTGAGGCTTGTTGCTGAAACAGTTAAAGCATGCAAACCCTGTGGCTGAAACAACAACTCATACAGAAGAAGCTATTACACACTCCATGGTCAACGATGCTGAAACACAGAAGAAGCTGTTACACAGTCCGTGGTCAATGATGCTGAAACACATAAGAAGTTGTTACACAGTCCGTGGTCAATGATGTTGAAACAGTTAGAATGAAAATCCCGTGGCTGAAACAGCCCATGATTTGCAATGCTAAAACAACATACAACAGTAGTAATAAGAGACAAATAAAGAAGTTGTTACTCCAGCCGCAACAACAACACCTCACTCAACACTTGTAATAGCATTCTATTGCGGGAGACTAGGATATCCTATTCCAGTTTAGAAAGTCGATCTGACTAAGAATAGGAATCAGATGTACACCTGTAATTAGTTGATTAAATTGTATCGAAGGGATCGTCCTCTTTAAATAAGAGGAAATCACCATTCGAGAGGATCTTCTGTTTTTGTACTAAGAAAGGATTTACAAAGAGGGACGTGTTTTACTTCAGATTGTAATGTAACACAATTGACAGATGAATAAAAGATTGTTCTAAGCATTTCTCTCTAGTTCCTTTCAGTCCAGGGGAATATTGTGAGAAGGGAGGACCCACCTTCTTCACAAGATTCACCCATTATCTTTATAGTGTGTTAGTATTATTTCTGTTCATGCCTTGATTAAATTCTGTTTTGATGAAACACTACTTTATTGAACTCTGTTTTGCTGAAACACTACTTTACTGAACTCTGTCTTGTTGAAACTCTGCTTTACTGAATGTTACATTGTTTTCATGTGATTCATGCTTGGGTAACTGTTAATCATTTTAGTTAGCAATCCTGTTTGGTGAATTTATGAAAGCTTGGTAATCAGGGACAGGTGCTGAAGATTCCTACTTGGGAATTAGGGTCCTGTTCTCTGTTAGAAATAGTTAGCCTTCAGTGCATGTCAATTATTTTAATGAGTTCATGAAAGTGTGCTAATCAGAAGAAGGTGTTGAAGTTTCCTACTCAGGAAATATGGTCCTATTCTCTGTTAGAGATAGTTAGTCTTCAGTATGTGTCAATCATTTCAATCAACAATGAGTTCATAAAAGTGTGGTGATCGCAAACAGGTGTTGAAGTTTCCTGCTTTGGGAATAGGGTCATGTTCTCTTGTTATAAAATAGTGGTCTTTCCTTTTGCAGTGTCTTGAATAATTTCTTTTCCATTCTGTTATTTATTTAATGTAATCTAGGATTCTTTGGACAATTATTTCTTTAACATTGAACTCTGCAATAGGTAGATTGCTTTCCTGTAATTCAAGTTAGAATTTCAGTTTGTTCAAGGAAAAGTGTGATTAATATGTTTTTACTACAACTCTAAGTTTCTTTTGAGATTGAGCATATATAGTGCATGGTTACCTTTGAAATAAACAGACTTCCCTGGGTTGACAATTTATGTAGCACTTGATTGTTTAGTTAAATAAGCAATTATAGTGACCAACATTTTGGCATCGTTGCCGGGGAAGGTAATTATAGATTTCAAAAGCACTTATGATTTTTCAGATACAAAGATTGCATGAGAGGACGCGGAGACCCCAAAGACACTGACCCTACAGGTGGCAGGGGAAGAGGAAGAGGAGGAAGAAAAAATTACATTGACGAGATTATATCAAAGTCTGAATCTGCTGCTCAACGAACAAATACTCGGAAACCAAAATCCCAACCTTCATTTCAAGAAAAATTCGAAACAGGGAAAGAAGTTTGGAGTCCTGAGATAGTCAAGAAACCAGCAGGAAACATTGAGGACAGAGCAAGCACAACAGGGGAGCAGACAAAAGAAAAAATGGATGAGAACAATGAAGAATTGCATTATGAAGAACAGGTAGGTCCTGAAGGAGAGGTAAATGACGAAAAATATTTCTCCACATTAGGATTTCCTATTGGTGATCTTCCTAGAGGGGTAGCCCCCATGAAGAACATTCCACTCTCAGCACTACCTAATTTTCATGGTTTGTCTTCAGAAGATCTTGATGAATTCCTTTTTGAGTTTGATATATTATGCAGAAGTTATGATTACGTTTCCAATGCTCAAAAATTAAAGTTATTTCCAACAACATTAAAAGGAAATGCACTAAGATGGTTCATGAGTCTTGGAGGCCATGTAATCACAACATGGGACCAAATGAAATAGAAATTCCTGAACAAATACCAGGACTATTGCCGAACAAGAGAAAAGAGGGAGGAACTATTTAGGATGATACAGAAAGAGGATGAAAATCTGGAGGAATTTGTAGAAAGGCTATAGTATAATCTACAAAGATCCAGTCACCCCAATGTAAGTAAAGACATTCTTAAAACTATATTATTAAAAGGAGTAAGGGATCACTGTCTAGATATATTGAATATGCTTGGAAAAGGGGACATATCTAAGGAATCATACAATGAAATTGTTAACCTATGCAAAAGATGTTCAAGAGGAGCTTCAAGAAATAGATCAAATAGCAGGGACACCACATTTTCAAGAGTCCAAAAATCAGCCAGTGGGAGAGAAACAAGAGCCGAAATAGGTAATTTACTTGAAGGTTTTAAAACTGAAATGTTAAGCTCTTTTGCCTCACAAATTGACACCCTACAGATTCAAAAGAAGCAAGCAGAAGCAGAAGCAGCCCTGTACATCTTTTGTTCTAAATGCAGAGACAGGCACCCACGAAGGGAATTTCCATTGGACAAAAATCCAATCTGCACCATCTGTGATAAAGATCATGAAACTCAACAATGTCCATCTTTACCAGGGATCAAGGCAGCATTACAACCAACTGATGAAGAAGCTGAAGCTATCTATCTGTTGACATAAAGAAGGCAATGGAAACCTCGGGGACAAGGTATGAATCCTAACATGCCATTTACATCTTCTAATTGTTGGAATAACTATCCTTCTTTCAATCAAATGAGTTACCCTCCCTATAATCAAATGCAATATCCAAATCAACTGAATTACCCACCCATGCAACAAAATAACCCACCCTTTGTTGATCCATCAATGTGAACTCCTTGGCCTCCACAACAACAACAACCATATCAGAACCAATGGAATCCAAATTGTAGAGGACAACAACTCCCCTTCCCAAATCAATTACCTCAATCACAATTTCTAGAACCACTCTCCTTACCATCAAGTACTCCACCAAACAATCAAATGATGAGACCTCAGCTACCTGTACAACCTAACCCTAACCCCAATAATAAAGTTGTGTAGTGCATTGATATTCATAACCAGCCTACATTTTCTCTTCTCCCTGCGCAATGCAACGATCTTCATTTACGATCTGGGAGAATAGTATAACCTATCATAGCCGATGTTACCTCTTCTGATAAAGAGGAAACATAAGAGCATGATGTACCTGAAGAGGTACAATCATCCTCTAACAATGCTGCTGAAACAACAAAACCACCATTTCCTGAGCGTTTAGCATTGATTAAAATGCCTGAGCCACCAACTTTCAATCTTCTAGGGGAATTACAGAATATTTATGTCAAAATTCCTCTACTACAAGCACTCCGAGATGTACCTATTTATGCCAGGACGATGCGAGACATTTGTGTTAAGAAGCCTGGTAGGAAAATTAAGGATCCCCTCACAGTCCATGTTATGGGTGACTTGTCTGCACTAGTGTCAGGTAAATCCCCCCCAGTTAAATATGGTGATCCCGACCACCCTACCATCTCAGTACAAGTTGGAAAAATGATAATCCCTCGATTCCTGGTAGACTTAGGTGCCACTATCAATATCATGACTCTGGAAACCTTACAACTGCTACAACTGCAAAATGAAGTCAGAGACACCCCAACTATCCTAGAATTAGCTGACCGATCCACAATTAAACCAGAGGGAGTCATTGAAGACCTAATTATCTCAGTGGAATCCTGGAATTATCCAGCTGAATTTGTGGTACTACAACCTAAAACAAAGTTGGGGGGCCACCCTCTAATTTTGGGCAGGCCATGGCTAGCCACAACAGATGATTTTATCAGCTATAGATCAGGTTCAATGACAATTTCCAACAGTTACGAAACTAAACAGCTTACCCTCTACCCTCACGCTACACCCCTGATTAATAATGATAATTCTGTATGGGTAGACTTCGATGATCAACTTACTCAACCCATCTTGACTATCGAACAAGCTCTAATCCTTAAAGACAACACCGAGGATGAAGTAATTAATAATTTTATTTGTGAACCCTCCTCCGTGACTCCAGAAACTCACAACCACCTAGCTGCGATGTTGGAGTCAGATAATTAGGAAAACCTTAACTCTAACAACCCACCTCAAACATCTGCCACCATCTCTTCTAAAAGAATACCAGTAGAAATTGAACCTAGCAAAACACTGAACATAAACCCTAACCTAACAGATGCTGAAACACAACAATTAATGAAGTTAATTCTGGAAAATAAAGAAGCATTCGCATGGGACTATACAGATATGAAAGGAATCTCTCCCAAATTATGTACTCATAGAATATATATTAAGGAAGATTGTCGACTGATATGCCAATCTCAACGACGAATGAACCCTAATTTGAGAGAAATCCTTAAAGAAGAACTTCAAAAATTGTTTGATGCAGGGTTTATCTATCCTATATCAGACAGTGAATGGGTTTCCCCATTGGTAATAGTTCCTAAGAAAAATGGGAAATGGAGAGTATGTGTGGATTATAGAGACTTAAATAAAGCTACTCAAAAAGATCACTTTCCATTACCATTCATTGATCAGGTGTTAGACAGTTTGTCAGGGAAGAAATTTTTCTCATTTTTAGACGGTTTCAGTGGGTATAACCAGATCAAAATTGCACCCCAAGATCAAGATAAAACCACTTTTACTAGCCCTTGGGGAACCTTTTCTTATAGAGTTCTCCCATTTGGACTATGTAATGCAGCAACAACCTTCCAAAGAGTAGTTATAGGAATCTTTTTTGATATGCTTAATGACTCTATGGAAATTTTTATGGATGAATTTACTCCTTATGGTGTTTCTTTTCAGGAAGCACTACAAAACCTTGAGAAAGTGCTTAAACGATGCATACAAGCCCAAATCTCCTTAAGTATAGAAAAATTCCATATGATGATGAGTGAAGGAATAGTGCTTGGACATTTTATCTCATCTCAAGGAATTCAGGTAGACCCATCCAAGATACAAGTCATTAAGGATCTTCCTACTCCCAAAACCCAAACAGAGGTAAGAAGTTTTCTATGACATGCTGGATACTACAGAAGATTTATCAAATTTTTTTCCAAAATAGCTTCTCCCCTGTTTGTATTACTGATGAAAAATGATGAATTCAAATGGACTAACTCTTGCCAGGAAGCATTTAATACACTTAAACATCAGTTATCTACAACTCCTATCCTTAGAGGACCTGATTGGACACTTCCCTTTCATATATCCTCTGATGCTTCAGATACTGCAGTAGGAGCTGTCTTGGGACAAGAAGAAAATCATCTCCCTTATGTTATTTATTTCATCAACAAGAATATGACTCCTGCTGAACTCAATTATACAGTTACCGAAAAGGAATTCTTAGAAGTTATATATGCTATTAATAAATTTAGACATTACATCACTGGATATTCTACTCTTGTCCATACTGATCACTCGGCTATCAAATATCTAATGAACAAACCTATCACAAATGCTCGAGTCACCAGACGGTTATTATTATTGCAAGAATTTGATATTACAATTGTAGATAGACCAGGAAAAGAAAATGTAGTTGTTGATTTCCTTTCTCGGTTGACACTTGATGATGATACTCCAGTAGATAATTCCTTTCTTGATGAATATCTATTTGTAGTTTCTGCTCACTCACCTTGGTATGCAGACATTGCTAACTACTTGGTTGCAGGGAAGTTACCACCAAACCTATCCTACTGAGAGAAAAGAAGAATCATTCAACAAAGTGCTCGGTATAGTTGGATAAGTGGGTGTCTTTTCCATACAGGACCTGATCAAGAAATCCGAAGGTGCATTAGAGAATATGAGGTTTATGATATACTAAAAGCTTGTCATGATGGCCCTTGTGGAGGGCATTTTGCTGATAAGAGAACAACACATAAAATTCTCAGGATGGGGTACTATTGGCCCTCACTTTTCAAAGATGAAAAGAAATATGTCTGGGCCTATGATAGCTACCAAAGAATGGGCCAACCTAATCATAGAGATGAAATTTCATTAAACCCCCAGATAGTACTTGAACCATTTGAAAGATGGGCCTTAGACTTTGTAGGACCCATTAACTCCCCATCCAATCAAAAAGTTTACATAGTGGTCTGTACAGACTATATGACCAAATGGGTGGAGGCTAAAGCACTCCATAGAGCAACTGAAGAAGCAATTATAGATTTCTTATTTGAAGACATCTTCATCAGATTTGGAGTGCCAAGAGAATTAGTTACAGATGGAGGACCTCCTTTCACTTCTCATGGTTTTAAAGCCACCCTTCAAAAATATCATATTCAACATAGAATGACTACAACATACAAGCCAATGGACAGGTGGAAAGCACAAATAAAGTAATAGAAGCCATTCTCACAAAAATAGTGAAAGAAAACAGAAAGGATTGGTCTCACAGGCTCCTTGAAGCATTATGGGCCTACAGAACTACCTGGAGAAATACTACAGGATTCTCTCCCTTTGAATTAGTCTATGGAAAGAGTGTTGTCTTTCCTGTGGAATTTGAAATCAAAACCTTAAGGACTGCTTTAGCTGTCAACCTTGATTTGACCGTTGCACAGACAACCATGTTGCAGCATCTTAATGAATTGGATGAGAAAAGACTAGATGCCATTCATCATACAACTATGATTCAACAGTAAAGATCAAAATGGAATGACAAAACTATCAAGAATAAGAAGTTCCAAAAAGGTAATTGGGCCCTACTGCATGACTCTCGGTTCAAATAATTTCAAGGGAAGCTACGTACAAGATGGCTTGGACCCTATGAAGTAGACACTGTTTTCCCCAATGGAACAGTAAGGCTCCTCACAATCGATGACTCTAAAACACCGTTACTTGTAAATGGTCATCGGCTCCATCTGTACCAGTGCCCTATTTCCAAAGAAGATTTTAAGGCCACATGTGTGGCAGACGCTCATTACCTCTTTTTAGAGGGAGCTCCTACCCCTCTTTGCAATTAATTCTTTTTAAGTTAATTTCTTTAGTATTAGATTAGATTTCATTTACTAATAATCCATGTCAAGAAATACCATGTTACAATCGATTTTTGCAGATTCCCGATCAAAGCACAGGCCCACTAAGAAAGGATGATCCTACTTCAAGAAGAGGCAATCTTTCCCATTGCTGAAACACCACTGTTAAACAACTCTTTTCTCTTTCCTCATTGCTGAAACACCACTGTTCAACAACTTTTTGACTTTCCCCACTGCTGAAACACCACTGTTCAGCAATCTTTCACACCATTTTCCCCCATCACTGTCAGCAATCTTTCACCATTTTCCCCATTGCTGAAACACCACTGTCAACAACCTTTCACCATTTTTCCCATTTCTGAAACACCATTGTCAACAACTTTTCGCCATTTTCCCATTGTTGAAACACCACTGTCAGCAACCTTTCATCATTTTCCCATTGCCACAGTTCCACAATTCTTCACATTTGCCCATTGCCGAAACACTACTGTTAAAAAATTCTTCACATTCCCCCATTGACGAAACAACACCGTCCAGTAATTGTTTCACCCTTCTTTATATTACCGAAACACCACTTCCTCAGCAGTATTCTACAACATCACTCTTCGGCAAACATTTCTCTGTTCTTCCTACGGTTGAAACACCAACTTTTCGGCATTTTATGTCAATAAGCTTTTTGCGCTCTCATACTACATTTTGTCCTTCCAGTCAACAAATCCTTGATACAATTCATCTAACAAATCAAAAGTCTCTTCCACGGCCACTGCAGAACTATTATGGACATACATTATGTTTTGTTTAAGTACAAATCAAAAGGTAAAGGTGAGGTATGTAAATTCTATGTAAATACAGTTAAGCTATAGTTAATGAGAAGATTCCAAATCATTATTACCACTTGAGTAAAATCATTATTAGCCGCACTTGAATGGGGGGGGAAGAAATATCAAACTTTTATACCATCACTTCACACGAATTAAACACCACCATTCCCCTATTTACCATCCTTTCATTTTTTTCACCACCATTTGCATGCCTTCACTCGAAAAAATTACTCTGCACAGAAGTTGTTACTCGACTCTTTGATGGTGTATTTTACTGAGCTGTTAGCTATGGGAGGCTTTTTTATACGGTACGAACCTGCCACAACAGCCCTGTTAGAACTGTATCCAAAAGCCTATCAAATTTTTCTGCAAGCAGGATGGCTCGATTATTTTCAGAGGCTCCAGGGATTTGATCAACAACAAGTTCTGCAATTTGCTCAAAATCTCCAGGAAGATCATTCCATTATTCAAGGGGTTTGGATTTCAGTTATAGAAGAGGATATAATGCAGGTTTCAGGTCTCCCTACCAATGGCCTTCGCTTTTTCAGTCGCAAACATGTTATCCTGAATGCCCAGCAGGATTTCCTCTTGCTAGGGGAACAAATTGAACCTAAAGGTTGGGGTGTCTGACTCAGCTCGTTGCCGCCTCCATGGCCAGAAGTTGCAAAATTATTCAAACACTACCTTACCTACGAAGGCCGATACCAGGTAGTCTACCAGCATGATTTTGTCCTGTTGTCTCATTTACGGCATAATAGATTGGTGAACATTCCTTATTATTTTCTCGGTTGTCTTAAAAATATGTCGCACTACTGTAAAAAGGCTAAAGATACCGCCCTTTCACTCACCCATCACCATCTCATTCAACTTCTTATCCAAAAGGGTTTTTCCCAACAAAACCTTCCACTAAAAAACCCACCTATAGATCCCCAAGAAGCTGCTGAAATGCCTGTAAATCTTCAGGAACAACAACCACAAAACCCTCCAGACTCTCCAGAAATACCTAACAGTCTGCCTACAGACCCAATCAGTCCAATTAACCCCCATACCATACCAAACCCGCCCCACACTTTACCAGAATCATCCACTCCTACCCTTCATATTCTTAGTGATGATTCTGAGCCAGACAATTCTCCCTGTCCCATCATTGAGGAAAAACCCCCACATAAACGAAAGAAAATTCCTTTCTTTCCTCCCTTTTACAAAGAAAACGAACAAGGGCCTCAACAAGGGAAGCCACTACTTCCACTGCCCTAGACCCCCAACCCATCTGACTAATACCCCGTACACCTCCAACCCCCCAAATGCCAGAATCTTTGCCTATTCCACCCACGGGCACTGAAACACAGGAACCAGATGCCTAGGGTGTTGCGACATCATCTGTTTCAAATCAAGTAGCTGAAACACAAGAACCAACTACCCATTCAGTAGCTGAAACACAAGAACCAACTACTCATTTAGTAGCTAAAACACAAGAACCAACTACCCATTTAGTAGCTGAAACACAAGAACCAGCTACTCATTCAGTGGCTGAAACACAAGAACCAACCATAGTTGTTGTTTGCACCCTTTTCGTCACCTTGGTGAGAAAATAAGAGGTGCTTACATGCCCAGTTGGGTCTTGTTGAGCATGACAGCTGTAGAGGAAAGAGTTAGAGAAAGAAAAACAAAACTATAAGCAAGAATTTAACTAATACAAACTAAAATCATAAGCATGAGGACATAGAGATAATAAAACACAAAAAGACCAATATCACCAATGTTTTTAGGCTGATCTATTGATAAAATCAAAGCACAATGAAGAAAGGGGACTATGAGTCCCTTCTTCCTCCAAAGGAAGGCTCTTGGACCCTCACAAGCTTGCTCTCCTTACAACAAGAAAAATGAAAATGGTGGTGAAAGAACTCCTTTGCAAATCCACTCAATGGAGAGGTGGATTGCTCAATGAAATGATGTCAAAGTGCTCTTGTCAAGGAGTGAGTCCTTAAAACAATGTAGGCAGCATAACATTACATGAAATTCCTTGAGGAAATGAGGTTTCTTCATGGATTTTTATAGCATTGCATTGGGTTATTGTGTAACTCCTTTGTAGTGTGAAAAGAGGCTCTTTAGGGATTTATTAGGTCTTTGACCAGCCTACCATGCAGATTCAGCTCAGATTTGAGGGTCAAATCGGCTTGGGAGCTGATCCATAAGTGGTTGGGAGGCCGACCAATTCAATAAATGCATCGTTTAGTAGGTGCGCAGGTTTTTGCGCCAACAACCGCGCATCATGCGCGTATGCGCGCATGGTACGTTCCTGTTCTACGCATGTGCGCACGCACCCAACTGTTGTAAAGCGCTCTTAAATTTTTGCACTACTTTGTATAGTTTTTGACCTTTTTGGAATGCTGTGAAATTAATTCAGTGCCATGAATGACTTCATTACTGTTTGATGATGCTGAGTTCTTGTCGCCATGTGCGGACGAAATTTCATTGATAACAGATGCCCCCTAACAGATGAGGTTAGGAGCATACGTATAACCAAAATCCATCAATGTTTCTTCTACTGAGAATGTTGTTGTAAGAGAGAGAAATAGTGGGATCAGTGAGAGAAATCCTTTGGAGGAGAAAGGAACCGGTAGAACCCGACCTTTCATAAGGTGCGTGAAATATACAACTGTGTACAAACGAGGCGGGCATGCCCCATGCTCGTGTTCTGTAACTCCGAAAAAATATGACTGAAATGTTGGTGTAGACAATTGCAACGCCCTCAGGGGTGGTGATGATAAAGGCAGAAGACAATTATGCAAAGGAACATACTCTGAATAATAGGCAATGATAGCAGTAATAAATAGCGACGATGATGCGGGCATTGATGGCCCTACCAAGTTTAGAGGTCTTCGGCAAATGAAAAAAATAACTGCAATAGTCGCAAAGTAAGACCCACCATAACACGAGAAAGTGTTGGTGTTGAATGTTATGCGGGCCAACGACAGCAGGGAGCAATGGTGTTTTACCCTGTGCCGTCTGATATCTCTCATTGAATGGAGAATGAGAATCAAGATATTGTCGCCCTTCTGGAAAATTGTGCTGATGTCGACAAAAGGGGAACGTGACTCCTGGAAGCAAAGGGCTTCGTGGAATCTACGAAGGTGAGGAAGTGGCAGAGGTACATGGACGAAGTCAAGAAGTGGGACGACTCAAGATTTCCCTTGGTTGGAGGATGTATGAGATAAAAAGTGGTCGCAACCGCGTAACAAGGTCAAGTGTCAGGGGGACGACAAGACTGGTGATAAGTTGTGCCAGAGGCGGGACAAAGTGAACAAATTCAGAGGGTAGAGGTAAGTGACCTGTGGAGTACTCTGAAGATATGGATGATGCCGACAAGGGTAGATGATAAGTAATGCTCCAACCAAGGGTGACATGGGTTGTCTGTGGCCAAAAGGAAGCAAGTCGCCAACGATGACGACAAAAGAAAATGTAATGACTAGAAAATAAAGGCGTTTGTACAATAAATAATAAATAATTTGGGGAGGAATGTACAAATACAGAAACGGGTGCCCCAGTGTGAAATGCGTGCCCCAGGGAGGGAAAAATTTTCTTGGAAAACTGATGAAGGGTGGGGGCCCAATTGGTGAGTTTTTGTATGAGGTAGGTGAAATGAGGATAGGTTCGAAAATGGGCAAACTGATTGTGGATGAAATGGAGGGTTCATGATACTGCGGAGGCACAGGTAAAAAATAGAACCGTAAAGAGATAAGATGGGAGTCCATGTGGGAAAGCTAGCAAAAATGAGGAGAAGGAGTATGTGGCTGATTCACGACATGTTTGAAAGACTATCGGGACTCCCATCCCTAAAGGGTAATGAAGAACAACATGAGTGTCAAAAAGTGCCAAAAGGTGCTATGAATGGGACAACTCATGTGGGTAAGAATGCTACCGGGTAAAAGTACCGAAGATGCAAATGGAGGTGTGGGTACTGCAGATCTGGGAATGAGGGTCCTAAAGGCCAATATCATAGGGTGTGACTGGAAATGTAAATGCAATACAGAGGGAGAGACTACATGCCAGTGCTGAGTATATACCTGAAGGGATGATGTCGATGAATGATGAGCAAGTACCTGCACACAGAACAACCAAATACCCAAAGTGAACTATATCTGAAGAGAATCAAAGATATGAGCATGTATTTGACAAATGTGACTATGCACGTGTACCTGACCATGATATGAAAAAAGGTGCCCCGGGGGCTCATGACGAAAAGTGACCCAGGGACTGCTGTGATGTAGGTGACGGGGTGCTGATCCCATGGCTGAAGACGGTTTGAAAAATGGACACCTTGGGCTCCCGGAATGGTGAGTGGAAGTTTGGCAAAAGGCCTATATATAGCTGTAGGGCCCACATTGCCACCTCATTTGTACCTACTGCAATAGTGACTGGATGAGCAGTTTTCAGAGGAGATTTGGAGATTCAGGGAGGACGAGGAATTTGATCGACATTCTGCGAGTATCAGGTTAGTGGTCTGATCATCCTGCATAGAAATAGGTTTTCAATTTTTGGGCAAGGTTTGTATGGAGGGCCGTACAGGGGTTTTTAGGGGTTTTTTTATGGCGTGTGGGCCCCCATGCGCGGGTGATTCGGTGAAAGGCACGCATACATGCGCACATGTACACCGAATATACGTGCATGGGTGCACGGAAAGGGGAATTTAAGGTGCGCCCGAAGGACGCACCTGTCTTTTGAATAGGCGCGCATTAGTGTGCGCCTGTAGGTGTGACAGGCGTGCACTGGTGCGCGTATGTAGGGTAAACAGGTGTGCTTAAGAGTGTTCCGATGAGGAGATAGTGGGGGGCCTGATGGTGAATACGTCGATAATCATCTCGTTAAAGGTGGTTACCGAACTTTTGAGTTCGTAGGTAGACGAGAAGGTCGCCATACCAAGGATCATCTGAAGTGATGTAAAAGAGATGTTTGTCAGGAAATTCGGTGTTGATGGGGGCACTAGTAGTGTTAGAGGGAAGGGTCGTTACAAGTTCAATGAGAACGAGGGCCTTCTTACTCTTAGGTGTGGAGAACTCGAGGTCGTACTCCTGAAGGATAATGATCCATCGAGCAAATTTGCCATTAATTTTTCGATGACTGAGAAAGTATTGCATAGGGTTGGAATCTGCGACGACCTTTGTGGTGCGAAGCAGAATGTAATGTCGCAGTTTCTCGACTGCAAGGACAACTGCAAGAGAAAGCTTCTCTTCATGTTTATACTTCAAGGGTGGTCCTGAGAGGTTCTTACTAACGTAGTAAATGACATGTTCATGATTGTCATCTCCAAGCTGGACGAGGATGCCAACTACTGATACAACTGATGTTGATACATAGAGGATGTAGTCATGATTATAGTCAGGTGCACTAATTAACGGTGCATTTGAAAGTGTTGTTTTAAGATCGTCAAACGACTGTTGGGCATGGTCATCCCATTGAAATGGGATGTTGTGACGTAGTAAGCGAAGGAAACCATGTGCACGTATGGCGTAATCAGGAACAAAGCGTCTTAGAAAGTTAGCTTTCCCCTGTAGACTCTGAAGTTGTCGTAAATTCTGAGGAGGTGGAATTTCGGTGATAGCTTTGACTTTGAGGGGGTCCACGGTAATACCACTTTGGGAAACAATAAATTCGAGGAGGCACCCGGCAGTGATGCAGAACACACACTTGAGGGGGTTCAAGCGGATGTTGTACTGTCGACGCCGTTGAAAGATGATTCGTAAATCATCGAGATGCTGGGTGCGTTTCTTGGATCGAGCTGTGAGGTCATCCAAGTAGGCGAGGATGATTTTAGCCAGATCATGGAAGATGTATGTCATTTCCCGCTGGAAAGTTGTGCCAACATTTTTTAAACCGAAAGGCATGACACGATATGCAAAGGTACCCCACGGGGTAATGAATGCGGTTTTATACTGATCGGTTGGGTGGATTTGGATTTGGTTATAGCCAGAGAATCCGTCCATAAAGGAGAGAGCCTCGTGGTCGGCGCAGTCGTCGATAATCTAATCGATGAAAGGAGTTGGAAAGTTGTCTTTGGGACATGCGTTATTGAGATCGTGAAAGTCTGTGCAAACGTGGATAGTGCCCTATTTTTTGTCGATGGGTACAGGGTTGGAAACCCATGAAGTATAAGCGATGGGGTAAATAAACCCGACAATGCGTAATTTGTTAATTTCGGCTTTGATAGCCGCATCTTTGGCTGGGTGTAGCGGTCGCTATTTCTGGCGAACTGGTGTGATGTTAGGCCAGGTGTCGATGCGATGTTTGACAATAGAGGGATCGACGATAGGCATTTCCGTGTATGACCAGGTGAAAATATCCCTGTACTCCTGGAAGAGGGCTTTATATGCAGCGATTTCCTGAGGAGTGCAAGCAGCTCCAATGGTGATTTCTTCGACGATGCCATTTTTAATGGAAATGTCAATTTTGATGGTGGGGGAAATGTTGGCCATGTTGCCTTCTTCAAATGCATCAGGGGTAGGAATGGGATTGTTGAACCAATCTATAGGCTCGGATGGGATAAAATATTTGGTTTCGATTGTGTAAATGGGGTTTTGGTTAGGAGGCATGAGGGCTTCCTATGGAGAGAAGAGTGCACGGTGATGTAGCGCATCCCAGGGTGAGTCTGGGTGGTTTAGCTCTTCGAGTATTTCCTCGTCGCATTGGAAACGCCGGGAATACAAGGGGTCATGAGGAGTGATCTCAGTGCTAGTGTGATTTCCCCCTGATGGAGAAGCAAGGGGATAAGTGCGAGGAGATGGTGAGGGTTCACTCGACATGAACCATATATTGAAGTATTGAGGGGTACTCGTGGTGGTTGGGTGGAGAGTCTCCGTAGGGGAATGAGCAGGAGAGTTTGGGGGATTGTGGGGTAAATCCTTAGAGACGTCGTTTAAGAACCATGGAGGCGTTGGGAGTGCCTCGGGCTCGGGAGAAATGACATGAAGATCCTCAAGTGATGGGGTAATGTCAAGTATCGCCTCTGTAGGTTGGTGAAGCAGGGCCAATTGACGTCACCTGTACCGAAGGATCATAGGGAACTGGTATGTAAAATGAGCTAGTGAATCGCAGAGAGAGCAAGGGCATCTCATATGTTCATTGACTGAAGTAGTGCCATAGCGAATGTCAGTGATATTTGTTGAAGAGGATGTAGCAGGGCGTGGGTTGTTCTGGAAGTTCTGGTGCACGACGGCCAATGTCTGCCGAAAGCATGGCAGTGTTGGGAAATGATGAGTGTAATGGCCATACTCTGAACAGATAGTGGAAGCGTATTTGGTCCTCAACCCTTTACTACTGGAAGGGTTGGAGGTGTTAGCAGTAGTGACGGGTGTTGTGGAAGTTTGTTTGGGAGGGATCAAATTCCGTAATTTAGGTAGTGATGGGAAATTGTTGGTTTGGTGGCCCTCTTTCTCACATAATGCGCAAGGTGGTGGGATGCGTGGAGGAAGTGGAGCGGTGGGCTCTTTCTTCTTTATCCTGCCCCCAACTGTAGCAGGGAGGGTAGTGAGTAGGGGAGTGGTGGGGGTAAGGACGGGGATTGTCATGGGAAGTCCTTCCTGTGGGGGAAGGGATGGTCGAGGGACCATCTCTGGTGGGTGTAGATACCAAACGGGGATTGCTAATACCATATTCGGTAGTGTGAGCATTGCGGCTACCTAAAAAGCTTCGATACCTGGTGGAGGGTAAAAGAAGGGAATTTGGGTTAGGGGTTGGGGGACTGTCTCCCAAACAGGACTAGGCCCTTGAGGGGATGTGGACTCATGGACTGTTGAGGTCGATGAGTGCGCAGGAGGCTCCAACGGAGGTGGTTCTGTGACTATTGAGACGTCAGGAATGACTGAAGCCACTTGAGGAGGAAGAGCATCCTCCGTGTGAGTTTCGTTAGAGGATATGACACATACCTGATTAGTAGGATGAAGGAGTGGTGGTGCTCCATGGTATGTCCCTAACAAGGATGGATCTTTGAAAATCCCTGGACCCATCTCGAGAAGTGGGTAGGTGTCTTGGTTGGTGTGGATGAGAGGAAGAATGTTATCGAGGTTGGCAGATGGGTTAGGCTCATAATGTGAGACTTGGTCGATGGTCACGATCGTCCCATTGTGGGGGAACATCATTGTTCGAAAGACAGAAGATGCCACTGCCTTCATAGCATACATGTAGCTACGAACTAACAGGATGTTATAATCGAGCGGGGCGTCGATAACTTTGATATCACTGAGGATAGTCTTGCTCCCGAGTTCAACGGGGACATTTTGGAAGAGCCCTTCAGGAGAGGATGGTCATCCGTCATAAGCTCGTAATGTGATGGCAGAGGGTATGAGTTCCGGGGAACCAAGTTTCTACCAGACTGTTTTGGACATGATGCACGTAGAGGCACCTTCATCGATAATACACCGATGAACTGTGATGTTCCGTATTTTCACTGGTATTTGAAAAGTGATCAAGGCGGGAAGACGAGGTTCTCCGCTATCGAGATCGAAGGTGATGAGTCGCGTATCTGTAGGGTCGACTACCCCCAAGGCGGAAAGTAGAGATTTCTACTGCGTAGGACAAGTCTGGAGGACTTCCAATACTGACATGGCAGCCGGGGATTATGCTAAGTCTTCTACCAAGCTATAGTTATGAGTTTCCCTAGCCTGCGGGTTGTGAACATTCCTGCGCAAAGGGATGCGAGGGATGCATAGTGGTGGTTCGGCGAAGGGTGAGGGATCATCAACAGGGGTCCCGTTGGTGTGGGATTTGTCTCTGGAGATATGGGAGTAGACTCAGCGGTTGTAGGATACTGACGATTACGCGTTTGCAAGAGGATTTCTTCCTCGCTGGTGAGGAGAATTGTACGCTCTACTGGATTGTTGGGGTTGTGGTATTGTCCCACTTGAGGTGGGGGATGTTGTGTGTCCTGTTGGGTGTTTATCACACCTTGATGTGGAATAGGATTTTGTAGCACGGCGGGAGGGGTTTGTTGCACGTATTGTTGTGGTCCCTGCTGATGGGTAGTTTGTGCAGGAGAATGGGGAAGACTACCAGAATCTTTCAGCCATTTGAAATCAGTGATCTGGGGACAATGGTGAGTGTAATGACCGAATTCACCGCAAAGGGCACAAGGGAAGATGGTTTTGACATTATTCCTCCCTTGGAGTTTGTTATTATTGCCCCCTTGGGGGTTTTGGTTCCCTTGGTTCTGGTTGCCCCCAGTGGGTTGGTGTTGTGGGGGTTGATTCCCACCTTGACCAGAGTTGTTGTTATTCCTATTCCATCCTTTCTTCTTAGCATTTTTCGATGGATGAGTTGGATTGGCTATGTTCAACTGTTCAAAATTTTGGTATTGTTGAGCAGCAGAAGGTTGAACAAAGTTTACCCCCGCATGTGGATGTGGGGGAGCCATGGGTTGTGGAGGACCAGGAAATGGGAAGTATGGATTTTGTGGTGGTACCGATCCATAGGGAACATAGGACGGCGTAGTGCTTTCACTAGTACTATAATATGATGTTGAGGGAGTACCACTGTTTGTGGGAATAGGTGGATGTATGGGGGGTGTCGGTGGTGGTCCACTGATGGGTGGAGGTATAGAGACAGGGTATGGTTGTTGATAAGGGGGTGGGGGGTAATAAGGAGTGCCCCCATATGCCGGCGGGTATTGAGGTGTTCCATACATCGGTGGTGGTTGGGGTTGTGGACCGTGGTGCGTGGTTGCACCGATTAGTCCATCTGCTGAGTGAGACATCCCAGGTTTGTCTTGGCCAAATGACACAGGTTTTGGAAGATCAGGAAGTACCGTGTATAAGTACCCTGACTGTGCATAGATGAGGTCATATTGTTGGGCCTTACTGATGGCTTCCTCTTTGGATTGAGGGAAGGTGGAAGCTACATCCTTTCCAAGGAGAGAGACAAGTGATCTAAGAAACCAATCGAGACATTGTTGCTTGGTGGTTTCTGCTTTACACAAACTACGTCACCTATGCCACTCATGAATGTGATCAGTGATGTGGGTGGCTGAGGCTTGTTTGAAGTTAGACAGTAGTTCTAGACCATTGTCATGGCGGATGGTTAATTGGAATAAGGTCAAGAATGCTTTGGCCAATAACTCAAAGGTTGCGTGGGACCCAGATTTTTCTTCGACATACCATTTGGCCGAGGGGCCAGTGAGTGTGTGTTGAAATAATCACAGTCTGATGGAATCATCCATAATGCTATTGGAAGAGCACCATAGATGAAATTTCATGACATGGTTGGCAGGGTCATCCCCCGCCTTTCCTTCAAACTTTGATATGTCTGAAGGAAGTTTTGTTGGCATTGCAGGCCATGTGGCGTCATGTAATATAGGATCATTGGTGTGTTTGGTGAGATCTGGTATGTTGAGAGAGGCCAAATATGGCATCTGTAGTGGGGTGAGAGGGTTAGCTCCAGCCATAGTGTGTTGTGAAACTAACCCTTGATGGGGACTAGGTGGGTTGGTGCTCCCTCCTTGAGAGGAAGTGGGTCCCCCGCTTCTGTGTAAAGGAGAGAGGGTGAACGGATGACCTTGGGAAGTTGACCCAAGTAATGTAGAACCAAGCAAAGCTGATCCGAAGATAGTAGCACTCACAGGAGTGTGTGAAGGAGGTACCGATGAGAGGGTACGACCAGATACTCCCCCTAAGATAGGAGGGAGGTTGAGCAATCATCGTGAATGATGGGAGTTCTGTGGTTCCCCTATGATGTCAGACTAACTGTGTGAATGTGTGTAACAAATGGTGAGAGAAATATAGAAACAAGAACCTTTGCGTTTAAATGTTTACACAATATATATATCCAAATCAAACTGTAATCAGATGGGCATCATACATAAAATGAGAAAGAAGCATATATATGGGTAAGTGAGTTTTTTCCGTGTGGGGGAATCAAAAGAAAGAAAATGCTCGTGTCCTAGAAGACGTAGCATCCTTCCTCTCAAATAGCACTGGACCTTCCAATAGTTCTCAACAGTGGGGTCTGAAGTCACCGGAAGAGAGACTAGTGAAGGATGAAACAATTGGTTATAATGAGGGGTAGAGGGGGCATATCCCGAAAGAGCTGGCAATATTTCCCAATAGCCACACAAAATCCAATCAAGGTGCAATTGCAGCCCACAATTTCCACCTGGGTAGACATCCTAAAGTTGGTCACTAGGTACCTCGGTCAAAGTGCAGCATTTAGATTTTCGGCCTAAGAAATGGGTCACGGGTTGGATCCCGTCCAAGAGGTGGGTGCCTCAAGGGGGGACACATAGAACAACCAGACCTTGTCCTTCAACCCTTCATGGGTATCTCCTTGGCTTATGGTGATTGGAACACTTGACTTGGAGGATTTTAAGTTCCCTATTTGACAACCTCTATGTTTTATCAATGTGAGAACCAGATAACGGGGAGTTATTTGGATGCCTATCCTCGAAATCCTACCTAGACTAACAAATTTATTTTGGCACCTCCTGTGGAGGAAAACTTAGTGAGTTTTAAGAAATATTTTAGATGAATTTGTTTTGTGAGGCTGGGGGTAAAAACCAACCTCGTTTGAAAAAATGGGAGTGGATAGTCTTGTCAAGAAAAGATGGGGTATTTTTGGAATCCCTTTGGAGGAAACTTGCTTGGACCTCCATGTTTTGAGAAGAAGCTATGTGAGTGAGAAGTTACTTTTGTGTGTGAGTGAAAGTGTGCCAATTTTAGTGAATTAGATGTCACCTTGTTGCATGTGGACTTCTCTTGGTCCTTACAAGAGTTTGATTACCTAATTAACTAGATGTCTTTGGTACAACCTTGTGTAATTCAAAAGCCCTAAGAAGCTATCATGTGGACATGTGGGTCCGTTACTATCCTTTAACTCCCTATGGTGATGTAATCTAGAAAATATTGAAACTATCCTATATTGAACATGTGGGCATGTGTGGGCCCGTTACAAACCTTTAAACTCTCCTAGTGTTTTGATCTAAGAAAGAAAAATTTCAACCACTATCCTATCTTTGTGACATGTGGGCATGTATGGGCCCTTTACAAATTTAAGATATGTTTGAAAAAGAAAACTAAGAGGGGTCCCAAGAAGGGCCGTTGTCCTCTCCTAAAGGTTTAAAACTTTGTTTAAGGGATATGAAAATTGCTTTCTCAATCTTTTTCTGATTCTCAAGATCACTTGGAGGCGCGAGAGAAGAGCATACTAAATGATTGTTACTTCAATTCCTAGTCCCAATGTAAGTTTAGATGTGATTAAAATTGATGTCCAACTTAGATTATTAGTCAAAACAAGCCATCCACGTGGCAAAACACAAAGAAGGGAAATTGATTTTTATCCTCCTAAGTGCCTATGTGTGTTTGACTAACCCCTTTATATGATGAGGGGACTAAGTATGGTGCAGTGTTTAGAGCATGCATAACATCATTTTTAAGAGGGACAATGGCCTTCCCCACATCCCAATCAACTTACAATGTGAAATTTCACTCAAATGCGTGACCCATAGTGCAGACAGAGGCGCACAGAGCACAGGCGCGCGAGCAGAGTTGAGATAGAAAGCACATGCACGTAGAGAAAAGTTGTTGTTTAAGCGCATGCATGCACGATGCGCGTCTTTGGGGTGGAATACCCGCACACCTTTGACAAATGGCTGAGAAAGAAAATCCGGATGGATTTCTCTCAATTCTCCCTTGAATTGGATGGTTGGCAGGTCAGCCTAGGCCGATTTGTGCACCTGCAAGTTAAACAAACTAAAAGAAGAGAAAAATAAACCCAAATGAGGCAGGAATTGATACCATATCCCCAGTATGGTCGCAAATCTATTTGCACCCTTTTCGTCACCTTGGTGAGCAAATAAGAGGTGCTTACATGCCCAGTTGGGTCTTGCTGAGCATGGCAGCTGTAGAGGAAAGAGTTAGAGAAAGAAAAACAAAACTATAAGCAAGAATTAAACTAATACAAACTAAAATCATAAGCATGAGGACATAGAGATAATAAAACACAAAAAGACCAATATCACCAATGTTTTTAGGTTGATCTATTGATGAAATCAAAGCACAATGAAGAAAGGGGACTATGAGTCCCTTCTTCGTCCAAAGGAAGGCTCTTGGACCCTCACAAGCTTTCTCTCCTTACAACAAGAAAAATGAAAATGGTGGTGAAAGAACTCCTTTGCAAATCCACTCAATGGAGAGGTGGATTTCTCAATGAAATGATGCCAAAGTGCTCTTGTCATGGAGTGATTCCTTAAAACAATGTAGGCAGCATAACATTACATGAAATTCCTTGAGAAAATGAGGTTTCTTCATGGCTTTTTATAACATTGCATTGGGTTATTGTGTAACTCCTTTGTAGTGTGAAAAGAGGCTCTTTAGAGATTTATTAGGTCTTTGACCAGCCTACCATGCAGATTCAGCTCAGATTTGAGGGTCAAATCGGCTTGGGAGCTGATCCAGAAGTGGTTGGGAGGCCGACCAATTCAATAAATGAGTCGTTTAGTAGGTGCGCAGGTTTTTGCGCCAACAGCCGCGCATCGTGCGCGTATGCATGCATAGTACGTTCATGTTCTGCGCATGTGCATGCGCACCCAACTGTTGTAAAGCGCTCTTCAATTTTTGCACTACTTTGTATAGTTTTTGACCTTTTTGGAATGCTGTGAAATTAATTCAGTGCCATGAATGACTTCATTACTGTTTGACAATGCTGAGTTCTTGTCGCCATGTGCGGATGAAATTTCAGTGATAACAACTGCTACACAAGAACCAACTACTGATACTGATACTGAGATATAGGAATCAGAGGTCCAGGGTGCTGCAACATTACTTTCCTTACATCAAGAAACTGAAACACAAGAAGCAGTTGTCGATCCTGTAGCTGCTCCACAAGAACCAGCTAGTGCGATTATGACTGCTACACAAGAACCAATCACTCCCCAACTAGAACCAACAATGGCCTCTGTCTTAGTAGAAAATGAGTTCCTAAAATCTTAACTGGAAGACTACAAGCAAGAGTTAGCCGCAACAAAGGAAGCCTATGAGAAGGAACTTAATTTGTAAACCCTAGCTCGCACAACGACCATGTCAGAAGGAACTACAACAGAGAATCCATGTAGATAATATATGTGTTGTCAATGTGGGGACATCTACTATCAAGCAGGCTACAAAGTAATTCAAATCCCAATGCCAGGAGCTTCCCCTGCTCCTTCAACTTTGCAGTCAAAGAAGAAGAACCTGTTGTTACACAAGAACCAGCTATAGCTGTCACACAAGAACCAGCTACAGCTGAAACACAAGAACCAGCAGGACCTTCCAAAATTAAGACTGAACCCTAGCCTGCAACAAATGACAAATCTAAAACCCCTTCTTTTATTAATAAAGCTGTACAAACATTGCCTATTGAAGAATTTTCCCCTCCCATCCAGATTAATACCCACACCTTTGTGGAACATGCCACTCAAACCCTACCTCATCCTACTACTTGCAATGATGAAACACAAACCTAACCATGGGATGAGTAGGAAACAATAGAAAAATGGAAAAAAGAGTTTGATGTTACACAGGCCAAAAGCCTGCAAGAACACAGACAAATCTGGATAAATCATACCTACTCAAATTGGGAAGATTTGGAACAAACACACCAGGAAGCTCATGCCCTTAAAGAACAGAACAAAGAGCTAAAAGGCAGAGTGCTCCTGATATTTGACTTGGCACAAAAGCTATTGGCTGCAAGGAAACCATCCTGCAATTACTCCTTGTTCCTCATGGAATGACTTACATGGTTTCAGATCAAATCAATCACAGAAGGAAGACCCCATGCAGTGTTACATCCAACAGATTTTGTCAAAACCTTTGCAGAAGCCTCTTCTATGGATCAACACCTCCTCTGTGAGGCATATTTTCATAATGAGGCCATCCATGAAAACCAACAGCTTAACCCGAACCCTCTTTTCGGTGACATCCAGATCAGGGCACTCACCTCCTTCCTCAACAATTAGATTATATGGTAGGATGACTTCCTAGCTGCCAAGCATAACAAGGATAACCGCCTTCTCTGGATAAGGCCAGAACCAAAAAATGTTGCCACCTTTGTCACAGAGTATTATCAGTTTTTAAAGAAACCATGGATGACTGAACACATTCAACAACTACAGACAACAGTGCTTCAGGATTGTCAACACTTCATCAGATCCACAAAGATTTCTTCCCTACAGGAAAATAACATGTTTTGGAAGCAATCTACTGAGAAAAGACAGGAACACAATCCTTTTATCCCCACTAATCTTGAGATGGCAATCTCCAGGGTACCTAACTACATCAAGTGTGTTCAGCAATGTGCTGAAAGCTGGATAGGGTATCGATTTTATTTTCCTATCCTCTGGTTGCCAGCAGAGAGATATCAAATTCATTATAAGTTGCCTAAGAAGACAGAAACAACAACTTGTCAAAGGTTACAATGTGTTCAAGGGTTCATAGCTCCAACAGACAACACCTCCCACAGCTATTGCTTGAGTAACTTGCATGCTCAGAGTCGGTATTCAAATTCTGATTCAGAGTAAAGTTGCCTGAGGACATGCAACATTTTAAGTTGGGGGGGATGTTAGGACCATACAATGTACCATTTTGCCCACACTTTTTGCCACCATTACACTCTTGTTTCACTCACATTTAAACTCATATTATCACTTTACCCTATCTTTCTAAAGGTATACAATGTCTCTTCTCTTTACTATATGTTTAATCTGTTTTGCATATAATTTTACATTACTCTCGTACTTAACCATTGATCAGAAATGTATAAGTGCTGAAACAGTTCGAACTGTAGATTAGCATTGAGGATTGTTGCTGAAACAGTTAAAGCACGCAAACCCTATGGATGAAACAACAACTCATATAGAAGAAGTCATTACACAATTTGTGGTCAACGATGTTGAAACACAGAAGAAGCTGTTACACAGTCCGTGGTCAACGATGTTGAAACACAAAAGAAGTTGTTACACAGTCCGTGGTCAATGATGATGAAACAGTCAGAATGCAAATCCCGTGGCTGAAACAACCCATGATTTTCGATGTTGAAACAACATACAACAACAATAACAAGAGACAAATAAAGAAGTTGTTACTCCAGCTGCAACAACAACACCTCACTCAACACTTGTAATAGCATTCTGTTGTGGGAGACTAGGATATCCTATTCTAGTTTAGAAAGTCGATCTAACTAAGAATAGGACTCAGATGTACACCTGTAATTAGTTGATTAAATTATATCGAAGGTATCCTCCTCTTTAAATAAGAGGAAATCACCATTCAAGAGAATCTTCTGTTTTTGTACTAAGAAAGGATTTACAGAGAGGGATGTGTTTTACTTCAGATTGTAATGTAACATAGTTGACAAATGAATAAAGATTGTTCTGAGCATTTCTCTCTAGTTCCTTTCGTTCCAGGGGAATCTTGTGAGAAGGGAGGGCCCACCTTCTTCACAAGATTCACCCATTAGCTTTATAGTGTGTTAGTATTATTTCTGTTCATGCCTTGATTAAATTATGTTTTGCTGAAACACTACTTTATTGAACTCTGTTTTGCCGAAACACTACTTTATTGAACTCTGTCTTGCTGAAACTCTGCTTTACTGAATGTTACATTGTTTTCATGTGATTCATGCTTGGGTAACTGTTACTCATTTTAGTTAGCAATCCTGTTTGGTGAATTTATGAAATCTTGGTAATCAGGGACAGGTGCTGAAGATTCCTGCTTGGGAATTAGGGTCCTGTTCTCTATTATAAATAGTTGGCCTTTTGTGCATGTCAATTATTTTAATGAGTTCATGAAAGTGTGCTAATTAGAAGAAGGTGCTGAAGTTTCCTGCTCAGGAAATAGGGTCATGTTCTCTGTTAGAGATAGTTAGTCTTCAGTATGTGTCAATTATTTCAATCAACAATGAGTTCATAAAAGTGTGGTGATCAGAAACAGGTGCTGAAGTTTCCTTCTTTGGGAATAGGGTCATGTTCTCTGGTTATAGAATAGTGGTCTTTCCTTTTGCAGTGTCTTGAAGAATTTCTTTTCCAGTCTGTTATTTCTTTAATGTAATCCAGGATTCTTTGGACAATTATTTGTTTAACATTGAACTCTGCAATAGGTAGATTGCTTTCCTGTAATTCAAGTTAGAATTTCAGTTTGTTCAAGGCAAAGTGTGATTAATATGTTTTTACTACAACTCTAAGTTTCTTTTGAGATTGAGCATATATAGTGCGTGGTTACCTTTGAAATAAACAGACTTCCCTGGGTTGACAATTTATGTAGCACTTGATTGTTTAGTTAAATAAGCAATTATAGTGACCAATAGAAGATAAGATAACCATCTCATTATTGCAGATCCATTTTTCGCTCAACCTATTTCTCATTATTACAAAATATAATCCCTTCAAATCCTCACACATATCTCTCATATATCTTGGATAAGATATTCCAACCAAATCTCCATGATCTTCTCCTTGAAATGGGCTTGAATTATCTCCTAAAATATTGAAATGGTGGAGGAAGTATTCGAGAAGTCCTTTTGAATTAATCCTTCATATATTCCTACACATTACAAAGCTCACACATTTTTGAGATATATATGAAAACATGTCAATTTTCTAACATGTAATCACAAATTCCTTTTAAATACTAAAATTAATAAAGTGGAGAACAATAAGGTGAAACCCAAGTATATTTATGGAAATGATATCGTGAAAGGTTAATGGGGTGATGAAATGTAAATAATAACGAAGGGAAAGGTGGATGAAAACATGACATTTCTGAGCCCCAACAAAGATATGGCCATAGGATTTATGTTCTTGTCTATCTCTGCAAAAATTCTCCACCAAGTATATGATGACTCACAAGACTTCACTCCAAATGAATTATGAACTAGATTGGAGGTTCTATTTGGGAATAAAGAATATTGTGAATATTTCATGCAGGAGGTTGAATAGATAGAGTCAGAAGAGAAGCCATCAGAAGATGAAGCCTCTTATTATGAAGAGTCTTCTACAAAAGTATTTGCACAAATTTGTATTCCATTAATTGAATATGATGTCTACTCCATTTCAGATTTGTTTTCTGAAATTCATGTGGAATATATATGACATGCATCTCAAGAGTCACATGCAGACACTTTTCCATGCGCAATGGATGCATCTCATGAGACAAAAAGGGAGCCACGCACATGAGACTCAATTATGATATTTCTGGATCATAATTTGCAGAAAAAAATTGGATATTTTAATTCCTCTCAGGAAAATATCCAATTTCAAAAAATAAATCTTCTGAAACGGAGTCCAGAAAGTGAAGTTATGATCTTTTTAAAATCAATAAAATTTCAACATCTTTCTGGAAACGATCGCACGGTTTTCAAAGTTTCATCCAAAAATTATTTGGATATTCTTCATTACAAGAAGATAAAGTGGATATGTTTGGACATATCAATGGTGCATATACTTCATAGGATTCGGGAATACATCTACATCTTCAAAAAAATCTTCAACGAGCACAAACTTGCATGGTTGCGAGGTCTTTTTGGAGTGAAGGACACAATTGCCTAACAATTGTAGTTCTTATTTTTACATACATTGTACCTTGAGCGGGGGGGGGGGTTCCCATGAGGTTTTCCTTCTTTCCTCATTTATTTCAGTGTATATTTTGTATTTGGGTACCTAACATGGCCTCGTTGCCGGGACCCATTCTACAATTTTCACCATATTAATGTTCAGAGGGGGTGTTGGAGTTACTTCACACACACCTAGGAATTTTTTTTCCTAAGGTTTTTCCTTTTTTATTAGTGACAATTAGTCAGTATTTAGTCTCCTATATTTTAGTGGAGAATATTCCACTTGGAGAATATTCTCTTCAGTTGACACTTCAGTTTGACTAGTTGAGTTGAGTCTAGATGTTGCATTGGTTTTGTCACCATGCAACATTGGGATCATCACCATGATAATGCGCACTTTCCTTGGGATCATCACCATAGTAATGCATTACCCTTGATTCCCTGATATACTCTTCACTACTTTCTATTCAATTAGTTAACTGAAGACTAGTTGACTAGTTAACTCAACTAGGTGGCAGTTCACTCTTGTAACTACCTGAGAGACTAGACTAGGTGGCAGTTCACTCCCATAACTGTTGGTGTGTGTTCATATCACTCTATACCACCACTATGTCTCATTAGTTACTCATGTATCCTATATCTATTGTAAATTATTCACTCTTTGAGTGTGGAATACGGTTAATGAGAATTCTTCAATTCTTTCTCTATTACTTCTTCTTTCTCAATTTCTCTCTACAAATGTGTGTGGTATTTTCTAGCTAGATCTATTCTATGTAGGTTCAAAATTTACAGATCTTTGTCATTTTCTCTTCCATTTCCTTCAACAAATCTGGCCCAAAAACTGTTCTTTTTGTTGGATTATCCAAACACACTAGTGTGTTACACGTCTTGCCATACAATGCTTCAAATGGACTCATTTTTAATGAGGCATGATACCCAATATTCTATGCAAATTCCACTAAGTGGATATAATCTTCCCACTTTGATGGATGGTCCACCAAATACATTCTGAGCATGTCCTAAAATATTTTGTTAGTCCTCTTGGTTTTCCCATATGATTCTAGGTGATACATTGTATTGAAATTTAGATTTGTCCCAAAGAACTTGAACAAACCTTTCCAAAAATTCAAAGTAAACTTTGGATCTCTATCGAAAACTATTTCCTAAGACACCCCATGTAGCCTGACAACTTATTTCATATATATCTCTGTAATATTTGTTTCCTTTTGTGTTGTTTTCACTGGGATAAAATGTGTTGCCTTAGTCAATTTATCCACCACCATCATGATGGAATCACACTTCTTCATTGTTCTAGGTAGATTTGTAATAAAATTAACTGCAACTACTTCCCACTTCCATTTCAGAATGGGAAAGGGATGCAATAACCATGCTGGATCTCTATGCTTTGTCTTCATGTTCTGGCACTCTAGACACCTAGCTATGTAATTATCCACTTCCTTCTTCATTCCTTGCCAAAAGTATTGGCTTCTTACAACTTCGATTGTCTTATGATATCCCAGGTGCCCACCATATGGCACATTAAGAATTTCCTTCAAAACTGCATTTTTTCATCTCTTTGGAATTCAACACATATACTTTTCCTTTGTACATAAGAGTTCCATCTTCTTTTAGCTCATAATAATTAAATTTATGCTATAAATTGCCTTGATGTAATGTTTCTTTTACTTTTATATAATGTTCATATGAATTTGTTGTTGCAATAATTTTATCTTTCATATCAGTCTTGTACATGTTAATGGTTGTAACATGCACTTTATGAGCTCTCCTACTAAGTGCATCGGCCACTTGATTTTCCTTTCGCTTTATATGCTTAATTTCAAAGTCATATTCACTAAGGATTTCCAACCATCTAGTTTTCTTGACATTTAATGTTGGTTGTCCAAATAAATTCTTTAGACCACAGTGGTCTGTCCTTGGCTCAAATTTCCTCCTCGTGAGGTAATCTCTCCAAATTTTTAATGCATGTACAATTTCTTCTAATTCCAAGTCATGGGTAGGATAATTCCTCTCATGCTCCTTTAATTTTCTGGACTCATAGCTCACCACATGATCATTGTGTGTAAGGAATCCACCAAGACCTTCATTGCACACATATGTACACACTACAAAATCTTCATCTGGATCTTCAATATACAATATCATCACACTTGTCAAGATTTCCTTCAGCTACTGAAAGCTCTCTTCACACTTGGAATTCCATTCAAATTTCACTCCCTTCTTTTACAAAGAAGTGATTGGGCTTGCAATATTTGAAAACCCTTTTATGAATGTTTGGTAATAACCAACAAGACCCATGAATGATTTGAACTCTGTGACATTTCTTAGCACTGGCCATACTCTAATGGAATTTATCTTCTCAAGATCAACTTCTATCCCTTATGCTGAAATTATATGTCCCAAGTAGTGAATCTTCTTTTGATAAAAGATGCACTTAGCTTAGCATACAATTTATTTTCTCTCAAAACTTTCAACACCATTCTTAAATGTTTCTCATGCTCTTATTTTTTCCTTGAATAGATGTGTATATCATCCAATAACACAATCACAAACTTGTGTAGGTATTCCCTGAACACTCCATTCATCAAGAACATGAAAACAATTGGGGAATTTGATAGCCCAAAAGGCACTACCATAAATTCATAATTCCCATATCTTGCCCTAAATGTTGTCTTGTTGATGTATTCCTCCTTTATCCTCACTTGATTATAACCTGATCTCAAGTCAATCTTGGAAAATATTCTTTCACCTTTTAGTTGATCACACAAATAATAAATCCTTGGCAAAGGATATTTTTTTCTTTATGGTGACCTTATTTATCTAACTGAAATCAATACATATCCTCAAGGTTTCATCCTTCTTCTTCACACAAATAATTGGGGCTCCCCAAGGTGACACACTTGGGTGTATATACCCTTCTTTAAAAACTCTTCAATCTATATATGTAACTCCTTCAATTCTGGTGTTCCCATTCTATAAGGTGTCTTGGACACTGGGGCAACTCTTGGCACCAAATCAATAGAGAAATCAATGCCACTTTTTGGTGGAAATCCTGAGATTTCTCTAAAAACAACTTCAAAATCCCTCAAGATTGGATGGTATTTAATGCTTTCCACTTTATCTCTAGCTACCTCTTCCATATGGGATGCAAAAATATGAAATCCCTTTCTAAATCTCTTTTGGAACTACATAGCCGAAATCTCTCTAACAACTACAAATCTTGGAATGCCTTGAACCTTGCCTTGCTTCCCTTCTTCATCAAGACATGTGATTTTCTTGTTGTAACAGTCTAAGACAACATGTTGTTTTTCCAACCAATACATACCTATTATACAATCATATGAACCCAATGGTATGATGTTTACATATACATTTGTGCTGAGTCCATTCATGTCTATTAGACATCTTTAACCAACTCATTGGTTTTCCTCTTAGCTCTTGTGGCTAATTGAACTAACCAATATTTATTATGCTTACTCTTTTGCAAATGAAATATTTAAAAAAATTTAGAGTTTATGTAACTGTGGCTAGATCCAGAATCAATTCAAATTGCTATAGGATGATTATTGATATTTCCTTCCACTTCAATCACGGGGGATTAATATTTAGCTTGATTGTTGTCCAATGCTGCATAAATCCTTGGCATGTTTCCTACCATGTCTTCCACTATTTCAGCCTCGTGAATGTTGTGGAAAGTCCTCATTCTTTCTCCTTTGTGAGGGAATTCCCTATACAAGTGATTTCCCTCACATCCATAACATTGTATAGGTTGCCTCCTTGGCCTTTTCCAAAATGAATATGTAGTATTATAATCATTTTGGATTGACCGACCTTGCTAATTTTCTTGGGAATTATTCTTGAAAAAGGGTGGCTTAAAACATTTCTTCCTATGATCCTTTTCCTCTTTCATCTTGTCATTCCAAGTTTTTTGGAATACTAGCCTCCCTCTGCTTTGCACATAAAGATGCTTTGCTTTCCTTATGGATTCTTCCAAATTTTTTGGGTTATCAAATTGTATCATATCACTGTAGAAATATGGTAACCCACTTAGAAACCTTTGGATTTTGACCTTCTCATACTTTATGAAGTCTACATACTTCAACAATTCAAAGAACCTCTTCTCATATTCATCCATTGACATGTTTCCCAACTTGGTTTCAAAGAAATATTTCATATTTGTTTCATAATAATGCTTGAAAAATATTTCTCTTGGAAATATCCTTTGAACTTCCTCCATGAGATCCTCTTCTCATCAATGTGCTTAGCTTGCTTAAGCTGATCCCACCACATGGTTGCCTTTTCTTGCAATTGGTAGGTTGCAATTCTAGATTCTACCATTGAGGGGTAATAATGAAACTGGAAATATTTATTTATTTCCAACAACTAGGCCTTGAGATTTTCTCCTTTCATGTGCTCAGCATTGAAAGTTGGTGGCTTGATCTTCCTGAGTTCACCTTGCAAGATATATAACTCAGGTCTTCTTCTTTGTATCTAAATAGGAGACATGCTTGGGCTACTCCATGGACCTGAACTTGTATGAGTTCTTATGGTGGATTGCTTTGGAGAATGATGTTTCCTACTCATGCTTCTTGACTTCCTATCATTTCAAAGATAGTCCATTTTTCTTTGATATATGGATGCCAACGCTTGTATAGAACTAGTTTCTTGCTTGGTTCCAGAGTCTTTGTTAACATTCTTATGCAATATATTCAAACTTTGAAGTATTTGTTCTTGATCCTTCATAATCCTTTCATTATCTACTCTATAGGTCCACACTTCCCTATGAAATCTTCACATAGTTACATGCTCCTTCCTATCTCTTTTCCCATTTGACTCTGTACTAGGATTTCCCATGTCGACATGAAAAACTATGATCTCTTCCTCATGGATATAATATCCCTGAACATCTTCCATAACTACATTCCTCATATAAGAACCAAAGTTTTTTTCCTGTACCTCTAGTTCTGCAAAAAAATGTGCATGTAATAATTACTTTTAGACATGCATAACATGAAACATTTCATCATATAGAATACAAGTTATTCTTTTATCTCAATTTATGAAGGACACAATGCAACAAATCAAAATTTGATTCCTTATATGCATTCCTCTCCGAAACATTTTTCCAATGGCTGTACTCATGCCTCAATCTAAGTTCTGAGAGAAAAGTTACAACATTTACAAGTTGCAATTTCCACTCTTTTATTGCTACATAAATATCTTTATCACTTTCTGAGAAATTTTGGCATCCAAATCAAATTTATGGGTTGACGTGAAGCTTTCACCCAAATTTTTTTTATCCTTAATCCTTGATCATCGACCATTGATGATCGAAGAATTATTTTGGTTGAACCAACTCTTCACCAAACCCGTTGATCAGACTATCAACCATCGAAAAATTATGTTGGTGAATTTTGACACTTAGAAAAATTGACCAAAAACCTAGGTAAATATGGGACGTCGATCTCTCATCCAAGATGATATTGATTGTTGATTCTTCTCTGACTTTCAAACAACTGAAAACAAATATGGATCGTCGATCTGCCTTATTTTCCCAATCACCAAAAATGAATATCAGTCGTCAATTTTCTCAACTTTCCAAATGGCTGAAAACTTATAAAATTTAAATTTATCATAGTAAATCTCGATCGCTGATCTTGTGATCAAAACAATCGCGACCATTGATTTGTCGAACTCTTCTCAATGCTACAACAACCATCAAAATTTGAATAATTTGACCTTAGAGGTCAAATTTAGCTCTACAACCTGCATAATTATAGCCCAAATCATCTCTTCGACTTCCATGAGGCATTGAAACTCAAAATTCACCCATAGATTCAGGGATTTCGCTCCAACTTCTCTGTTTTTTCCCCAAATTCGCAACACTGAAGTTTATAACAATGAATTTCACTAATTCACTATGGTTCTTGGCCCATACAGGCCTAGTCTTTGAACCAGAGGCTTTGATACCATAATGTAATGTCCCCTAGCCTAACTGAGGAACATTATGATGCGAAATACTATTAAAATTAAATTTTTATAGCTAATTCAATTTCTCGTAGCTTCCAACTAAAATTTACATACATGTTTAATTGTTGTCTATTACCATAAATAATATGAATCTATAACATGCTTAAATAAACATGAAATGTAGCTAATAAACCAACATGGAAACATATACATTCTTCTCAAATACACAGAGTTCATGCACAACAATTTAACTCGTAAATACAAGACATAAACTAGATAAAAAACTTATCTTTAAAATTAGTTGTGCAACCAGTTTCTTGGGACAGACATTCCACCCAACCATAGACCTATTGTTCCAAATCTCAATGACAAGTCACCCCCAAGATGAATCTCGTAATACACAAAAAGGTTGGTCTCTCACTGTCCACTCACAACTCAGAAACCCCACAACCCACTAATATTCTCCTACAAATATCTTTATTTTCCACCATCTCTCTTCCTATTGATCTTCCCAACCCAAGGAATGTACCCCTTCACTTATATTATTCCCTTGGGCATCCCATTTATTGATCATGGTTTCTCTGGAACAAGTCACTAAGAATATCTCAGTTGGGAACTTAAGGGAGCTTGTTGCAAGGAAAACTACTAGCAAACAACAACAAACACTTGTTGTTTCAGTGAAAATCACACAAGAGTTCACTCTTCAGGCCTGACAATATGAATCTTCACTCTTCATCTCCAAAATTCTCCAAAATTCTCCAACATGATATATAATTTTTCCTCCAAGGATGTTCCAACTCCAAGCTCTCTTTCTTTCTCTCTACTTGTTGTTCATGAAAAATCTTGATTGTGTAAAAAATATTTTAGCTGATGATATGAATCCTCTCCTTTTGCTACCTTTCTCAACTCACACACTTCCCCAAGCTATTTTAAGTCATCCCCCATGTTCCCAATAACTATGGTATGTGACTTATGTTGATTAAGGTTGGTTCTCATTGATGTCAACCCTTGAAGAAAGCCCCGTAGCACAAAGGTTGGGTAATGGACCCAAGATTGTTTGATGTAAAGATGAATTGTTATTGTCTTGTCATGGTTGATAATAAGTAGAAATGGATGAACTCCAAAGTGGTCCCCTTATGGTGAAAGTCCTCATGTGAAGACGCTTTGCGGATTGAGTTATCCTAGAAGTATGGTTAGAGAACCCATGCTTATTTGTGGAATAATGAGATGAATGCCAGTGAATTTGTCATTAAAACTATCCTATATGGACATTTCTTGTCATTCCATTTCCGGTGGTATGTGGAACGTCACATAACTCCTCATAGTTAGAGAGTTATGGCCATGAGAAGTTGGAGAACCCAGGTTTGGGTAATGGACCCAAGTTTGTTTGATGGATAAAGGTATGAGTTTTGATATATTTTCAGGTAATAATATTCTATATGGATATTACATGTAATTCCATTTCTGGTGGTATGTGGAATGTCACATAACTCCTCACGGTTTGAGAGTTATGGCCTTACGAAGTTGGAGGACACCCATATGTTATCTAGAAGCCCTAAAAGGTCAAAGTAGTCAAAGTGGTTTAAGAGATTTTAAAAGGTAAATAATAAAGTGAGGTGATGAGTGTACTATAATTCAAAGTGAATACAAAATAAATTAATTCAATAATAAATTTAATGGAGAAATTAGAAGTGGGTTAACCCTAAAATAAGGAAAGTGGGCAAAGTGATC
>ML794385.1:290502-302128 GCA_009831015.1 Picea engelmannii
AGTATTGCATCAGAGTGTTTCCATCAATGCCAAAGGGGGATATTGTTGATTAAGGGTGGTTTTGATTGATGTCAACCCTTGAAGAAATACTCGTAGCACAAAGGTTGGGTAATGGACCCAAGATTTTTTGATGTAAATATGAATCATTATTGTCTTGTCATGGATGATAATAAGTATAAATGGATGAACTCCAAAGTGGTCCCCTTATGGTGAAATCCCTCATGGGAAGACGCTTTGCGGATTGAGTTATCCTAGAAGTATGGTTAGAGAAACCATGTTTATTTGTGGAATAATGAGATGAATGCTAGTGAATTTGTTAATTAAACTATCCTATATGGATATTTCTTGTCATACCATTTCTGATGGTATGTGGAACATCGTATAACTCCTCATGGTTAGAGAGTTATGGCCATGAGAAGTTGAAGAACCCAGGTTTGGGTAATGGACCCAAGTTTGTTTGATGGATAATGGTATGAGTTTTGATATATTTTTAGGTAATACTATTCTATATAGATATTGCATGTCATTCCATTTCTTGTGGTATGTGGAATGTCACATAACTCCTTACGGTTTGAGAGTTATGGCCTTACGAAGTTGGAGGACACTCATATGTCATCTAGAAGCCCCAAAAGGTCAAAGTAGTCAAAGTGGTTTAAGAGATTTTAAAAGGTAAATAATAAAGTGAAGTGATGAGCGTACTATAATTCAAAGTGAATACAAAATAAATCGATTCAATAATAAATTTAATGGAGAAATTAGAAGTGGGTTAACCCTAAAATAAGGAAATTGGGCAAAGTGACCTAGAAGATGTTTTTAAGGAAGCTACTTGGAGAGTATAAATAAGAGGAAAGACTCTCTCATTTAAGATACACTTGAGAATATTGACTACCTATAGGTTTATAAGGTAACCAAAGGATATCTAAGCCTAATATCTAAGGAAAGTGAAGAAAATAAGGCCGAAATTCAAGGAAGGATAAATTCTTTTGATGATGCTTTCTAAGGTATTTTTTTTCTAGGTCATCTCACCATTTTTGCAATATCTTTTTTTTTCTAGAATGATTCAGACCATGAAATTTCTATTCCATTGAGGAAACATATCCAAGTATCTATGGTAAAAAATTCAGCTTGTGGGTCGTTGTATTTTTGGAGTTACACTACGTGGAAAATAGGGTTTGTGGCTAGTCCTGAAACTAGTCAAAAGCAAGTGTTTCGGGTAAAAACGTCATAACTTCTTCATAACAGATATAAATGTAGTAAGACAAAATGTTTTGGTTATAGTATGGTCTATAGTATTTTTTTTAATAGTTTCATATCAATTCAACAAATATTCTATGCCGGGCATGCTCTACAAGGTTGCTCTCTAGAATAAGCCAAAATTCAGCAAGGTGTGCCATTTTTTCCATAACTCCTTTTTTGAGAGGTTCCAAGTAGAGAAAACTGAAGGAATTGCATAAAATACACTAAATAACATTGTGTATCAGTTTCATATCTTTATTCATTACAGGTACAAAGTTATTATTATTTCAAGTTAGGGTTGTTGACTAATCCAAAACTAGTCTTGTAAGACTAAAGAAACATTTGATGAAAATGCTAGTCTCTTGTTGTTAAAGTTAAGGAAGGTTTGTAGGTATGTGAACATATACACCAATTTTATTACAGAGTTACAAATCTTATTTAGATGATGAAATTTATGAGGGCTTTTGGTTGAGGTACAGGTTGGGTACATTATTGAGACAATCAGTTGATGAGTTGGCACATACATGAGGTGTATAGTTGATGATGTTGGTACATATTGATGAGTCATAATTTTTGAGTAATTGAAACATGATTGGTACATACTTGGTACATGGTTGGTTCCACTTGTTTATGGTACAGGTTGATTATAGATTGTTTGGTACAGGTTGGTGCATTGTTGATGCACTTGTTTATGGTATAGGTTGATTATAGGTTGAGGTACAGGTTGATTCATGGTTGATGCATGGTTTAGGTTTATTGGTACATGTTTACAATGATATATCTCACAGTGGTAGTGTGAGAGTGGTTCCATCATTCTATTTCTACTTCAGGGTAGTTGGACGGGGCAAGGACATGTGGTTGTAGCCACCTTCCGGTTGTAGCCGGAGAACATAGGGGGTTGTAGCCTCCTTCTGATTGTAGCCAGAGAATTGGGGAGTTGGAGCTTCCCTCAGGTTGTAGCCTAAGAAGCTAGGGGATTGGAGCCTCCTTCCAGTTGCAGCTGAAAAACAAAGGAATTTGGTGCTTCCAATGAATGTAATTCTTCAAGACATATAAGATAAAGCATTCCACAGTTTTATCCCGATTTGGGTTTCCACATAAAACAATGGTGTACTTTGTACGCGTGTGATTGTTCATTTATTATTGCTCATTATTGGATAATAATTCTACATTGATATAACACTTGGATTATTTGGAGAAAAAGGATTATAATTATGCTATTACTGATTCACCCCCCCTCTCAGTAATCCAACAACTTCTCACACCCACCATATTACATGCATTCAATGATTGGCTTTGGGGACACTCAATCCAAAAATAGAGCTTAATACATAATGATAATAAAATTTAGGAAGGTGGGTGAATTAATAGACATGGGTAATTTTCCCTTGGACCCCTCTTGACCATTATCTTAGATTATCCCCTCTCTTTTAGATTAATTCATTCCCCATCTTTGTCCATGTCCCCTTAGCAGTTGGCATCACATTTATTATTAAAACATAGAAATAGAATTCACATATTACATCACTTGGTTGTAACAACATATTAAATCTACATTAATCATTAATTAAACTGAGGATTATAGTGGGGATGTTACATCTTCATTATTTTACTCAGGATTGATATGTCAAAGCCTTGGTGTTTTGTTGGTAAACTTTGGACAAACCCTGGGTCATGAACCCTCGAGAGTTAAGAAGGATGTGCATAAGTGAAACAACAAACGGTTCCGTTGTTGGGACCTGAAGGTTTTTTTTTTAATGTTGAAGGTAGAGAATGAGCTAGTATCCATCTTGGGAGAAAATTCAAGATTGGTTTACTACAAAGGAAGATGTGTTTTCTCTACGGTAAACTCAAGGTCTGATTGCCAACACGAAACGATGGAAGAATAGGTATATCTACACTGATATGCATGAAATTTTATTTGTTGAATTTCCATGTTTATTATTTGAATGGTTGAAGAGGTAGTCTGCTACTAATACTACTTTGAGGCCTTGAGAATCATTGGTCTAGGATTATATGTGTAATGTCCCCTTCCAATTGATCATAATGGAGGATGAATCAATAGCCTATATGACTCTCGTAGGCTATAGTCAATAAGGGAAAGGGATTCAAGGAGGTATATTTGGAATCACTAGGTCAAAATATTGAGAAATCCTAAAGTGACATTCAACAAAATAAATAATTATATTTAAATGAAATTGGAAGGAAGATAAGTGAGGGTTTGATTTGGTCAAAAAATGGAAAGTTCTAGAAGGAATGAAGAAAGGATAAAAGGAGGGGTAGAGAATCACTTTGGCATTATGAATTAATCTCTCATTTTTTAGTGCTGGTGGGGCCATTATTTCAATGGGGTTTAGAAAAACCCTTCCACTACTGCAATTTATTTTCGACAGTGCAATATCTAGCCTAGCTAAACAAGAGGGGAGTGCACCTAGGATCTCCACTAGAGCTTCAGTTGGAGATTTATGTTCAGTTGGAGATTTGTGGAGGAGTTTGCGAATATTTTATAGAGATGCCAATTTAGAATTTCATATGTAACAAGAGGGTTTTAGAGAAACAATGGTTTAGGGAACCCTCGTGGGTTGAGTACGGGGAATATCACGAGGCCCCGCTAGGCATCTAGGATTTGTCTTGTGAGGACCTCTGTGATTGGGGTTGTAACAGGTTTATTGGATTAGGTTCTTAGGGTTACAAGAATAATTGAAAGGTCTCTAGTATAGAAAATATTTTTGGAGAAGAGCATCATAATGAACATCATATATTTGGAATCATTCCGGGTTTTCTTTGTATTGTTTTTGTCAGTCGATTTTTGTAGCTTCCTTGCATCCATTAGAATTGTGTGTTCAAGAGTGTTTTTTAGTTGTTACTACATCCATTATATATCATTGTATTGTTGTGATTGGGGGTTTCCATCCATAATAATATTCCATGGTTATCTTCTCTATTTTATGTGTAATGAATGCATGCAATGTGTTTGAAAATATTCCTCTATAATCAAACTATTTTTAAGGAGTTAACAAAATCATTAATAGAAATATTTTGACATGTTTACACAAGGGAAAATAACAATTTTTGGATAGAAAACATAATATTCCCATATAGCCTAGTTGGGTACATTACAATGGTATCAGAGCTAATGATATTGTTATCATGTGATTTATTGAGGAATTGATGCCAAGGAAAACTAAAGGACTAGGGAAGCAACCTACCCCAGGAATAGAATCATCATAAGAATTAGAAGTAGAAGGAGTTATGGGGGACCATCCTAAATATAGAACCATACAAATGTTGGTATCCATAGCTAATGGGAAACAACATTTGACACAATTCTTGAAACAATTATTTTCTGACAACCATGGAAACCGAAACCTGGGAGGTACCAATGGGAACCATGCAGAGGCTAGACATAAAGGTGGTAGGACTCATGAAGGGAGTAATACATATGTGCCAACACAAAATTTATTCTAGGAAGTTAGAAAAAAAGTACCAAGACCATTATTTCCACAATTCCTTAAGGGGCATCCTATAGGAGCCCGAGAGGAATGGGGAGCGGATGAAATGAAATCCTACTTTAGGGAGTATTAGTTATTGGAAGAAGGAGCCCAAGAAACCATGTCCTACAATGACTACTGCAATCTCAGGATGAGGAAAAAATCTAGGGTGGGCCCAAATCAATAGAATTTAGATCTTCTGCACAAATTGGGGAATATGACCATCCCATATTTTGATGGGTATGACAGGTGCACAACCCGAGCATGGGTACATAAGTTGGAAACTAATTTCTAGCTTAACTCGATGATAGCGGTACAGGAGATCAAATTTTCCACTCTACATTTGGGTGGATAAGCTCATGAGTGGTGGTACCATGGGATATTAAAATTGGGTCATTCCAACATCACATCATATCAGGATTTCACCTAGAGGCTGATGGATATGTTTGATAGGAAGGACCCTGAGATCCACTTCAGGGAATTGAAATAGTTGAGGAAGACAAGTACACCAAAATCCTATGCTACAAAGTTCTAGTGGGTGGCATTCATGCTGACTGATGTTTTTGAGTAGATATTGGTGATGTTATTCATGGAGGGCTTGGTCGAGCCCTTAAGAGTTTGGGTGAATGATTTCAGGCCAAACACATTATGGGAAGCTATCATGAAGACCCAGGATATGGAGGACACTGTCCCCAAGAAGACACTAGAAAACAATTTTATTCCACAAAAGGGTCATATGTCAAAACCTCCCCAGAAGACATGGATAGGGAAGGACAGGTTGGATGAGGAAAATTGGAGAGAACTAAGGAGGAAGAATCTTTGCTACAATTGCAAGGAGTCATGGGAACTAGGTCATCGATGTATGGGTAAAGGTAAAGTCCATTATATTTAGGTAGTTTCCAATGAAGAGGATGATGATGATGAGGAAGACATTGGACAAGACAATGGTGGGCCATCACATGCTACATAGTAGGAACCATTGCAGGATATCCCCAAGGGAGTGAACATAGCCACACTTTCAAGAGTCCCTAAATATTACAGCTTTAGGGTTAGAGGCATTGTGCATGGGAAGAGGGTTACAACATTGGTTAATGATGGGGCCACCCATAACTTCATTGATGTTGCACTTGTTACCAGGAGACGAATCCCTGTGGAGGATTTTGAGGGATTCAATGTGGTAGTAACATATGGGTAAAACATGATGTGTACTCAAAGGATCATAGGATTGGAAGTAACATTGGGAACTATACATTTACTGATGAATTTTATGTCATGGATTTAGCATATACTCATGTGTTTCTAGGAGTTCAGTGGTTGTACTGAATGGGAGACATCCACATTAAAGATTGGGACATGAGGATGGAGTTTCAAGACATGGGTGGAAAGTGAGTCATCCTAAGAGGTATTTCGATAGGTTCCCCCATGATCATGTCTAACTAATGCATGGAGGCCATTTTTAGACACGAGGATGTGGCTTGCACAACATAGTTCTTGATCACCATGGAGAATCCATCACAAGATCACCAGAAGTACCCTGCGGATATTCAGGCATTGCTTGGAAAGTATGAAAGAATTTTTGAACCATTACCAACATGAATACCACCCGACAGAGGATTTGTGCATGTCATTGAGCTAGAAGGGGGGTCAAAGAACATGATCACCACACCCTACACGAATCTGGAGAGGTTCAAGGATGAAATAGAAAATGCCATAAAGGAGTTGTTCGAGATGGGATGTATCAGGCCTAGTTCTATTCCTTTTGCTTCTTCATGTTGGCATGTTTACAGGTAGAGTGTGCTTTTCATTGATGGCAAGAACAATAGCGACGATGGTATTCTTACAGGAAAGAAAAACAACAATGAGGAAAGCCGCAATGATGGAAAACATGTAAAGCATAATTTCAGGAGAAGAAGCAAACAATATGAAAATCAAAGCTCGGGAGGAATAGAGTGAGTATGCAGAGATCAAAGTTCAGAAAGAAGTGTAAGCTCATGAGGAGGAGTGAATAGTATGTAGAGATCAAAGATTAGAAGAGATAGTTCTTTGCACTTTCCAGAAGTGCAACCGAGGTCCAAGAGAAGGACTCATAGGAGGAGCAAAGGTCGAGACATTTGAACACTTAGAAACTATTCTAAGTCAGAGAGGTTGGAAAGATCAAGAGGAAGAATGACAATGAATGTTAGATCAGTGCCTAGTGACTAGAGGAAGCGTAGAGGAGAAGTATAGATCTGATCCATTAGATCTGAGAACCGAGGATCAACAGTCGTTGGATCTAGAAATTAATGCACGAAGGTTAAGCCTTTGGATGAGAATAGGAGAGAAGACTTGTCAAAGTACCAAAGTCCCTAAGTAAGTAGGGACCATCCATCGTCAAGACTAACAGGTGGCACATGATCCTCAACTCCAGAGAAAATCACTTCGAGGATTTTTCAGTTTGAGACTTGAAAAACCCGAAGTCCAGAGAGCTGGAGAGCCGAAGTAAGCGATAGCAGACAAATAAGTTTGAAGTGGAAGGATAGGATAAGTCAGAAAAGATGCATCGCAGAAAGATCGAGCCATCGATCTAAGTTCATGATCAATGAACAACATTCACTTCGGATCTAAAGACGCGAGGAGGTTACACTCTGGAGAGCTTGAGATTTGAAATTCCTGAAATGCAAATTTCCATTAGCCATTGGATCATTCCAGGTGGAAGGAAATGATACACCAGAAGAGCTACATTGCAAAAATATTGAGCCGTTGATATAATATTCTGATCAATAAATAGGATTCACTTTGGATATAAATATACGAGGAGGTTACGCTCCGAAAATTTTGAGATTGGAAAAATCGGAAGCTCGGAAATCTGAAATGAATAAGGACCATTGGATTTGGAGGACATACAAGGACCATTGGATCAATGATGTTGGTCAGTAGACCACGTCAGAAGAACACATCAACAGATCACGTCAGCAATACTACGTCATAAAGGACACATGGTGCAATCAAACAATGACAAGTGTCAAGTTGATTTGGCACTTCAGGTACATGCAAATCACAAATCCGAGTGACATGTGGCAACTACTAGGCTCATGACACGTCATCAAGTGAATTAAGTAAGTGACTTCATTCCGGGAGTATCACTTTGGGAGTTTTAACACTAGAAGATGCCCTAAGTCCCGAATTCCTGAATGCCAAAGTACCGAAGTGGATACAAGTCATCCGATATGAAGATAACTTTGGATGCATCCTCAACAGTTGAAATAGTACAGTGGAAGGACAGTGTAAGTGGAAGTCTTAACCGAAAGCAAGCGGTTTCCACCACCTATGAATTATTCAGTAGGTAACCACTCTGGAGGAGAATGAAGCAATGATCAACCTAAATTCCCTAAGTCCCTATGATAGTTGATCATGCAGGAGGGTACGTGTCAATAGATCGTGAACTCTGGGCGAAACTACTCAGGGAAAACGCAAAGGATGAAAGAAAGTTGAGAGTTGATATTTCTGAACCCCAAATACCTGAAGGGATTGTGACCATCAATCCAAAAGGGACATGCATCGTTGGATCATGGACTCCGGGTGAAATTCGTCGAGAGCAAGCGGAGTTTGAGAATCGAAACTCTCGAAGCCCAAAAGGAAAAATCGATCTCGTCCTTTGGTTTGGAGGGACACATGTCACCTGATCATTGAGACTAAGTATCGTGCATGGACAAAGGAAATAAGGTAGACTCGTCGATTGAAGAGGATAGATGTCAACAAATCTTCCATTCCGGAAGATATCCAGTCAGTAGAAATAGGGTTTGATATTTGAAACTCCCAGAGCCCGGATCACGAAGTAAATCTCAGTCGTTGATGTAGGAAGGTGAGATCTAGTCCACAGACTTGAGAGGACAGATCTAAACCATCCATTTAGAAGCACCGCCAATATTGTGAGATCAATGGTCATTCTGTATTGCGGGGCCAGATCATGCTTGGGTCTTAATTGTCTGTGAGTAGGCTGCAATTGAAACCACGGTTTTGGAGAAAGGACACGTGGAGGCTTGTAATGAATTATGGGGCTAAAAGAGGGTTTCCCTCAAACCTCCTATGGATGTGCCCACAATCATGTGGTCACATGAATCTCATATCCCAAGGTCATATCGTGAAACACAGCCAGAGCTCACTAGACAAAAATCAGGAAGCACCTTTTTGGATAGGCGTTTGGTCACCGCTGATGATCACGTGAGGGAAGGGTCTTAGAATCCAAATAAGCCATAATTGATTGGTTGTAACTGACAGAGAAGATGAATATTTTCATCTGCCAGAGAAGCTAAGGAATCTTAGCATAACGCTCACTGATGATGAACACACTGAGTATAACTACCACATAATTCGAAGAGCTTCACGGTGGTCGCTAGAGGAATTGAAGAGTCTCGAGGTAAATACTAGTGGGATGAAGACTCCTCAAAGAGACAATTGACAGATGGAAAAGCATCGAAGACTGTAACTACCATAGAAGCCAAAAAATCTTAGGATAACAGCCCATTGATGAAGAAAAGTCTCTGAATGATCACTAGAGAGAACGAAGATTTAGGTGCATGATCGGGCACGAACTTGGCATGATAAATATACACAAAACAAAGAAGAGAGGGTTTCTCCCATTGAGTGTGATTTATGTGGGTAGAATCATGCTATGTGAATGAGTTGAACCACACAGAAGATGCATAGCACATAGAATGGAAATAAGACACATAGCATAAAGCACAGAAGAAGAAAGGAACAAAAATGCATATCTGAGAGAGGAAGAGAAATTCAAGGTGCGCATATAGAGACAAAGAAGTACATCATAAAGCTCAAGAATATGTGAGTAGGAAGAAACTGATGCAAGCAGAGTAGAGCAGTGTAGAAGAACAATGATGAGACTGGTAAGCCATTGATAAATATTGTATCACTGTGACAAATTTATGAGAAGAAAATATTTATATTTTAGGGTGGTAGGAAGGTGCTAGGGAGGATTGTTTTCCTTAGAGTTTCAAGTGGGTGCTTGAACATAGGGAGTTGTAGCTTCCATATGGTTGCAGCTAGAAAAACTAGGGTGGCAGGGTGGTGCAAGGGAGAACTATTGTTCTTTGTTATATAGGTTGGTGCCTATGTAAGTGGAAGTTGGTGCTTCCATCCAGTTGGTGCTTCCTTCTAGTGGGTGCTAGAGAAACTAGGGAGTTGGTGTTTCCTTCTAGTGGGTGCTAAAGAAACTAGAGAGTTGGTGCTCTCAACAAGATGCTTCTTATAAAACATGGGTGGTAGCCTCAAAGGGAGTTGGTGCTCCTAAGAATGATAATGTATAGAAAATAAAGATTACTTATCATATCAAGAAGAAAAGGTTTTTCCCTTTATGGGTTTCCTCAGGAAATATCCATCTCTGTATATTTCATGTGTTTGATTGATGTTGAATATTCTATTGCTTACTTCCCTGCATTATTTTGATCGTCATTGAGTGTTCTGTAAAGAGTTTAAAATGGGCATAATTATTTAAGCACAGTAACAACTCATTCACACCCCCCCTCTCAGCTGTGCAACAATTGGTATCAGAGTTGGTTCCTTTTATTTAAAGGTAGATCAATAATCTTAAACATGACAAGTCATGAAGGAACTTCAACCAATAAGGCCCGCCTATTCAATGGAACAAACTTTGGCTTCTGGAAGGTTAGGATGGGAACCTACATAATGGATTTAGGTGCAAATGTATGGGATGTGGTAGAAACTGGTTATGTAAAGCCCAATTGTACTAGCTAATAAGGATAACAAGCTAGAATTCAGCTTCAATGCTAAGGATGTGAATTCTATTCTGAGTGGGCTTGTAGAAGCCAAATTTGTAAAAGTTATGCATTTAGAATCTGCCAAAGCAATGTGGGACAAACTCACTAGAAGTTATGAAGGTAATGATAAGGTAAAGGATGCCAAGCTTCAAACCTACAGATTACAGTTTGAACAACTAAAGATGAATGGGGATGAGACCGTTAATAATTTTTTCTTAAGAATTGAGGAGATTATGAATGCCATGAAAGGTCTTGGTGAGAAGATTGAAGACGTATTATTAGTTCAGAAGATCTTAAGATATGTGCCCGATAGATTCAATCCAAAAGTTTCTGCAATAGAAGAACTGAATGATCTTAAGACTCTGTCTATTGATCAAATCCTAGGAACTCTAACTGCTTATGAAATGAGGATTAGTAAAATATAAATCTAGCACTAGAGAAGCATCATTTAAAGCAGATAAGAATGAGGATTTTGATCCTGATAAAATTGAAGAAAAATTTGTGAGAAGACTAAAGAAAGGATCAGGAAAGTACCAAGGGAAGTTTCCCTTCAAATGTTTTAACTTTGGAAAGATAGGTCACTTTGAATCTAAGTGTCCACACAAGAAGAAGGACTAGAACTATGAAGGTGAAGAGAAGTACAAATCCAAAAGATTTGATAAAAATAAAAGTTTATGTGTAAATAATGATGACTCTTCAGAAGACATAGATAGTGACTCTTCCTGTTAAGATAAGGTAATTGAATTCATGATTATGGCCAAAGAGGATTATGATAATAAAATCACAGGAAGTGATTCTAATGATGAATAATCTCTTGTTGACTTGGAAGGAGAGCCGATCAACACTTTGGAAGAGATTGACAGACTTAGACTTAAGAAGAGAAACAAAATAAAATTGTTGATACAGTTCGAGAAAGGTAGTAAAACACCTGATGAAGACGTTGCCCTGCTAAAAGTGGAATTAGAAGAGGCAAAGAAAATAGAGGACATTTTGAAACAACATTTATAAGATAAGAAGGCAAGATGTGAAGCTCTAGAAGATGAAGTAGTGAAAACTAGAAAAGAGTTGGAGAAGTTTCAAGTCTTGTATCACCAAAATATGTCAAGTATCAAAGCCTCAAAAGGA
>ML794385.1:307326-324037 GCA_009831015.1 Picea engelmannii
ACCGTTAAAGGCAGAATGGGCGAGGGGGTCCGAAATCGCTTGTAGATTGTCCGTCTGCATGTTGTCAGGGTGACTGTAAATCTGTGTGCACTTTTTAGTCACCATTCCGGACCCCCGCCCCCCCCACCGTTAAAAGAAGAACAGTCGAGGGGGTCCGGAATCCACTGTCAATCGTTGATCTACACGCCGCTATATCGACCATCAATATAAGCACGTTCTTTATTCTCCAGGAGTGAATGCAGCAAAAACTTAGGTTTAGTGATTTTTGTGGGTTTTGTGTGCTACTTCCCTTGATTTTGTCTCCATGGGGTTAGGAAACACCACTCAGCATCAAAAATCATGAATTTTCTTTTCTTTTCCTTTCCTTGAAAATGATTTGAAGAAATGAAATATTATTTGCAAGCCAAAATACATCTAGAGTGAAAATTTTCCAGTCACCAGATGATCCTATGAATTATAGGGTTATAACAGGACACAAGCAGTTCATACAACATTTCACATTCAAAATAGAGTAATTCTTAGAAACAACACTGATAAAACTCCCTACGAGCTATGGAAAGGAAGACCATCAAATGTGAAGTACTTCAGAGTTTTTGGAAGCAAATGCTACATCAAAAGAGAAGATAGCCGAATGGGAAATTTTGACTCTCATGTGGACAAAGGAGTACTTGTTGGTTACTCAATTACAAGGAAAGCATACAAGTGTTACAATCTAATATTGAACAAAGTTGTGGAAAGCATCAACATAACAATTGATGAAATAGACAGGCCAAAATAAAAGGAAGAAGAAAACAAATCAATGGAACAACTTTTTGAAGAAGATGAAGTAGAAGAGGAAGATGAAGAGAATCCGACAGAAAAAAAAGAGCAAGTTCAACAAGTATCTCCAAAGACACCTAGAAAATGAGTATAAAAGAATCATCCTTTAGATCAGATTATTGGAAACAAAGACGCAAGAGTTGAGACTAGAAGAAATATCCATTCACCAGAACAAACAAACCTGCCACTCTTATCTACAATTGAACCAAACTGTTTTGAAGAATCCAACAAGGATGAATTTTGGAATAAGGCCATGAATGAAGAATTGCATCAAATAGAGAAAAATGACACTTGGGAACTGGTTCCAATAGCAAAGAATAATAATGTGATCGACACAAAATGGTTTTTCAAAAATAAATTAAATGAAGATGGACAAATTACAAGGAACAAAGCTAGATTGGTATGTAAAGGGGATGCACAGATTGAAGGAATCGACTTTGAAGAGACATTTTGCCCAGTTGCTAGAATGGAAGCAATCCGGTTTCTTTTAGCCTAAGCATGCTCCAAAAATGTTAAAGTATGTAAGATGGAAGTAAAATCAGCTTTTATAAATGGGGAACTTGAATAAGAAGTCTACATTGAACAACCAAAAGGATTTCAGTTCTCAGAGAACGCAGATTATGTGTGTAAATTAAAGAAGGCCTTGTATGGTCTAAAACAGGCTCCTAGAGCATGGTACTCTAGATTGGATAAGTATCTGCAGCAGGCAGGGTTCAGAAAAGGAAGTGCAGACAACAACCTCTACATTGAGGTAAGTAAAGGTAATATTTTATTAATTGAAGTTTATGTTGATGATATTATTTTTGGTAGTGATGATGACAGGTTAAGCCAGAAATTTGCAAAAGATATGCAGAATGAATTTGAAATGTCGTTACTTGGAGAAATATCCTTCTTTTTGGGACTTCAGATACATCAAAGAAACCAAGGAATATTTATTTCTCAAACCAAGTATATTAGAGAAATGATAAAGAGGTTCGGAATGGAAGAATGCAAACCAATTATCACTCCCATGCAAACCTTTTGCAAGTTGAGAAAAAATGATGATTCGAAGTCTATAGATTAGAGGAAATACAAGTCAATGATTGGAAGCCTACTATATGTGACAACATCTAGACCAGATGTAATGCAGGAAGTTGGATAGGTGGCATGATTTCAAGCAACACCAAAGGAGTCACATGTGTTAGAAGTGAAGAGGATTTTTAGATATCTCAAAGGAACATAAGAGTTTGGATTATGGTATCCAAAAGGAAAGGATCTATCACTTATTGCCTACATAGATGCAGATTGGGCAGGTTGTATTGATGACCGACGAAGCACAAGTGGAGAAGCATTCTACTTGGGTGAGTGTTTAGTATCATGGCTAAGCAAGAAACAATTATCAATCTACAATCGAGGTAGAGTATATTGCAGTAGCATCATGTTGTACACAGGTTCTTTGGATGAAACAAACTTTGAAAGATATACAGGTTGAGTATGATGAGCCCATTCTAATATATTGTGATAATACAAGCACCATCAGTATCTTGAAGAACCCAGTGATGCACTCCAAGATGAAGCACATTCCAATAAAGTATCACTTTCTATGGGAGAAGGTTGCAGAAAAGAACATCAAAGTTGAGTATGTGGGTACAAAAGAACAAGTGGTAGATATCTTCACAAAACCACTTCCATGAGAATCCTTTGAATATATTCACTAGAGACTTGGAGTTATTTCTAATCCAAAATGAATTCTTTTTGAATGCTTATCTTATATGTCTTAGATTTACCCGAGGAAGCACCATAAGAGGACAGTTCAGCCAGGGGGAGCAACCCCAGATGGAAAGATAACTTTTCCATTGATGACAAAGGCATGGTTCTAGGGGGATCATGATTAATATGATTTTAGTATTGCATCAGAGTGTTTCCATCAATGCCAAAGGGGGATATTGTTGATTAAGGGTGGTTTTGATTGATGTCAACCCTTGAAGAAATACTCGTAGCACAAAGGTTGGGTAATGGACCCAAGATTTTTTGATGTAAATATGAATCATTATTGTCTTGTCATGGATGATAATAAGTATAAATGGATGAACTCCAAAGTGGTCCCCTTATGGTGAAATCCCTCATGGGAAGACGCTTTGCGGATTGAGTTATCCTAGAAGTATGGTTAGAGAAACCATGTTTATTTGTGGAATAATGAGATGAATGCTAGTGAATTTGTTAATTAAACTATCCTATATGGATATTTCTTGTCATACCATTTCTGATGGTATGTGGAACATCGTATAACTCCTCATGGTTAGAGAGTTATGGCCATGAGAAGTTGAAGAACCCAGGTTTGGGTAATGGACCCAAGTTTGTTTGATGGATAATGGTATGAGTTTTGATATATTTTTAGGTAATACTATTCTATATAGATATTGCATGTCATTCCATTTCTTGTGGTATGTGGAATGTCACATAACTCCTTACGGTTTGAGAGTTATGGCCTTACGAAGTTGGAGGACACTCATATGTCATCTAGAAGCCCCAAAAGGTCAAAGTAGTCAAAGTGGTTTAAGAGATTTTAAAAGGTAAATAATAAAGTGAAGTGATGAGCGTACTATAATTCAAAGTGAATACAAAATAAATCGATTCAATAATAAATTTAATGGAGAAATTAGAAGTGGGTTAACCCTAAAATAAGGAAATTGGGCAAAGTGACCTAGAAGATGTTTTTAAGGAAGCTACTTGGAGAGTATAAATAAGAGGAAAGACTCTCTCATTTAAGATACACTTGAGAATATTGACTACCTATAGGTTTATAAGGTAACCAAAGGATATCTAAGCCTAATATCTAAGGAAAGTGAAGAAAATAAGGCCGAAATTCAAGGAAGGATAAATTCTTTTGATGATGCTTTCTAAGGTATTTTTTTTCTAGGTCATCTCACCATTTTTGCAATATCTTTTTTTTTCTAGAATGATTCAGACCATGAAATTTCTATTCCATTGAGGAAACATATCCAAGTATCTATGGTAAAAAATTCAGCTTGTGGGTCGTTGTATTTTTGGAGTTACACTACGTGGAAAATAGGGTTTGTGGCTAGTCCTGAAACTAGTCAAAAGCAAGTGTTTCGGGTAAAAACGTCATAACTTCTTCATAACAGATATAAATGTAGTAAGACAAAATGTTTTGGTTATAGTATGGTCTATAGTATTTTTTTTAATAGTTTCATATCAATTCAACAAATATTCTATGCCGGGCATGCTCTACAAGGTTGCTCTCTAGAATAAGCCAAAATTCAGCAAGGTGTGCCATTTTTTCCATAACTCCTTTTTTGAGAGGTTCCAAGTAGAGAAAACTGAAGGAATTGCATAAAATACACTAAATAACATTGTGTATCAGTTTCATATCTTTATTCATTACAGGTACAAAGTTATTATTATTTCAAGTTAGGGTTGTTGACTAATCCAAAACTAGTCTTGTAAGACTAAAGAAACATTTGATGAAAATGCTAGTCTCTTGTTGTTAAAGTTAAGGAAGGTTTGCAGGTATGTGAACATATACACCAAGTCTATTACAGAGTTACAAATCTTATTTAGATGATGAAATTTATGAGGGCTTTTGGTTGAGGTATAGGTTGGGTACATTATTGAGACAATCAGTTGATGAGTTGGCACATACATGAGGTGTATAGTTGATGATGTTGGTACATATTGATGAGTCATAATTGATGATTACTTGAAACATGATTGGTACATACTTGGTACATGGTTGGTTGCACTTTTGTATGGTACAGGTTGATTATAGATTGTTTGGTATAGGTTGGTGCATTGTTGATGCACTTGTTTATGGTACAGGTTGATTATAGGTTGAGGTACAGGTTGATTCATGGTTGATTCATGGTTTAGGTTTATTGGTACATGTTTACAATGATATATCTCACAGTGGTAGTGTGATAGTGGTTCCATCATTCTATTTCTACTTCAGGGCAGTTGGACGGGGCAAGGACAGGTGGTTGTAGCCACCTTCCGGTTGTAGCCGGAGAACATAGGGGGTTGTAGCCTCCTTCTGATTGTAGCCAGAGAATTGGGGAGTTGGAGCTTCCCTCAGGTTGTAGCCTGAGAATCTAGGGGGTTGGAGCCTCCTTCCAGTTGCAGTTGAAAAAAAAAGGAATTTGGTGCTTCCAATGAATGTAATTCTTCAAGACATATAAGATAAAGCATTCTGCGGTTTTATCCCAATTTGGGTTTCCACGTAAAACAATGGTGTACTTTGTATGCGTGTGATTGTTCATTTATTATTGCTCATTATTGGATAATATTTCTACATTGATATAACACTTGGATTATTTGGAGAAAAAGGATTATAATTACGCTATTACTAATTCACCCCCCCTCTCAATAATCCAACAACTTCTCACACCCACCATATTACATGCATTCAATGATTGGATTTGGGGACACTCAATCAAAAAATAGATCTTAATACATAATGATAATAACATTTAGGAAGGTGGGTGAATTAATAGACATGGGTAATTTTCCCTTGGACCCCTCTTGACCATTATCATAGATTATCCCCTCTCTTTCAGATTAATTCATCCCCCATCTCTGTCCATGTCCCCTTAGCAGTTGGCATCACATTTATTATTAAAACATAGAAATAGAATTCACATATTACATCACTTGGTTGTAAAAACATATTAAATCTACATTAAGCATTAATTAAACTGAGGATTATAGTGGGGATGTTACATCTTCATTATTTTACTCAGGATTGATATGTCAAAGCCTTGGTACTTTGTTGGTAAATTCTGGACAAACCCTGGGTCATGAACCCTCGAGAGTTAAGAAGGATGTGCATAAGTGAAACAACAAATGGTTCCATTGTTGGGACCTGAAGGTTTTTTTTTTTAATGTTGAAGGTAGAGAATGAGCTAGTATCCATCTTGGGAGGAAATTCAAGATTGGTTTACTACAAAGGAAGATGTGTTTTCTCTGCGGTAAACTCAAGGTCTGATTGCCAACAAGAAACGATGGAAGAATAGGTATATCTACACTGAAATGCATGAAATTTTATTTGTTGAATTTCCATGTTTATTATTTGAATGGTTGAAGAGGTAGTCTACTACTAATACTACTTTGAGGCCTTGAGAATCATTGGTCTAGGATTATATATGTAATGTCCCCTTCCAATTGATCATAATGGAGGATGAATCAATATCCTATATGACTCTCGTAGGCTATAGTCAATAAGGGAAAGGGATTCAAGGAGGTATATTTGGCATCACTAGGTCAAAATATTGAGAAATCCTAAAGTGACATTCAACAAAATAAATAATTATATTTAAATGAAATTGGAAGGAAGATAAGTGAGGGTTTGATTTGGTCAAAAAAGGGAAAGTTCTAGAAGGCATGAAGAAAGGATAAAAGGAGGGGTAGAGAATCACTTTGGCATTATGAATTAATCTCTCATTTTTTAGTGCTGGTGGAGCCATTATTTCAATGGGGTTTAGAAAAACCCTTCCACTACTGCAATTTATTTTCGACAGTGCAATATCTAGCCTAGCTAAACAAGAGGGGAGTGCACCTAGGATTTCCACTAGAGCTTTAGTTGGAGATTTATGTTCAGTTGGAGATTTGTGGAGGAGTTTGTGAATGTTTTACAGAGATGCCAATTTAGAATTTCATATGTAACAAGAGGGTTTCAGAGAAACAATGGTTTAGGGAACTCTCGTGGGTTGAGTACGGGGCATATCACGAGGCCCCGCTAGGCATCTAGGATTTTTCCTATGAGGACCTCTGTGATTGGGGTTGTAATAGGTTTATTGGATTAGGTTCTTAGGGTTACAAGAGTAATTGAAAGGTCTCTAGTATATCAAAAAAAAATGGAGAAGAGCGTCATAATGAACATCATATATTTGGAATCATTCTGGGTTTTCTTTGTATTGTTTTTGTCAATCGATTTTTGCAGCTTCCTTGCATCCATTAGAATTGTGTGTTCAAGATTGTTTTTTAGTTGTTACTACATCCATTATATATCATTGTATTTTTGTGATTGGGGGTTTCCATCCATAATAATATTCCATGGTTATCTTCTCTATTTTATGTGTAATGAATGCCTGCAACGTGTTTGAAAATATTCCTCTATAATCAAATTATTTTTAAGGAGTTAACAAAATAATTAATAGAAATATTTTGACATGTTTACACAAGGGAAAATAACAATTTTTGGATAGAAAACATAATATTCCCATCTATCCTAGTTGGGTACATTACAGTGGTATCAGAGCTAATGATATTGTTATCATGTGATTTATTGAGGAATTGATGCCAAGGAAAACTAAAGGACTAGGGAAGCAACCTACCCCAGGAATAGAATCATCATAAGAATTAGAAGTAGAAGGATTTATGGGGGACCATCCTAAATATAGAACCATACAAATGTTGGTATCCATAGCTAATGGGAAAGAACAATTGACAGAATTCCTGAAACAATTATTTTCTAACAACCATGGAAACTAAAACCTGGGAGGTACCAATGGGAACCATGCAGAGGCTAGACATAAAGGTGGTAGGACTCATGAAGGGAGTAATACATATGTGCCAACACAAAATTTATTCCAGGAAGTTAGAAAAAAAGTACCAAGACCATTATTTCCACAATTCCTTAAGGGGCATCCTATAGGAGCCCTGGAGGAATGGGGAGCGGATGAAATGAAATCCTACTTTAGGGAGTATTAGTTGTTGGAAGAAGGAGCCCAAGAAACCATGTCGTACAACGACTACTGCAATCTCAGGATGAGGAAAAAATCTATGGTGGGCCCAAATCAATAGAATTTAGATCTTTTGCACAAATTAGGGAATATGACCATCCCATATTTTGATGGGTATGACAGGTGCACAACCCGAGCATGGGTACATAAGTTGGAAACTAATTTCTATCTTAACTCGATGATAGTGGTACAGAAGATCAAATTTTCCACTCTACATTTGGGTGGATAAGCTCATGAGTGGTGGTACCATGGGATATTAAAATTGGGTCATTCCAACATCACATCATATGAGGATTTCACCTAGAGGCTGATGGATAGGTTTGATAGGAAGGACCCTAAGATCCACTTCAGGGAATTGAAATAGTTGAGGAATACAAGTACACCAAAATCCTATGCTACAAAGTTCTAGTGGGTGGAAGTCATGGTGACTGATGTTTTTGAGTAGAGATTGGTGATGCTATTCATGGAGGGCTTGGTCGAGCCCTTAAGATTTTGGGTGAAGGATTTCAGGCCAAACACATTATGGGAAGCTATCATGAAGACCCAGGATATGGAGGACACCATCCCCAAGAAGACACTAGAAAACAATTTTATTCCACAAAAGGCTCATATGTCAAAACCTCCCCAGAAGACATGGATAGGGAAGGACAGGTTGGATGAGGAAACTTGGAGAGAACTAAGGAGGAAGAATCTTTGCTACAATTGCAAGGAGTCATGGGAACTAGTTCATCGATGTATGGGTAAAGGTAAAGTCCATTATATTTAGGTAGTTTCCAATGAAGAGGATGATGATGATGAGGAAGACATTGGACAAGACAATGGTGAGCCATCACATGCTACATAGTAGGAACCATTGCAGGATATCCCCAAGGGAGTGAACATAGCCACACTTTCAAGAGTCCCTAAATATTACAGCTTCAAGGTTAGAGGCATTGTGCATGGGAAGAGGGTTACAACATTGGTTGATGATGGGGCCACCCATAACTTTATTGATGTTGCACTTGTTACTAGGAGATGAATCCCTGTGGAGGATTTTGAGGGATTCAATGTGGTAGTAACAGATGGGTAAAACATGATCTGTACTCAAAGGATCATAGGATTGGAACTAACATTGGGAACTATACATTTACTGATGAATTTTCTGTCATGGATTTAGCATATACTCATGTGTTTCTAGGAGTTCAGTGGTTGTACTGAATGGGAGACATCCACATTAAAGATCGGGACATGAGGATGGAGTTTCAAGACATGGGTGGAAAGTGAGTCATCCTAAGAGGTATGTCGATAGGTTCCCCCATGATCATGTCTAACTAATGCATGGAGGCCATTTTTAGACACGAGGATGTGGCTTGCACAACATAGTGCTTGATCACCATGGAGAATCCATCACAAAATCACCAGAAGTACCCTGCGGACATTCAGGCATTACTTGGAAAGTATGAAAGAATTTTTGAACCATTACCAACATGAATACCACCCGATAGAGGATTTGTGCATGTCATTGAGCTAGAAGGGGGGTCAAAGAACATGATCACCACACCCTACACGAATCTAGAAAGGTTCAAGGATGAAATAGAAAAGGCCATAAAGGAGTTGTTCGAGATGGGACATATCAGGCCTAGTTCTATTCCTTTTTCTTCTTCATGTTGGCATGTTTAGAGGTAGAGTGTGCTTTTCAATGATGGAAAGAACAATAGCGACGATGGTATTCTTACAGGAAAGAAAAACAACAATGAGGAAAGCCGCAATGATGGAAAACATGTAAAGCATAATTTCAGGAGAAGAAGCGAACAATATGAAAATCAAAGCTCAGGAGGAATAGAGTGAGTATGCAGAGATCAAAGTTCAGAAAGAAGTGTAAGCTCATGAGGAGGATTGAATAGTATGTAGAGATCAAAGGTCAGAAGAGATAGTGCTTTGCACTTTCCAGAAGTGCAACCAAGGTCCAAGAGAAGGACTCATAGGAGGAGCAAAGGTCGAGACCTTTGAACACTTAGAAAATATTCTAAGTCAGAGAGATCAGAAAGATCAGGAGAAAGAATGAAAATGAATGTTAGATCAGTGCCCAGTGACCAGAGGAAGCATAGAGGAGAAGTACAGATCTGATCCGTTAGATCTGAGCACTGAGGATCAACAGTCGTTGGATCCAAAAATTAATGCACGAAGGTTAAGCCTTTGGATGAGCATAGGAGAGAAGACTTGTCAAAGTCCCAAAGTCCCTAAGTAAGTAGGGAACATCCATCGTCAAGACTAACATGTGGCACATGATCCTCAACTCTAGAGAAAATCACTTCGAGGATTTTTCAGTTTGAGACTTGAAAAACCCGAAGTCCATAGAGCTAGAGAGCCGAAGTAAACGATAGCAGACAAATAAGTTTGAAGTAGAAGGATAGGATAAGTCAGAAAAGATGCATCGTAGAAATATCGAGCCGTCGATCTAAGTTCATGATCAATGAACAACATTCATTTCGAATCTAAAGACGCGAGGAGGTTACACTCTGGAGAGCTTGAGATTTGAAATTCCTGAAATGAAAATTTTCGTTAGCCATTGGATCATTCCAGGTGGAAGGACATGATACACCAGAAGAGCTACATTGCAAAAATATCGAGCCGTTGATATAATAGTCTAATAAATGAATAGGATTCACTTTGGATATAAAGATACAACGAGGTTACGCTCCGAAAAGTTTGAGATTGGAAAAATCCGAAGCACAAAAATCTGAAATGAATAAGGACCATCGGATTTGGAGGACATACAAGGACTGTTGGATCAGTGATGTTGGTCAGTAGACCACATAAAAATAACACATCAACAGATCACGTCAGCAATACTACGTCATAAAGGACACATAGTGCAATCAGACAATGACAAGTTTCAAGTTGATTTGGTACTTCAGGTACATGCAAATCACAAATCCGAGTGACATGTGGCAACTACTAGGCTCATGACACATCATCAAGTGAATTAAGTAAGTGAATTCACTCTGGGAGTATCACTTTGGGAGTTTTAACACCAGTAGATTCCCTAAGTCCTGAAGTCCTGAATGCCGAAGTCCCGAAGTGGATACAAGTTGTTCGATATGAAGATAACTTTGGATGCATCCTTAACAGTTGAACTAGTATAGTGGAAGGAGAGTGTAAGTGGAAGTCTTAAACGACAGCAAGCGGTTTCCACCACCTATGAATTATTCAGCAAGTAACCACTCTGGAGGAGAATGAAGCAACGATCAACCTAAAGTCCCTAAGTGTCTAATTCACTTATGATCGTTGATCATGCAGGAGGGTACGTGTCAACAGATTGTGAACTTTGGGCGAAACTACTCCGAGAAAACGCGAAGGATGAAAGAAAGTTGAGAGTTGATATTTATGAACCCCAAATACCTGAAGGGATTGTGACCATCAATCCAAAATGGACATGCATCGTTGGATCATGGACTCCGGGTGAAATTCATCGAGAGAAAGCGGAGTTTGAGAATCGAAACTCCCGAAGCCCAAAAGGAAAAATCAATCTCGTCCTTTGGTTTGGAGGGCCACATGTCACCTGATCATTGAGACTAAGGATCATGCATGGACAAAGGAAAGAAGGTAGAGTCATCGATTGAAGAGGATAGATGTCAATAGATCTTCCATTCCAGAAGATATCCAGTCAGTAGCAATAGGGTTTGATATTTGAAACTCCCAGAGCCTGGATCACGAAGTAAATATCAGTCGTTGATGTAGGAAGGTGAGATCTGGTCCACAGACTTGAGAGGACATATCTAAACCATGCATTCAGAAGCACCACCAATATTTTGAGATCGATGGTCATTCTCCATTGCGGGGCCAGAACATGCTCGGGTCTTAATTATCTGTGAGTAGGCTGCAATTGAAACCACGGTTTTGGAGAAAGGACATGTGGAGGCTTGTAATGAATTGTGGGGATAAAAGAGGGTTTCCCTCAAACCTCCTATGGATGTTCCCACAATCATGTGGTCACATGAATCTCATATCCCAAGGTCATATCGTGAAACACAGCCAGAGCTCACTAGACAGAAATCAGGAAGCACCTTTTTGGATAGGCGTTTGGTCACCGCTGATGATCATGTGAGGGAAGGGGCTTAGAATCCAAAGAAGCCATAATTGATTGGCTGTAACTAATAGAGAAGATGAATATTTTCATCTGCCAGAGAAGCTAAGGAATCTTAGCATAACGCTCACTGATGATGAACACACTGAGTATAACTGCCACATAATTCGAAGAGCTTCAGGGTGATCGCTAGAGGAATTGAAGAGTCTCGAGGTAAATACTAGTGGGATGAAGACTCCTCAAAGAGACAATTGACAGATGGAAAAGCGCCGAAGACTGTAACTACCATAGAAGCCAAAAAATCTTAGGATAACAACCCACTGATGAAGAACAGTCTTTGAATGATCACTAGAGAGAATAAAGATTTAGGTGCATGATCGGGCACGAACTTAGCATGATAAATATACACAGAACAAAGAAGAGAGGGTTTCTCCCATTGAGTGTGATTTATGCGGGTATAATCATGCTATGTGAATGAGCTGAACCGCACAGAAGATGCATAGCACATAGAATGGAAATAAGACACATAACATAAAGCACATAAGAAGAAAGGAACAAAAATGCATATCTGAGAGAGGAAGAGAAATTCAAGGTGAACATACAGAGACAAAGCAGTAGATCATAAATCTCAAGAATATGTGAGTAGGAAGACACTGATGCAAGCAGAGTAGAGCAGTGTAGAAGAACAATGATGAGACTGGTAAGCCATTGATAAATATTGTATCACTGTGACAAATTTATGAGAAGAAAAGATTTATATTTTAGGGTGGTAGGAAGGTGCTAGGGAGGATTGTTGTCCTCAGAGTTTCAAGTGGGTGCTTGAACATAGGGAGTTGTAGATTACATCCGGTTGCAACCAGAAAAACTAGGGTGGCAAGGTGGTGCAAGGGAGAACTATTGTTCTTTGTTATATAGTTTGGTGCCTATGTAAGTGGAAGTTGGTGCTTCCATCTAGTTGGTGCTTCCTTCTAGTGGGTTCTAGAGAAACTAGGGAGTTGGTGCTTCCTTCTAGTGGGTGCTAAAGAAACTAGAGAGTTGGCGCTCTCAACAAGATGCTTCTTGTAAAACATGGGTGGTAGCCTCAAAGGGAGTTGGTGCTCCTAAGAATGATAATGTATAGAAAATAAATATTACTTATCATATCAAAGAAGAAAAGGTTTTTCCCTTTATGGGTTTCCTCAGGAAATATCCATCTCTGTATATTTCATGTGTGAGATTGATGTTGAATTATCTATTTCTTACTTCCCTGCATTATTTTGATCATCATTGAGTGTTCTGTAAAGAGTTTAAAATGGGCATAATTATTTAAGCACAGTAACAACTCATTCACACCCCCCCTCTCAGTTGTGCAACAATTGGTATCAGAGCTAGTTCCTTTTATTTAAAGGTAGATCAATAATCTTAAAGATGACAAGTCATGAAGGAACTTCAACCAATAAGGCCCACCTATTCAATGGAACAAACTTTGGCTTCTGGAAGGTTAGGATGGGAACCTACATAATGGATTTAGGTGCAAATGTATGGTATGTGGTAGAAACTGGTTATGTAAATCCAATTGTACTAGCTAATAAGGATAATGAGCTAGAATTCAGCTTCAATGCTAAGGATGTGAATTCTATTCTAAGTGGGCTTGTAGAAGCCAAATTTGTAAAAGTTATGCATTTAGAATATGCCAAAGCAATGTGGGACAAACTCACTAGTAGTTATGAAGGTAATGATAAGGTAAAGGATGCCAAGCTTCAAACCTACAGATTACAGTTTGAACAACTAAAGATGAATGGGGATGAGACCGTTAATAATTTTTTCTTAAGAATTGAGGAGATTGTGAATGCCGTGAAAGGTCTTGGTGAGAAGATTGAAGACATATTATTAGTTCACAAGATCTTAAGATATTTGCTTGATATATTCAATCCAAAATTTTCTGCAATAGAAGAACTGAATGATCTTAAGACTCTTTCTATTGATCAAATCCTAGGAACTTTAATTTCTTATGAAATGAGGATTAGTAAAAGATAAATATAGCACTAGAGAAGCATCATTTAAAGCATATAAGAATGAGGATTTTGATCCTGATAAAATTGAACCAAAATTTGTGAGAAGACTAAAGAAAGGATCAGGAAAGTACCAAGGCAAGTTTCCCTTCAAATGTTTTAACTGTGGAAAGATAGGTCACTTTGAATCTAAGTGTCCACACAAGAAGAAGGACTAGAACTATGAAGGTGAAGAGAAGTAAAAATCCAAAAGATTTGATAAAAATAAAAGTTTATGTGTAAATAATGATGACTCTTCAGAATACATAGATAGTGACTCTTCCTGTTAAGATAAGGTAATTGAATTCATGCTTATGGCCAAAGAGGATTATGATAATAAAATCACAGGAAGTGATTCTAATGATTAATAATCTCTTGTTGACTTAGAAGGAGAGCCGATCAACACTTTGGAAGAGATTGGCAGACTTAGACTTAAGAAGAGAAACAAAATAAAATTGTTGATACAGTTCGAGAAAGGTTGTAAAACACCCGATGAAGACGTTGCCCTGCTAAAAGTGGAATTAGAAGAGGCAATGAAAATAAAGGACATTTTGAAACAACATTTATAAGATAAGAAGGCAAGATGTGAAGCTCTAGAAGATGAAGTAGTGAAAACTAGAAAAGAGTTGGAGAAGTTTCAAGTCTTGTATCACCAAAATATGTCAAGTATCAAAGCCTCAAAAGGATTAGACATCATTCTGAATCAGCAAAGGAATCCAAAGTTGAAAACTATTTTGGGTCATGAAGAGGGATCAAGTAGTTTTCAGTCAAGCAACAAAGAATCCATCAAGTTTGTCAAAACTACAACCAATGACAACATCAAACCTGTAGAAACAAAGGAAGATAATCATCCACCAAGGAAGAGTAAATAAAAATGTGTCAGAATTGAATCTGTAGAACAAAGAAATAATACACCCTCTGCTCAAGGAAATCATTAGCATGGAAGAAATTGACCTGCTCAAAGAAGACAACCATTTTCCAGGTACACATATTTTTTCTATGGATATTGTTTCTATTGTTCTAACTTTGGCCACAAAACTGTAAACTGTTCCTTAAGATTTAGACATGAGAAATCAAGAAACCCAAGGAATAAATATCTGGCACAACAAAGAATGAGACAACCAAGTAACAAACAACCACAGATTCCAAATTGTCAAATTAAGTTTAGATACATGCAACTGAGGAGGTCAAGAAATAATGAACAACCAATGAGTAGACAACATTACACCAATCACTTTGACCTATTGAACAATGAGATTGAATGCTATAACTGTCATAACTTTGGTCACGAGGATACACATTTCCATCTGAAGAATTACAAAGAAAATCCAATGATAAAATCCTTAGGTAGAAATGCCAGCACATGGAAAAAGAAAGTGAAAAATGTGGTCTAGTTCTTTCATCTTAAAAACAAAAAGACCCCTGGTATTTAGATAGTGGATGTCCCAAGCACATGACTAGAGACAAGGACAAGTCTTTGTGTATAAGTAAAAGCATAAGGACAGATAATACCGTTGATATTGAATCCTCCCTTGCAAGAAAAGAAGCAGACTCAGATACAATAAAAGAATGTTCTGTTAGCATTTATCCCATGGAATAACTAGAAGAAGAATCATGTCATAAGCTGGAAGCAGAAGTTGTGAATCTTAGAAAAAAGGTTGAGAATTTAAACACCCACATCAAGTTCTTGAAAAGTTCCATGATCCTGGATGAGATATTGGATAGTCAAAGATCACCAAATGACAAATCCAGTCTTTGATACAACAAGGAATAAATCAGTACTCCTAAGAAATCTGATGCAAGTCCTTCATTTGTAAAGGGTGAAGACAAGTCTGGAACAGGTCCTTAATTTATAAAAAGGGAAAGCGGGTATGACTCAGGTTCTTCAGGTTCAAAGAATGAAAGAAATACTGCAATATTTAGAAGATCAGATCAAGGAATACATCCAGAAGCTACTCATACACCTCAAAGTAAGTTTAGACAATAGACACCTTCATGGATGAATCAAAGGAGGTATGAGAGTGTTTGTAACGGTTCTTGTTTTCTCTTATGATGGATATGGTCATAAAAGACTTGGATTGTAGGCATGATGAAAAAATAAATAAAAATATATGAGCTACAATTGCACAGTGTTCCAATAGGACAAGAACATCCTTTAGAAACACATGGGGAGTCATTCAGTTATGACAAGAAAAGGTTGATGAAGGAGTCCTAGTAAGAGAAATGAGAAATATTGAGTATACTACAGAGGACACCGTGGAAGTTGAAGATGAACAGGTCCAAGAATCCAGCATTTCATTCCAAGACCAAGCACATCCCCATAAAATACCACTTTCTGAGAGAGCAGGTCACCAGTAAGATTTTTCAGGTTCATTACATTCCAACCACAAAATAGATTGCATAAATATTTACTAAACCCCTAGCCAAGACACCATTTGAATATCTTTGTAGAAGCTGGGTGTCATCTCTTCTCTCACCTGAGAGAGTCCATCCTGTCAGGGGGACTTTGTGTTGGTTGAATATCTGATACCTTCAAAAAGTACTGCAACAACTCAAGGGGAGCATGTTTTCTTTGAAATTGATGTCAAAGGGGGAGAAAAGGTGTGGTATGGATGCTACCGTTGGAGGTCTAAGTAGAATGATGCATCCCTTCAGGGTTTCCATCAATGCCAAAGGGGGATATTGTTGGCATGCTTATAGGTAGAGTGTGCTTGTCATTGATCAAAATAACAATAACGATGATGGTATGTTTACATGCAAGAAAAGAAACAATGAGGAAAGAAGAAGTGATGGAAAACATGGAAAGAATTAGTTCAGGAGAAGAAGTGAACAATATGAAAATAAAATCTCAGGAGGAATAGTGTGAGTATGCAGAGATCAAAGATCGGAAAGAAGTGTAAGCTCAGGAGGAAAAGTGAACAACATGCAGAGATCAAAGCTCAGAAGAGATAGTGCTTTGCGCTTTCTAGAAGTGCAGCCGAGGTCCAAGAGAAGGACTCACATGAGGAGCAAAGGTCAAGACCTTTGAACACTTGGAAAATATTCTAAGTCAGAGAGAT
>ML794385.1:342797-357677 GCA_009831015.1 Picea engelmannii
AGAATGAGTCTCTAGCAATCTCAACAGCATAACAATACAAAGAATTCCTTGAGAAAATGGTGGTCATTCATGGCTTTATATAGCCAAGCATTGGGTTATTATGCAACCTCTTTTGAATGTGAAAAGGGGCTCTTTAGGGCACAATTAGGTCTTTGACCATCCCACCATGAGGATTGAGCTCAGATTTGGTGTCAAATCGACTTGGGAGCCGATCCATTAGTGGTTGGGAGGCCGACCAATTTCAATAAATGCGTCGTTTAGCAGGCGCGCGGTTTGTTCGCCCAACAACCGTGCCTTTTGCACCCATGCACGCTTTGTATAGTTTTGTTACGCGCATATGCGCGCGCACCCAGATGAGGTAAAGCGCTTTCAAATTTTTGGTCATTTGTATAGTTTTTTGACCCTTTTGCAATGCTGAGGAATTAATCCTGTGCCATGAATGACTCCATTCCTGTTTTGATGATGCGAAGTTCTTGTCGCCCTGTGCGAACGAAATTTCAGTGATAACACTAGTCTAGGTTGCGATGGAATATTGATGATTTGTATTGACACATAGATCCACTTTGTATGTCTCGTGGCTATGAAACATTTTGATGAAATGGATCCACAGTGTATCATTAGTGGCCATGAATTACACTTATGAGTTCAATCATTTGTAGTCTGAACATGGGAATGCCTACTTCATACATGGTATCATATCATGCAGATGCTTGTTTGTTTGCAGGTTCCCAATTGGTGCGTTATTTGTTCCCAACACACGCGCGTATTTTACAAATTATTTTGGTTGTCACAAGTTCCAACCTCATACTTTGGGGGGCATTCTGTTACACATTATTTTGGTCACTCTGATGATGACTTTACAAGCATGTGATCAGGCTCTCAAAATCCTCTTTTTCCTGAGAAAAGTGACTTCTTTCCTCCTCTGCAAGACTACTTTTTAGAAGGACGTCACAAGCTACCCATAGTGTACAGTGATAAAATATATGATTTTTGCAGGCTTCTCTATAGCTGGCATGTGGTATTTCCATAGGATGCTATATAGGCAAGGTGCGACGACGTTTGAAAGCCAAAAGAGGAAAGAAGTTCAAGAAGTTTCTAGAAGGGGAGTCTTCTGGAATGTGAGGTGGCATCCATATGGTTACAATCCTATTGACTTCTCTGATCTGGTTGGATCATCCTCATCCTTTTAACCACTTCATCTTATCCTATATAATAATGGGCTTCTCATGGAAAAGGTTAATCACAGCTAAGCAAAGTTGAGCAAAGGATTGTTGGAAGAATAGGCTAGAGATTATGTGAAGAATATTATTTCAGTTGATTCTTGAGGTCTACATTCACCCATCAAGCTTTTGAAGATCATCTTCATGCAAATCTTGGAACAAGTATATGTGTGTGTTGGAACTAAGGACCACTAAAAGGGAACTTGCGACATCAAGGCATTTCGGTTGTATCTTCTACTTTTATTCAATATAATACAGTGGCATGTTTCTTCCCCATAAAAACATTCTCATTTTATTACATGACTCCTTGATCACATGTTTAAGTTTTTGTTGAATCTATCATAGTTTCTTTCACTTTGGTTGGTTTGTGTCATTGTATATTTGGTTTCACAAGAGCATCGGAGCGGAGTGGGAACAACAAAGATATAAGGAAGCGATCTCAAAGGTAAGTCATCAATTCCTTCTTTGACACTTAGATCAATGATTGTAACTTAAGGAAAGCATCATGTCCTGTCCGGTTTTGTTCTAGATCTAGGTGGATCTAGGGATATTATTTTATGTCCACATTTACCGATTTATCCTATAAGAGATCTAGCTCATATGCTACTTCCCCAACTCTCATGATCACTCTGTAGGGTCCATAAACGTGAGGCTTCAACTTCTTTGCACAACTCTTTTAAATAAATGATCGTCTTTAAGGATAAGACCTGAGGAAGACTAGGTCCCCAACCTCAAAGTTTCATTCTACCCTATGCCTATCTACATACATATTCTATTGATTCTGAGAGACCTACAAATTATCCTTTCGGACTCTCAAGAAAACATGAATTTCCTACAACCAATCTTTGGCCTTGGGATCTCTTCTCTCTCCAAATGCCAAATCCAAAAAATATAGAGCATCATGGCCATACAATTCCCTGAATGGGATCATCCTAATGGACATGAGATGAGTGGTATTGTAACAATGCTCCCAGATATGCAACCACTTTATCCATTCCCTTTACTTCCCTGACACATAGTTCCTTAGGTACACCTCGATCCATTTTCTTACTATCTCAATCTTCCTGTCTATCTGGGAGTGATAGCTAGTTCCAGGTGTCAAATATATCCTAGATAACCTGAATAGATCCTACCAAAATGAGTTGAGGAACATACTATCTCGATAACTGACTATGTTCCTCAAAATACCATGGAGTTTGAACACCTCCTTAAAGAATATATATGCTACCTGAGTTGCGTTGTACTCTGAAGGAATGACAAAGAAGTGTGCATATTTATTCAATTTTTCCACTACCATGTAGATACAGTCCCCTCCCTACACCTTTGGAAATCCTGTGATGAATTCCATGGAAATACTATCCCACTTATGCTTTGATATCGACAATGGTGGAAGTAGTCCTACAAGATGTGTAAACTCTAATTTTTTCCATTGGAAAATCATGCACTCCCTCACATGATGAATTATATCCTCCTTGAGACGCTTCCATGAGAATCTATACCTCAACTTCATGTAGTTCTTCAAATACTCTTGGTGTGTTGCCAGTGGCACATCATGTACTACCCTCAAAATATTATCCTTGAGTTTGGACTCAGGGAAAAGATAGATCTTGTCTTTATAATAGATGATGTCATCGACTACCTTGTACCTATCATCCTAAATACTTCCCTCCATCATTTCACAGGAAAAGGTGTTCTTAGAGTATTCCACCAAAAGAATGGACTTCTAGTCTATTAAATATCTATCATGGAGAAAGTTGCAGGTCTCCTATATATTCCATCAAAAAATATGTTATTCTTCCCCTTTACATACGCAATGTCAAAATCATATTCCTTCACCTTACTGACCCATTTTTGTTCCCTCTCATTTAGAGCTTGTTTCTCCAAGAAATATCTCAAGATGTTGTGGTCCGTCCTAACCACAAATCATCCTACCAGGTATTGTCTGAACTTGGTGAATGCATGCATGATGGCCAACTTATCCTTATCATATATTGGATAGAGATTCTATGGATCTCTTAGATTTCTTCTCTTGAAATCTATCGGGTGTTAGTTTTGCATCAGTATTGCACCTATCCCCTCACTGGATATGTCACACTCCGAGACAAAAAGGATGTGTGAAATATGAAAGTGATAATACTAGTAATTTATCATCAACCTCTTCATTATTTTGAATGATACATGTGTGTACTCTGACCATTATAACACCCCCTTCTTGGTGAAGTATGTTAGTGGCACAGCCAATTGTGAAAATCCTTTCACGAAGCACCTATAATAATTGCATATCGTGAAGTATCCTCATATATATATGAGTGATATAGGAGTGGGACAATATAATATTGTTTGTGTATTATCCCAATGTACCTTTACTCAATCAACACCAATCACGTGCCCTAGATAAAATATTTCTGTCAACCGAAATTCTCACTTTTCCTCCTTGGTAAAAGGTGACTTCTCCTTCATAATGGTGATAATCTCGTCCACATGCTTCAAATGTTCTTCCCATGTATGAATGTAGATTAGAACATTTTCAAAGAACACCAATAATAATTTCCTCAATTGTTTGTTGAATATATGGTTCATGCACTACTGAAAGGTAGTTGGTGCGTTAGTCAAACCGAAGGGCATGACTTGAAACTCATAGTTCCCATAGTGACACATGAATGATGTTTTATGGATATCCTTGTTGGGACAAGAATTTTGGGACTAGTTTTGTATTTTTCACAGTGCACACAAAAGGAAGTTAGTGCATTTTCATAAGCAACATGCGCGAAAGAAGGAAGTTATTTAGGAAATTTTGGTCGTTTGTAATAGGCTAATCCCTAATGTAAATGTATAAATATGCAAGGGTTTTGGGGTAGAAAGTAGCTTTTTAAGTAGTAAACTTATGAGTTGAGAAAGTGTAGTTCGGAAATATCTGAAGTTGAGTATGAGTTGACAGCTAAGTGTGCACTATATGTGAGAATGACAAGGGCATGATGGGTAGAACTGAGATATCATGTATGAGTGAAATGTGCACCTTTTGTAAGAGACAAACTGAAATAATAATATGAGAAGTGTGCCATTGTGGACGTATCCCATCTTGGGTGAACCACATTAAGTATGGTGTCTCTGTGTATGATGTGATGTGTTTGTTTATGGTTTTGGTCATTTCGTACACACAATGAATGTTTGGTTAATATAATCAGGTTATATATCTTGATGGTTCTGTGCACACAGTATAAGGTATAATGAATTAATGTTAAGTGGAATGGTTATAATAAATTCCTCACATCCCTTCATGACTAAAGAAACATGGTTCCTACAATCCCCATAGATACCTTAGGTGAGACTTCACCTTCTTGAAGGTGAAGCTGAAAGGGTCGGTATCTTAGGGTTTTGTTGATGCATTAATGTTAAACCTTGGGTCTACCCACTATGCGCCAACAAATGGTTCCATTGTCGAGACTGGGATCTACGAATGAAGGGAATGTGGAGGTTGATTAAGGAAGAGATTAGACAATGGTTAGAGGAAAAAGAGAAATTTTTTTCCATAAGTCAGAATAAGAACCCACATATCAGCTCAGAGAAATGGTTACAGAGGTATGTGTTTACAGATTTACATGAGATTTTCTTTGTTGATTTCCTGAATGTTTTTGTTGAGTGGCTACATGGATTAGCATAATAAAATGGAACATTCTGCACTATGGTTCCGTGGAGGTGGACCCCTGATTTGATTCAGGAATTGAATATTATAGGTAATTGGATCTTGCGCGCAGTTGATTTTTGGTTGGATAGTGTACTAAGAGGTTATATTACTAAGTTTGCTATAGATTGTACTCAGTCATATAGTACTGTTGAAAGAGAGTTTTTTAGGGGTCCAGGTGTAAGATACTTAAAATCATTGTCAACTTGGATTAATATGTTTCTATGTGATAAGGGGTTTACAAAGATGGAATCAGATTTCCCTTGTAGCTAAGTTCCTTTGCGCACATAGGGGAACTAAGGGTTGACCAAGGGATGTTCTGAGTGTATGACAAGGATGTAAGAAAGAGAAAATGAGTAACATATGGGATGAGGATGCCAAGAGAAGAAGAATTTTCAAAAGACAAAGAGACTGGATTATTTCATAGTGGAAAACAATTTCAATATAGTAGGAAGAGGATTGTGGATGATAGAGAAGAGAAGCACAATGAGTTTGAGGAAAGAGACATTGGCGTAATACTCCAAATCTAAGGAATAGTGCACATAGAAGGGAAAGACTATCAACTCGGTCTAGTAGAATAATATTCATTACATCCCACTTAAGTTAGAGTCTATGTTGAACCCATGACCCTGAGTGCATCTCTAAGGACTGAGGTAAGATCTGAAAGTTTCTCAATTCTAGTTAGTGAAGGGAGTAAAGATAGCAGTAAAGGTAGTCGGAGTAGTGGAAGTAGTATGACCACCCAACTTCAGGTAGTGTTACCAAGCATGAATATTGCACAAAAAACTATGGCAGGAGTAGATCCCACTTTGAGAATGCATGTCTTCCACAGATTAGGTTTAGAAGATCCATAAAAGATTTTTTTTGTTTGTGAATAAATATGGACAGTGAAGAATGTCCAATATGGTGATGCAAATATCATGTAGTTGGAAATGACATCTAGAGAGTGCATGTTACTTTGTTCTATTAATTATCAATCCACTGCACTTACGGGACAAGCTAAGACATTAGCAAATATCAAGCAAGCCTTGTTGAAAGAGTTCTAGAGGCCAAAGTCTGAGTCACCATGTATTATAGAGATGAAAGAGATTAAGCAGTTGGAAAATTAATCAATATGGGATTTTGATTAGAGATTCAAGATACTGATGGATAGGTTGAAATTTTATATTCTAGATGTGCATCATAGGGAATGGTTCATTACAATATTATTTCTACATATGCAATGTCCTTTGACGTAGAGAAAGCTTACGACGAAGTCATAAGAACTTGAAATCACTATGAGGTTAGAATCATCCTCTGTATGAGAGAATGACACATGGATGGCTTAGGTTTGGTTACAGTTAGTAGCACTAACTATTAAGTTGTAGGATCTTGCTCAAGTGAACAAAAAGAGTGAATAAGTCTAGTGTGTTACATGAAGAATAGAAGGTCATCATAAGAACACCTGTCCATCTTTTCAACAATATTTTCTATAGGAGCTACGAATCCATTATCCATAGGAGGATGAGTATGGTATGAGATATGTAAAATGATGGGTCATAACCCTACTTCTTGTCCATTAATTCAGAAGTATCAGAGCACTGCGAGAAACTTATTTTGTAATTTTTGTAAGTCTTTAGGACATGATGACAAGGATTGTCACACACTTGATCTGATGAGAGATAGCACTACATATTCATACAGAGTCCAAGGTTAAGAAGGACCAAAAGGAGGGGTACCTTAGTATAATACTCTGATAGGTTATAATCAAGGAGGAAGAGGAGGATTCAAAGGTCATGGAAGAGGAGAATTCGACAGAGGAAGAGGACCAATTATATGTTATAACTGTAATCAACTTGGGAATTCTGCATGAGACTGTTTGAATCCTTACACAACATGTACATATTGTAGACAATTGGATCATGCAATGAAAGATTGTCCGCAACTAATTGTGAAGTGGCGGGAGAAAAGGAACCAGAATGTTCAAATGATAGAAATGGATGTTCAACAAAGGATACCAGTAGTTATGCATGGAGGAGAAAGAATAGGAGTCAATGAAACAGATCAAGGAATTCACTATTGGGTGGAAAGTAGTAGAACCTCCTCTGTTGTTTTATCCTAGAAAGGAAAGAGATACATACAAGCAAGTGAGGAAAGAACTGCTAGGATAAGAATGGATAGAATCGACTTCAACCATGCAACCTTTTTATGATATTCCACCTATGTATGACATTCCTCCAGTCTATGACCACAAAAATACAAAAAGGAAAGTTGAGAAGGTAAGTACTTTGAAAATATTCTTAAAGATATGTTTAGAATTAACGAAGGATGAGATTGCATTAAGCAGACTACATGAGGTGATTGATCAATGCACGCAAGACAAAGAAGAATTTTTATAAAATGAGTAGTCAACCAGGTACATCGCAAGAAGAGGATGAATAGGGAATTCTAACTTAGTGCATAGATAGGAGGCTATGATATGGATAATATCATTTTTGATCTGGAATATAATGTAAATTTCATTATGAAGTAGACATGGGAGACGATGGGAAAGATGAATTTGATATGGCTACCTATTCATTTGAGGTTAGCGAATCAACATAATATTATTCTGGTTAGAAGATTGACATGGGTGAATTTTAACATTGATGGAGTGTGCAACACAGTTGATTTTGAAGTGATTGAGATATTAGATGGTAGTAAAACTTATCCATCATTTCTAATACTTGATTTGGATTTTGATAATTAGAATATTATTGATCTGAAGAAGAGGCAGATGGCCTTTGAAGTACAATATTTCAAAGTTATAATGCCATTGGATCTAACAAAAGGGAGAAGATATGTGGAAACAACAAAGGGAAAATAACTAGATAACCTATATAATATCACAACATGGATGGATGATTATGTTAATCCTACGGTTGATGGTGCACTCAGTTCATGGAGTATTAGTTCTTTTTTGTCAGATTCATAAGAGGACCTGGAGCATTGGAAGTAGAGATCGCATGAAGTATCCACTAGAAGATATTCTTGTATTACTCGCTCATTGCGCTAGATCGGAACTGAGGTATGTGATCCCCCGAAGTATGATGGACTAACATAAGTGGATCCTTTTGTAAAATAATTTGAATTGAAGATAACATATCAACAAATATTACTAGATTTATATGTCACACTGAAAGTGACCTGGACAAGATGGTGGGATACACATAAAGAGATAATAGATAGTTGGAAGCAGTGAAAAAGTTTGTTACAGGTCATGTTCGGAATAAAATATATTGCACAGAAGTATATCGGGTTGAGTTGTCCTATATATAATATTACACAATGAAACACAACATGGATATCAGTACCTAAGAAATAATGGACTCACTTGTTTGTACACACTTTGGACACGATCCTGAAGAACTGGTATTTAGAAATGGAAGTACGCTGAGGAGAAGCAGACTGGGAGGATTTGATTAGCAACTTCAAGGTAACTTTCAGTTTTTAGGATGATGCTCATGTGATTGATAAACATTTGTAGAATATCAAAGATAATATGTTTACATCAGAAGACTCGATAGAACTAGTACCCTTATGTGGTGTGCAGAGATGTTGTATGACTATTAAAGAAGTTCTAGAATGTTATAGCATGGTTGGAGAAGACCATGAATATGAAGACCCAAGAAATTTTCAAATACCGGAATATGAAGGAGAGCAAGAAGTAGAGGGTGTTGAGTTTGAATCGATTGTATATGCAAAGCCATTAAGAACATGCAAAGTGAATATTGGTACAGAGAAAAATCCCAAGTTTGCAAACATTGGAAATTATTAGAACGAAGAAATTGTTGATAATATTGTTCATTTACTACACAAATACTAGGACCCGTTTCTGACTAAATTTTCATAAATGAAAGGGATTTTGGGGGAACTAGGAGAGATGAAGGTCACTTTTAAGTCGGATGCCAATCCCGTAAAGTAGAGACCCTACCGAATGAATCTAGTGTATAATAAAAAAGTGAAATCGGAGATAGATAGGATGTTGGAAGCTGGAATCATTAAACTTGTCGCAGAGTTAGAATGGATCAATTTGATGGTAGTTCAGGACAAGAAAACAAAGGGAATTAGAATTTTTGTGGATCTAAGTAAATTGAAGAAGTACATGGATCATTTTACATTGACATACTTATCTAATAATATAGTGTTTGGGGGGGATATGAAGATGGATATTATTATTTCAGGAGTATAAATTTGAAGTGATTGTGAATCCAGGAAATTTAAATTCATGACCTGATCATTTGTCACGCATATTATCAGGGGAAGATGCAAGAAATTTGGATAAAAAATTAGCATACGTGCACTTGTTTTTAGTGCAGATGCTTGATGATTATTTTTCATACATATTCCAGTTCTAGAGAATAGGAGTAGCCCCACCTGAATTTACAATTACACAGAAGAAGCAGTTGGTAGTAAAGGTATAAGACTCTCAGCTGATAGTGGGTAATTTGTAGAAGTTAGGTGTAGATGGTATTTTTTGATGATGCGTATTGGAGCACGAAATGTCCATGATACTATTAGAGACACATGAAGGATTTGTGGGATGCCACTATGTAAGGAAATTTGTGGCTCAGAATATTTTGCGTGAGGGACTTTAGTGGCCCACCCTTCATAAGGATCTGAAGGATTTATGTCAGACTTGTGATGTCTTTCAGAGAGTTGGGAAGCCTTCCAGGAGAGATGAGATGCCTTTAGTACCACAAGTCACGTTGCAATATTTTGATAAATGGGGATTTGATTTTGTTGGACCGATCAATCCACCAACAAATAGGTCAAGATAAAGATACATCATCATTGTGACATAATACTTGACCAGATGGGCTGAGGAAAAACCGGTCAGAGATTGGAGTGCAGAGACTACTGGATGATTTTTGTTTGAGAATGTTGTTACAAGGCTTCGATGTACGAGAATACTTATGAGTTATCAAGGTACTCATTTTCTGGATAGGATTATTGCATATTTGACCAAGGAATTTCAGATTCATCAACAAAAGAGCACACCTTATCATACCCAGGAAAATGGAATAGTAGAATTGTTTAACAAGATTCTAGAGCATGCACTAATGAAGGTATGTAATGTAATTCAATATGATTGGACTTGATGATTCCTGTAGTGCTATGGGAATATAGGACCACATGTAATAAGTTGACAAGACATACACCTTTCATATTAGTGTATGGTCAGGAATAATTTATGCCTATGGAGTTCATTGTACCGAGTTTTCGTATTGCCACACTAACAGAGCTCACTAATTTTGGCGTAGTAGAGAAAATAATTTCAGAGTTAGTATCCTTGGAAGAATACCACTTTGTCACAGGATTTCATCAGCAGGTTCAGAAAGCGTAGGAAAAATCATTGCATGAAAGACATATTAAACAAAAGAAGTTCCATATGGGAGACTTAGTTTTTCTTTATGAAAGTGACTTTTTGCATCACCCTGGAAAGTTTCAAAATCACTAGTTGGGTCCATAAATCTTAATATTTGTGACATAGGAAGGTGTTGTTCAGTTGGAAAAACTGAATGGGGATATTGTAGAAGGATTGATTAATGGTATTCAGTTGAAACTGGATAGGGTAAGAAAGGCTTCCTCACACTAGTCTGAGCACGCAGTATGTGTACTATAATATGTGTATTATAATGTATTATAGAGGAAAAGAAAAATCAATAAAAGAGCTCGAGGCAAGTCACAATAAACATTTGAAGAAACATGAAGGTTTAAAGATTTGAATCAAGGATCGTTCAAAGAGTCAAATCAGTGAAACATGAGAGAAACACAAAAATGTCGTAGGTAGGAAGGATAATTGGATTGTGCACAGAAAGGAGAATTGAATAACCAGGTTAAATATCTATGTAGATGAAGGAAAAATCATTAAAGATAAAACATAATGGTGAAATGATAGGAATGCGTAGTCATAAATGGAAAGTGATGATAGAGATTTTGATAGGTTTGCAAGATCTAGACTACGATCCACATAATAAGACAAATTTAATGCAGAGTATGGAAGGAATTTAATGTGAGTACAATCATATGGGACTACAAGTTTGGGCACAAAGAGGAACATAATAATTAGAAACAGGCTATAAAATCATATGAGAGGACAAAGAGTAAATTTTATTGTTGCATGTGCATTTGAGAGAATAGAGAACCATAGTTTACAAAGAAAAGAATCTAGTTTGTTGACAGAGCCAAACTATAGAGAGCTATGGCACCACCAAAGAGAAGATATTCTATTTCAAGAATGAAGAAAATGCGCACTAAGAAAGAAACAACACCAGTACAAGAAAAAACCCCTAAGACATTCGATCTAGTTAAATTTCCTAGACCATACATACCACCAAGAAAGATGACAAAAAATCTAGTTATATTGTAGAAGGAAGAGAAGTATGACATGGTTATGGCAATGATTCCACCTGGGTTCATTGTCGAAGGAGATATGATAGGTGCAATAGGGAACATGAGGTATTCATACCACAACCTAGCAGATTTAAAGAAGTTTCCAGAGTTAGCATCATAGAATTGTTTGTGTGCAGCAATGAACCCTGGATGACATGTAGTCAAAGTAGAACCAAAGGATTGGGTGACAGGGTTGCAACAAACAAGAATACTCAATCTATTGGAGATACCCCATTTTGGAAGGAGCACAGAGATAAACATTTGTGTCAAACTATTATTGAGTTGCGTACATGGAGTATTTTTATGGTTGTGCAGAGCAGTGGCAATAAACACTCAGTTTATTTTGCGGATTACAGGATTACCAACAAAAAGTGAATACCCTTTGCCATTGTTCACAGAAAAATCCCATGAGAAATCATTGGAGGAGAGAATGAAGGAAAAATATGGCACACATAGAGGAGCATGCAGACTGAATGTAGCGAACATCAATTATGACACTGTAATGTTTGTGACATAGATGATGACCTGTAAGCTACCGAAAAAATGTTGCAAGGATCAAGTGCAAGCATGCGCTATAGTATCAACAGAGAAGTGTGTCACAGGAATTATGATGAATTGGTCAACATTTCTGGTAAATATGTTTTTAATGGACTGTATGCACACACAACAGAAAGGAATGGAGTTCCATTATGCGTGTCTATTGATTTTAATTCCATTGACTCCATGGAGAGAATTGGAAGAGACACATTTCATAGAAGGAATACATAAACCATTATTGATAGCAAGATGTGTGTCTTTATGGCATACTGCATATAAGACTAGACAGTTAGACAATAACATACCATTTTACATCTACAAAAATATTATTCGACAATGCATCAAGGATATGCTGAAAATTCAACCATAGTTAGTGGAGGCATATAAATATATGGCGCTCTTTAAGGAAGTGTCACATCATATGTATGTGAAAGCAAAGAGATCTTTGGATCAACAATGGCTACCAACTGGCTACAAGTTGACAGAGAAATACATTATCGAAATAGTAAATGATTGGGATGAAGAGTGTAGAAATCTAGTGACAAAAGCATCACGACATGAAACAAAACCAAAGAACGAGATAAAAGTAGAGAAGGAGACAGAACCCAAGAAGGATTAGGAAAAAATAGAAGAGGAACAAGGAAATGGTGAAGGTGACGTTTAGGAAATCCCACTACCAGTGGGAGAAAAGAGGAAGGAACATCTGAAGGAGAAATCAACACACAAGCATAAGAAGAGTAAAGCCTTCAAGCAAGTAGTGATCCAAGCCTTGAATGAGGACAACTTAGAGAAAATCGGAGATCAACTAAAGGAATTCATGAAAGAGGTGTTTTTGCGAGTTGTGCAGAAATAAGAAGAAATGCACTCGAACATGCGAGTACATATTGCCAATCTGCGCTAACTTTTGGAGGCCACTTGTAACATCCCTGTATCCCCCATCTTGTAAATATAATTATATTTTTCTAAGAGACTATGGAAATATCGATTGTCTATGGATCTAAGAAATGTTGAACCTTTGCTAAGAAGGTAGTGTAAATATTTATTTTATTAATGTAAAAAGGAAAATTTTGAACAAATGTTGAGGGGGATTTCATGTACAGGTTATGATTCCAGGAGAGGGAAACAGTGACGAAATTTTCCTTACCAATTTAATATTCAAGAAAAAACTAGATTGCCCATTTTTCTATAATTTCAGTTAATAAAGGGAAGTTGGTGGTTGAACTACCAACTTCCCGCATTTAAGAAAAATAATCGGTGTTGTATCAAACCTACCTTACCTCTGAAGCATGGGAATAAAAGTACCCATCTAGAGGATTCTAGGCTGACCCACAGATTGGGAGATTTGACCCATGAAATCTTGTTGTAGAAGACAAGAAACAAAGGAAAAATTATGATCATGGAGGGAAGGACACACAGAGTTGAGTCTGGGAAGGGAATTTGAGTAGAGAGGAGTGTGGGAAATTCCTATGGTTTAGAGAAAATGGAGAAAAGTGAAGAAATGTGTTTTTCTGGGTACAAGAATTGTTGGGGAGTGTCTTCTAATCAGGCTGATAAATGGAGCTACATAGAATTTGAGAGATTGAGTGAGCAATTAAAATAGATTCCATTTCTTGGTAGAAAACTGAAATTCCTGGTTCCTGTGGGATAAGGAGAGTAACCTTCATCCCTTGCATTTTGCTGAGAAAAAGAAGAACTCTCTCTTATGGCATCATACTCTATCTAGGGGGTGGCCAACTGTGAAATACACCAAGAGTAGTTGTGCCTATGGTTGGGTGGAAAGTGGCACACCCTTCAACAGTTACAACTCTTTTCATCTTCTAGATAAGTATTTCTTTGCCAAATCTCTGCAATGTTAAGATAAAAAATAATATAGAATGTGTTTCAAAATAATGTAAATTCATCCCTCTATTAAAAATGGCTTGATAAATTGAGGTCAAATGGAGAGAATTTGTCATCTGAATATATTTTTGACTTGCCTCCTTACTTATCAACTGTATGTGTTTTAAAATAAGATTTCTCGGTCAAAATATTGATGTTTATTTAGTATTACAGACCATCTTCTCTCAAGTGAGGACAATTAAACAATCAGAACCTCTATAGAAAAATATGAAAAGAAAGAGGTTGATTTTTATATGCCAAATACTTTAAAAGATAATCATATTTGTGTATGGGCCTTAGGAAAGTAGTTCAAATGATAACAAGAAGTAAAGTATTAAAAGATTTAGTAATAAGGAAAAATTAGGAATCAAAACCCAATTTCCTAATGTGAAGTAAAATGAAATTTGGAATTTAAAAACATTGTGAATAATTAAATCTTATTTGGATTTGGTAAGAAAAAAATCTTACCAGATATTACACAGTGAATTAATGTCCAAAGGGGAAAGATTTGGACACACATGTGATTAGAGGATTAGTAATCCCTAGTAAGAACCATTGTTTTATCATGGAGAACTTCACTTCCAAGAAATATATTATTATTGAAAAAGAATTTAAATAAACAAATATTGTCGGAATAAATATATGGATTTATGTATTTATATGTTTTCTGGGCATATTTTAAACAAATGGTAAAGACTGGTAAACTTTGGTAAAATTCCAAAGTTATCGTTTAAACACTCTAACATTTGAATAATAAGGATTGTAAATTTTTTCCTTTACATCCTAAAAATTTATACCTGGTGCATGATTGTTGAAAATTTGAAATCTTTCCCTCTGTGCAAAAGTTAGAATTGTGCTAAGATTTTCCTAGCTTTAAGAACTATGCCATACACAAGGCACTTAGTAACATTTTTTGGCAACTTGGTATTTTATTGATTTATTAAATACCTGTGAAATATACCTTCCATTTTCTCTCAATGCATAAGTATTTATATTTATGTTATTATTAATCCGTTAGAGCACATAGAATGGAGCAATTGTTTGGAGTGTGACGGCCAATGGATTTTAAACAATACATTATTAAATATTAAGCAATGCTCGTTGGTGATTGGTCTTCGGAGTCCAACTTTTGAAGTGAAGGGGAGAGTG
>ML794386.1:4389-23694 GCA_009831015.1 Picea engelmannii
GCATCAAAAAAGGTGAATTGTTATTTTTCAAATAAATTCATAGCTTACCATTACAAAAACTTAGCATTAAAAACACAAAACTTAGCATTTATAACACATTGACTTGCCTTTTTTTTTTTAATAATTTGATAAGTTTCCATTACCAAAACTTAGCGTTTGCATATAATCGAAAAGTTGAAGTCAGAAAGCGATTACAATTAAAGTACGTTAAGAATGATGGTATGAAAAGCCATGAAATGTGATAGAAAATCAAAGTATGCCAAAAACCTGAAGGACTAACCTGAAGGACTAAAATGTTTAAACGCATTGTCAATATGAAGGTAGCCCAAGCTCCTAGCAACAATGCCAATTATATTTAAAATATTTAAGTACAATTATTTTTATTTTTCTAATAAAATAATGAATGTGATAATTTTATTTAAGTTATATTTAAATATAAAAAAAAAACAATATCCAAAAGAATATTTTATTCTAATTGCTTTTTCGAAAACTTTGTTTACTTGAAAAACCATAAATATTATTATAAAAATTATATTATTTTCATAAAATTATTTTTATAAAATAATAAATTGATACATTATTTTTGAAATTATATTATTTTATTGTCAAATAAAATTATATTTGTAATCAAACATTTCAATGACCTTCCCAAAAGATTATGGATTAAATACACTAGAAATTAAGTGTACCCATATCTTATTATGGATTATGGATTAAATACACTAGAAAGTGTACCCATATTAATTTAGTTCAAAAAGTATTATATCATTGAACTTCATGGATGAAGCACATATGTCCTATCATTTTTCAAAATTTTACAACAAAATATCACTTATATATATATATATCCTCGATAATAAATAATATATAATATGTTTAAAACAACAAAAACTCAAGAATCTTGTAAGAAAAACATAACAAGCATCACAAGATCCAAGGGAGCACTAGAAGGTATGATAATATTTATAGGATGATTCTCGTTTAGCTCCTATACATTCCATATCCCCAAATATGGCTAAAGATCTACTTTTCAGAGGGAATTTTCCTCATTGTTCTTTCCTTATAAACATGGTAGAAAGAAATTGAGTTAAATTCCATTTTCAAAACTTGAAATTCAAAAAAAAAAAAAGCAAGCCTTTAACATATAATTTTACAATTTACTAACTCCATATTCAATTTATAACTGCCACATAGTTATAAAAAATTTAAATATATCTTATTCTTTTTTAACTACAAGAATTAGAAATAATTTTAAAACCATCAATTCAAGAAAAATATTTCAACCTCCACCAAAACTTTCTTTAAACTTAAATATAATGAGAATTATTCAAAGCATGATAAAGGAAATTTGTTTTTTTTCAATTTTATAAGCATCACATGTATCACGGCCCTTTGCTCCGTTGGAATACCCAATTTTCCTAATGTCCTATGTTGAGAACTTTTCACTAAATATATATTCTAATTATCTTGAGATTTTATAAGGGTAAAACTCGAGAATCTATTTAATAAATTTTAGGATTTCCTAATGCAATTCTACATTGATTAGAGGAGTTATATTTCATGATTTTGTTTTTTAAATCTATGTTCATAAGAGGGTTTCTACAAGTTAATCTATTTAAGGATATCAAAGAATTTGTTTTCATCAATGTTGGAGTCAAAGTGATTAAATATCTTAGGTATATTAACCTTTCAAACACTTATTTTTTTATGTCATGAGTTAAACCATAGAATCCATAGCTATTGAGTTATTTTAGTGCTCACAATGAAAGCCCTTCATGCCCTTTTATTATCTAATGTTTACAATATTTTAGTGTTTCAATTTCCTCTTATTAATAAATTCCTTATTATTTAGATTCTTAACTTTCAACTTCATAAGGATGTAAGATTTAAAATGATTGATGTTATTAATTGGATTATTTATGTTCCAATTCTTAAACCAAGAGTCTCTAAACAAACCTCTATGTTTATATTCTAAATATCTAATAATGGTTGTAGACTCTAAACTACATAAAACTTATCACATACCCACTACGAAAAAAATAAAACTTTCGCTCTTCCTTAAGGGATAAAATCCCTGAATTCCTATGGGGGGCTAGCGCAGACTAGCTCTTCCCTTATCCACCTCCATGTGATCGTTGGTTATGACCACAAACCAAGCCAAGAGGCGCCTTTCGCATTTCATGACTTAGTGATGCAAGAGAGTCAAGTCTTTCGACTCTTCAAACCCCGAAACCTGAAATCTTATCTTCGATGAGATCGATGGCTGCGAATCTCCCCCTGATCCGACGTTCCTGGACGTATCGAGATTTTGGTAACCGGGAGTTCAAAATGCAACGACCCAAACCATTGGTCACTCCATTCCCCGAACTCTGATATGCGAGTTCTTGTATGAGATCCAACAATCCTCAATGAATTGGATCCAATGGTCCAGATCTTTTCGGAGTTCCGTGAACTGGGAGTTCACGATGCAGCGAATCCAAATCTCTTGTCACTCCAATCTCTGAATTTCGATATGGGAATTCGTGTATGAGATCAACGACCCTCATTGATCTGGATCTGACGGTCACTATCCCTCCTAAGCTTAAGGGTGTTGAAAGACACTCAGTCTTAATCCCTTCGTTGTTCTACGAGATCCAATGGCCCACGGGATTTCAGAGCTTTCCCCGAACTCTGACCGCTCACCACATGTCTCCTTTGATGGATGGTCTAGATTCAGGTTAGATCAACGACCCACAAGCCCCGTGATATAACAATTGTGATCTCTCTTAAACCAACGACTAGGATTAAGTCGTGCTTTTGTGACTTGTGATTTCTAAGAACTCCTTCCGTTGACTTCTTTCAGCGGCAAGTCAGCAAAATTCCTAACTCTCGCCACGTGTCCTCTACAAATGGACGGTCCAGATCTATCACGACCCGACGGTCGTGATTCGTTGTCGATGATTCCCCATCAAGATTCTAGGGAAGCCTTCTCCTGTGATTTCCTAGTGTCGACACGTCGACCAACAACCCCGTGTCCATCCGATGGATGGCTGCGAGCTTTAGCCATGATCAACAGTTGTGATCTTTTCGAGATGATCAATGGTCGTGATCAATCATGGATTTCTCCTTTTTGGGAATTTGGGAGAGTCTTCAATTTCGTTTCCCTGGTGCCAAATCCCTGATGGATGTGTATCTTTGACACACATCCTCTGGGATGGATGATCCCGATGCTTTTAGGACTTTGACGAGTCCTCTCTCCCCTGCATGCACAAGGTTAAACCTCGTGTGCCTTTTCTGGATTCGACGACTATCGGTCCCCTGTGATCGATCTAACGGTTTAGATCTATTCTCCTACGCACTCTTCTCCGGCTATCTGGACGTAGGCTCCAACAGTCCATATTTTCCCCTGCGAATTGGCGATTCGCCTTTCAGAACTTTGGGGAAATCCTCACCTCTATTTCCCTGAATTGAACCAACGGTTCAGATCCGATTTTGATCACGATCTCTATCACTCATGAGCTTTCATACGCTCTGAAATCTCCAAAGGGTTTCTCGACCTCTACACTCCATGCAGGGTTCTTTCACACAACGGTGCGATCCTTCCTGAGCTTCTCTAGGACTTAGGGAGTTCTGAGTTCGGTTTTCCTCATAGAGAGCCTGTGGCGATCTGCACTACCTCTCCTGAGCTTAACAAACTTCATCCTCCAAGGAATCTAAACAATTAGGAGGGTTGGCATGTGTACATGAAACTGTCTCCGGGGTCGATGAACAAACAGTTCGTGACTCTGGCTTATGCCTCCACAGGACACAAGCATTTACGAGTATAAAATCATCTCCTAACCATATAATTTCTTACTGGCCTAGTTATACAATCAAGTAGAAATAAGGGATGCATTATATCCATTAAGCATATGCACAATTCCTGAAACATACACAGTATAACTAATTCATACACAGTTACAGCTAAATTACACAAGGTAGGAAATCACTTATCTATTACAGGTTACCGCCAACCAACTGACTGTGGGTGTTCGTCCTTCCACCTGACCATAGGCTCAGAGGCATTCATTCTTATCACTCTGGCCACCCTCGTGCCAAGCCATGATATCACTAGGGAGTTCTCATAGTTCTCAGGAGCTATGTCTCTGTCCCAGCTTCTGCTCGGGTCCTGTTCTTTGCAACTCAGAGCTTTCTCCTTCGGTTATGGCCTCAGCGAGGTTTCTCAGATGCTCTTCCACATAAAACTCACAACCTTTCCTTCGTGATTCCGTTGGAGAATCTCCCTTACGAGCTTACGCTCTCTCATCCCTTGTCTCTTCTCCCTTGTGTATCCCCCTTACCCTGGAAGGTTTTTTCCGACCTATCTTGTTACTTCTGTCAGAAGGAAGCTCAGGTCTGCAGGTCACTGCGGTACTTCGGGATGATAGGCCATGTTTCCATTCATGGGGGTGGTTGATTGTTCAACCACCAATCCTTTCTTCATTAACTGATTTCTTTCCTCGAGATTCAAAGGAGGTTTGTCATCCTTATCAAGGGAGATTTGGGGTTAGTTGATATATGAACCCTCTTGTATAGTTTTCACATTCTTCCTCTAGTGATATCATGGCCAGTACTTTCAAGTATTCACCCCCACAGTTAGTTATTGGCAACTCAAACAATAATACATTTACATTGTCCGCATGCATTAGCATGGTAATTCCTATTTTATGATTAATTACAAATTGGGGGAAACATGGTGTTACAATTCCCTCCCCCTTAAAGGAACACCGTCCTCGGTGTTCTTTCTCAAAAAACACCTGTCATGCCTTTCTCATTCAGCCACTTCAGAAGTCTTGACCTTCGTCCTCGGTCAGGTCCTATTTCAAGATCTTAGTCTTCATCATCTGCCTTCAATAATTCTTGGACAATAAGCACATTAATCACAATTTTGTGCGAAAACATCTTACTGTTGTTCAAAATTCAAAAGGAAATTTTCATAATCTTAGCACAATACTTATCTATGCAGTTTGTGGATCTGTATCCACATGGTACTTTTGTTATCCATTCTCATTGCTTTCCTTGACGTACCCATTGGGTGCATGATTCCAATTCAATAGTTCACAAGAGCTATCATGATTTCATCTTCCTTTCCAAGGTTTTTCCGCACGGGAAAATACCCATTGTGTGCATGATCCCAATAGTTTACAAGAATTATTAAGGTCTCCTCTTCCTTGCGGTCACTCACCCTCCAGGCCCAGTCTCAGGCATCCCCTTCACTGTTATACAGTCCCTCGGGTGATCCATCTTGGCCTGCCAAGGTTTTCTCGCACAGGAAAATTTTAGAGACTCTATCGAGTCTTATAGTCGAGGCATCCCTCACACTTTCTCTGCTGAGGTGTACCTCCGTCCTGTGCTACCTCAATACAATAATTTTCAGGCGATCATGGCTTATCACGGGGTTTTCATGGCTCAAAAGTAGCCTTTTTTCATCATCTTCAGCTTTGATAGCCTTCATATGTTCCTTCTAGACAGGTCTTTTCTCCTCATCTGTGTCATAGGCATACAACATTTGTGAGACATCATTATAAATTCCAACTTTCAGAATTTTATTGCAAATATATCACTCGCAAATTTTCCAATCTCTTCTTTTATTTTCAGATATGTTTCATATGAAACCATATTCACAAGCATAGGACTTTCTTTCCCATAACATTTTAGCTCAGCAGGAAATCAGTCTTCCTTGTGTGCTTTACAACATTGCCATATCCAAGACTCTTTCTTCCTGCAATCATTCATCAACTAATCAAATTGTTAGTTCTCATGCACATACATTTTTATCGCACCTTTTCAACTTCATCACAACAATTTCAGAATTGTGCATACTAACAATCAAATTCACTTTCTTAAAAGGAAATACCATTCCTCGTAGTTTGGCTCAACAGGAAATCGGTCTTTCCTATGGGCTTACCTCACTGCCATATCCATGACCCTTTGCTTCCTGCAATTCATTCTTTCCACAACCAAACAAATTGTTAGTCTCATCTCAACATACCAAACTTTTCAAAACGTAATTCAATATTTCAAAAGGGTTTTAACAGTTGTTCTAATATCCATGGCCACATTCATACCCAATGCATGCTTGCATTTTTTTTCACGTTTGTCACACTTTATGACCGGTTCTTGGCCATGGGGTGTTGGAATTTAACCAACCTTTTCCTCATATGGTTTATTCATTTTCTTTCATTCTTACAGTAAGACCATACTGCCTGCTATAGGCCGATCATGATCCCAAATCAATACACATGAACTCAAAATTTTCACATGAATGCCTTTACGCATTTCTTGATTGTCAATGCATTCATGACATATCAATTCATGAATTCTTCCAAGGGTTACAAACAATGTTTACTAATAGAGGTTCATACTTCCATCATTCCGGTTCTTCGTCCTAAGTCATACCTTACTTGGGTATCCAAGGCATACAACTTCCTTTCAAGTTTATGCATAACACTAAGACAAAAAAATATTTCATAAGGGGTTCTTACCAAATCCCTTCATACCTTGTGCCACACAGGCACGAATATCTTTATACTGTTTCTTGGCTGCTAGCACCCTCTTTCTTATTTTTACCTCTTCACCAGCGCTTTATGGGGACTTTTACAACCCTGTCAACAATCTTTCACTCGCAGCCTTCTCTTGGTCATTCTTTGTTTGAGGTTGCCCATCATTGGAAACTGTCTTCCTCAATAGCTCCAATTCATTTCTATACACAACATGTATCATTATAGACACAATTACATTAGTCGTAATATTAAACCAAATGCATGTATCATAACATTCAAATTCATAAACATCTTCAAATGTTTCCATAAGTGAAACACAAACAAATTTCGATTGTATCTTCGGCAATGCAATCCTTATTACTTATGGTGTCAAGACCTTTTTATTTTTATTGGTGTACCAGTTTTCTCATCCAAGGGAAAACATAATACTCAACGAGGAAAGAGTTGAGGACTCTCCCCTTCTTCCAACTCTTCCTACACTGCCTGGGACTTTTCAGCCCAGCCAAGTTATCCCTAAGGCCTCACTGTCTCTTCTCTACTTTTGCAATTCTACTCCTTGTCGAGATCTTCCTGTTCATTTCCTTGAGCCGCCTTGGTTAGGCCTCACCCTAACCTTTTTTGGGATACCGTAGCATGATTTAATAGAAACTCTTTGCTCATAATGAATCATGAACATGTGCATCCTACACACTTCCATTCGATTATCAGAATGGTCAATATTCAGTTGTTAGTCTTCTATTAATTACATGATTCTTTCAAAATGTAATCTAGGATTCTTATATATCGATAGGCCTTGCAACTCATTGTCCAACCTTCAACAATTATTAGGGTTGTGACTCTGTTCTTCTGACAAATTCCTTACACAGTTCCTCCACCGGGAACTCCTTCAGCATGCAACTCCTTTGTTGCATATCCATCACTATTTGTGATGGCCTCAACCTTGAGTTAGCTTTATCTTTTTACTAAATATTCCCCTTAAGGAATATAAACATGCATCTTTGTTAACTTACATCTATGACGTACTTAACCATTTTTGTAATCCTAAGCCTGCATGTAGTTGTCACATTTATATGGTACAGACCCCCTCCCTTTCTCTCCAAGGGTTGCGTGACCCCTTGGTTTTAGGATCTTCTTAAGACTGAGCCAAAACAATCTTTGATTCCCTGCTGGAACCTATAAGAAACAATCCTTGGGTCTTCACAAATTTTGGCCTGTGTGTACAAGCGCTTAAACGCAAGTCTCTTCCATGTGACCATGCCTTGTGACCACACACTAACCCAAAAATGTGTGTCGTGATTTCACATATCAGCAATATGAGTCAATCGACTCTCCATCCTTCAAACTCTCGATACCCGAAATGATGAAATTTCAGATCAGATCAACGATCACTAACAACTCTCCAACCAATGGTTGTGATTATGTCACAATTTTTCATTTCGCGACTTTGGGACTTCTGTTATGAAGCACCTCGAATCCTTTGATCCCTGAAATTGTGAAATTTTGGAGTTCTCAATTTGACGGTCCTGATTCTTTCACGATTTGACAGCTCATATCTCGTCAGGGTTTCACGTATTGGGATTTTGCGATTTTGCATGTCATGAAGTCGAAATACCTTTCACCTCCATTCTCCCAATCCCCGAAATTGCGAAATTCTCTCTAGACGATCAATGGTCCAGATTGCTCCTTGATCAACGTCTATGATCTTTTCGCAAATTTCTCATTGCTTCTTGCAAGCCCTTTGGTATTGTAACGAACTGCCTCGTTACGACAACCATTCTAGTGATAGGTGCAATTTTTTTTTTTTTAGAAGTGTGTGTGTGCGTATGTACTAGGAAACAACAACAGCCTATTCGACTCTGCGTCGCCACCCGACGACGAATACGATGCAACCAGGATGAACATAAGAATATGACCAGGACGCACGATACGTAACCACATGCATAAATGATGATCACACGACAAGTAAAACTGACTGCTAAATACGACTGACCTCCCGCCCGTCCTACCCTACAAGGTTAGGACCTCCAAGACACATAATCAATGCTCAAGCCCAGGTTCCCATCGCTTTTAACCATTTGAGGTCTCAGGGCTGGCGACTGTTCTGAGGAACATGGAGGTGTCTACATCCCACCCGACACAACAGACCAAGCAACCACTGACCACAATCAAGTACAACATAAATAAGAAGAACAATGCGCCCCTTACGGAAGGCACGTGACAAGGACTCTGACAACGAACGCCCAAGTTCACAAATCCAGACTCAACAATCTCTCATTCAACTAACTCCGAGTAAATGATTGTGCAGAATTCCAGGACGTTCCATCCGGTGTGTCTTATCAACATCATGAGATTTCACTAACGTCACAATAAGAAACCCTAACATTTCATTTCTAAATTTCAATAACACTGAAATAAATGGAAGCCATACATTCAACTCCAATCTTGCAATCTCGCTTATAAGGTAAAGACAATACAAATTCCTATTTCAAAAATACATTACAACTAGGAAATTTATAAACAATATTCCATGACATCGGTATGCATAACATTTTTCCTTACCTATAGCCATAAAATTATCATCATATGTGAATATATCAGGAAACCATTACAATTTTTAAATGTCATTATTTAAATAACTAGAAGGGACCCTATGTAAGTATATATTTAAGACATCAACCTAAAATATCCATATTTAAAGGACAAGTGACATGGTAATTAAGTATAGGTTCCCTAAAGTCAACATACCTCACATTTAATGAACACATTTATAGTGCTTATTCAAGTGAAGATATTATAATTCATTAGTTGTAATAAAGTGCAGTAGTGTAGCTTCCATTTATGTGCGTTATGATGCCTTGGGAAATTAAATTTTAGAGAGAAGAAATAATTGTTTTTATTAGCTAGCATCACTAACTGTATACATTAAATTCGTTGCTAACCTTATACATTAAATTTGCGTTCTAACTTTGTACCTAAAAATCAATTTTTCTAAGCATAGAGAGTTATTCCTATGGCCCTTTCAATTTCTATTATTTTAATATTCCAACTGTTCATGTGTTTTTCCTTGTTATCATAGGGAGCAAAACAGAATGTAATTATGATTGAGAATAACCGAGTATGGACAACACCCGATTGGAATTAAAGAAAAATTTTAAAATGAAAAGTTAAAAGAAAATTTAAAAGAAGGTAACCCGGTTAAGTAAGTCTATAAACACTCATACTTAAATAACATCATAATTAGTTAACTTCATAATCTGAAAACCACCGTATCACTTCATGTATCAAATGACAGCATATTCAAATACCAACATCCTGTTCACATATAAATCACCTCAATACATACGCATCCTCAGACTTTAAAGATAACAATAAGACATCAACTGAAATGCAAACATAGCAGCAACGAAACTAACACTACCAGGTGTAATATGACAATATTTGAAGGCGTCGTGTACCCAACATCCAGATTTTAAAATGTCAACATTAAAACCGTTATAGTTTAAATGACGTTGAATATACAACCTTCTAAATACACATAATCGGTGTTTCTGGTATTTAACTAATTCAAGGGACAAATCTCTGAGAGAGGCCGTAAGGCTGTAGAATGTTAAGCTCCAATAATTAGATTGAAGGACTTTTGTTTTTGCGTGTTATTTTTGTTTAAATTAGACAGGTGGCGGAATTCCAGAACTAGACGATCCTTATTGGCATTGACCATGAATTAGGTTAACCATCTGTTACAGCTGTCAATTGGGGGAATATCAGCATAATTATAGGAACCTTAAATGAGGACACCCGTATACGTCCTAAATAGATGACGGTCTATCATTTTCAATTAAAATGTTGATAACAAGGTAATAAAATATCAATATTGGGAATGCCGCTATCTTAATTCCTATTGAAAATAGACAGTAAATTACACAGAATTAAACTACACAGTAAATTACATAGAATTAAATAGACCGTAAATTACACTCAGCGTTATAAAACCAGATAATATCAAATTGTAATCAACCAGCAAAATATGGAATTCTATAATTAATAGGAGTTCGACAGGATAGAAATCAATATAGCAATTACTAATCCTGTCTACGTAGTCGTGGCACCATTACTTCAATTCGGCGATATTAATGTTCTGTAGGTTCTATTAAAAAAAAAGGGCAAGACTACCGATTATGGTCCTGGGGTATCCCGTCAGTTACGCCCAGCTGGAAGGACGCATTAAAAGAGGAACACAGTCAAAAGAAAAGCCATACAAGCGCCAAAAACGCCCAAAACAGAAAGAACATGCAGCTCAGTAAACACTTTTACACGCATATCAAACGATAAAACGCAGATCCACAGGATTCCACGCAGAATAAAACATTTTAAAATTCACAGCTCAACAAGATAAACGCAGGTCAACACACGATCCAAACGCAGATTAGACAGTATTAAATCACCGCTCAAAAAGCTTGGAAAACACAGAATAAGGAACGACCGTTGAAGGCTCTGAAACGCAGATTTAAGGTATCCGAAACCAGCGATTGAAGAGCGCATGGTCCCTCAAGAATACAACAGGCAGACACAACTTAAAATCATGAATGAGATACCCTACGCAGGTGGTTAAAAGAAATGTGAATGGTCACAAAATTACCAGTGCAACAGAACTTTAAGATCAAAAACAGGAGTAAGATACCCTACGCATGTGGTTAAAAGAATGCGAATGGTCACAAAAGACAAGTGCAACAGAACTTTAAGATCAAATCAGGAATAAGATACCCTACGCCTGTGGTTAAAGGAAATACGAATGGTCACCAAATACAAGTGCAACAGAACTTTAAGATCAAAATCAGGAATAAGATACCCTACGCCTGTGGTTAAAAGAATGCGAATGGCCACAAAAATACAAGTGCAGCAGAACTTTAAGATTGGGATTGATATCCGAACGCCAGTGGTTAAATTGATTGCTAGAAGAAAGATTTTCCAGAGGAAAAAAAAATGAATTGACGAAGTATTCCAGAGATAACAATTTCCCCCCTTTTTTTTTTCCAATAAGCATTAACAAGACGCATCGCCAGAACAAATTGACGCTAACCATTTCTAACAATTTTTCCAGAATTAAAATCATACCTTAGCCACTCACCCACTTCGAAAGACGTCCTGCGCTCCGTGCCGCGTCCCACGCTCCTTGCCGCTCCCACTCGCTGACCGCAAAGGCTCACCGGTACCTCCCAACCAAACGCTAGGGGTACTCTGCTTCCCCCTTAGCCCCCCGAGCCGTAAAGGGGCCACACAAGAACCAGAGATAGACTAGCATCTCAGCTCACCTCCACGGCTGGGCTACCACTCCAACAAAGCTGAGATTACACCCAACTCCTCACAAGAAAATCCGTCAAACCACAATTCGGCAGCGTAACCTTACGCTAACCATTCATCCCCTTCTTCCTTCCTTTCCCTTTCTTTTATAGAAAAATTGAGACTCACCTACTTTCCTAATTATCAATTAATTAATTTTTTAATGACAAATCTCTAAGCAATCTCCGCCGTCCAAGTGTCATTCATCCCTAGGGTTCTCCAATAGTTAAATTCTTTTTAATAAGTAAAAGACTAAATTCCCTCACTCCCCCAAAATCGCTCCTTAAATTTCTCCTAGGGTTCCTAGATCCCTTCTCATGCTTTTAATCACTTTCTTAAAATGAAGTTTATGAAATTAGTAATTCCTTTAATGCTAATTCCTTTTTGCTTTTTACCCTATGTCTCCTACTTTCGAATTTTTAAGTTTCCTTATTCCAAGTTTCCTTATTTTTTATTTTATTTTTAATTTTTTTCTTTTATTCTCCCTTTCCATTATTTATTATTAACATTTTCTTGTTAAACCCCCAAATGATAAAAACGCTTAATATTCTTTTCAACATATAAACAAATATTTTGATTATTATTATTATTATTATTTGAAATACTAATTTTTATACTCCCCTCCTTAATAATTTTAATTCTCCTTTATAAATTAAACGCCATGGGTTTCACTTAAATTACCCCTTCATTACTTTACCCCCTTTACTTTTAAGACGACTTTAATTAAGACCTAGGAGGGTTTTAGTTTAAGCCCTATGTTTATTTTTGTAAGATCTTTTCTTAGGGCTCATCAAAATTCGTCTTAGAGAAGTTTTAATTTAGTTTTTGATTTGAACAGGGCGACAGTTTAATTAGGGGAGTCGTTTTTAATAATTTTATCAGGCGTTAAGATCTAGGGTCATCTAGGTTGTCTCATCATCATCATCAATGCGACGTGCCCTTCAGGACGCACTACGTGCTCCAAGGGTGCTACTCGCCTTGCTTGCTTTGGTTGCGCGAAGTGCCCTTCAGGATGCACCACGTGCTCCAAGGGTGCCACTCGCTGATTTGCATTTCTTTGCGCGACGTGCCCTTCAGGATGCACCACGTGCTCCAAGGGTGCCACTCGCTGGCTTGATGGATTGGTAGACTCTAAAACCCCTGGAGTCAACACTCCGCCAGGTGAACTTGTGGGAGACTAAGGGCTCTAAGGAATAAGGCCCCCACCTTATTACGCGCCCCTTAGAATCATCGTGAGCGACTGTCGCAGTCTGCCCTCACAGCATCGTGGATCCTCTCGAACTAGGTAATCGTTAACCTATAGTTCGAGGCACGGCGGGAGTGCTAGTAGGTTGTGGCAGGGCTGCTGTCCACACCTCTCCCTCAATCTCTCTGGAACTCGTGTGTGGCCCCTTTACTCCATATGTGAGTCCGGTCGGCAAGCTATCGTCAGCCTGCATCATCAACCATCATGTCAGATCATGTCAACAACACATCATAGAACCAATAGCATATCATCAAAACAAAACAATATCACCGTAAATGAAACAACTCAAATATCCCACTCCCTGACTCAATCCGGAGTCTAAGGGAGTTCCACTGATGCCTCTGCATCCTCAAGGTCCGAAACCCTGCACACTCAAAGAAACTGAGTCAGCAGCACATGTCTACATCAAGGTAGTAAAAACATCCTGTCATATATCTTAACGCATCATAATGAAAGAAAAAGTTTTATCATCATAAAAATTCAGATCACTTGCGAGCAAGTGTCCTCAAAGAATAGGTTTGGTAAGTGCGCCAGAGCGAGATGTTACAAGTATTGTGAAATTACGGTATCTCCTCGCAGGTAACCAGTGCGCTACTTCTCCGAGATTGAACAACTTGAAACATTTCGGCTCTTTCTGAATGGATCTTGACTCTCGATCTTACCCAATCTTCAAAATTCTTTTCTGAAGGATTTCTCCCGCTCAATCCTCCGTACTTGTTCTTTCTTCGAACTTCATTTTTATGCGCTTCACCTTTGAACGCTTCAAATTTTCGAAACTTGAAATTTTTTTCTAAGTGTTTCCTCTTGAGACTCAAAACCACTACTCCTCCTGGTATACTCTGAGCTCAACCTCCGGAGTTTTCAAACTTTAACACAATCTTTATTCTATACGCACGTTCGGCACACAAAATTTCCCCGCTATCTCTTCTGAGATTTTAAGTTACTTACATGACTAATCTCACAGTCATAACTCATATGGATGTTACCCTCTCTTTATGGGAACAACCAACAAGGGTCACTCTTGGGAATTAGCAAAAGTCCCGAAGGACTCCTCTTAACCTTGTTAAAACAAATTATCCTTGTTGTCAATTCTAACCATTATAGGTCAGGTAATCTGACCCTACATATTTTCATCAGTCCTCTCAATCATGAAGAGTTATATGCTCAGGGTTTAGTCTTTTAATAATGCAATAATTATAACTTTATAAGGATCCTAACAGTCCTTACTAGATTTCCTAAATCATGAAGGAGTTCTTCATGAGGATCTTAATTCTCACCTAACCAGCCATCTCAATTGCAAGAGACTCTACCTACTTTAGTAGGTATCCATCGTCACACTATAACATAACAACTCAGTTCATGTCCCTTTTCTAGCTCGTGCAACTTCATAGCACAATTTATTCCACCTCTGTTATTCACACTCAGGTCTTATCAGTAATATTGATCAGCGCATCCCTACTCCTATAAGAATAGTTATCATTTTGACAAAGGAACACTATAATTCCTTTGCTGGAATTCCGTAGAAATTCCCAAATTACAGTTTCATTCTACAATCCTTCTCCTTAAAGCGAAAATGTAGATAAAAATATCTCCTTATGCGACTCGTACATGAGCCCAAGCAGGCCAAGTGTTGTAACCATACTCTGATACCAATTTGTCACATACCCACTACGGCAAAAATAAAATTTTCACTCTTCCTCAAGGGATAGAATCCCCGAATTCCTACAGGGGCCTAGCATAGGATAGCTCTTCCCTTATCGACCTCCATGTGATCATTGGTTATGACCACAGGCCAAGCCAAGAGGCACCTTTCGCATTTCGCGACTCAGCGATGCAAGAGAGTCAAGTCTTTGGACTCTTCAAACCTAGAAACCCAAAATATTACCTTCGATGAGATCGATGGCCGTGAATCTCCCCCTGATCTAATGGTCCTGGCCGTATCACGATTTTGGTAACCGGGAGTTTGAAATGCAGTGACCCAAACCACTGGTCACTCCATTCCTCAAACTTTGATACGTGAGTTCTTGTACGAGATCCAACGATCGTCAATGATTTGGATCTAATGGGCCAGATCTTTTTGGAGTTTCGTGAACCGGGAGTTCATGATGTAGCGACTCCAAATCTCTTGTCACTCCAATCCCTAAATTCAAATATGGGAATTCATGTATGAGATCAATGACCCTCGTTGATTTGGATCTGACGGTCACTATCCCTCCTGAGATTAAGGGTTTTGAAAGACACTCAATCTTAATCCCTTCATTGTTCTACAAGATTCAATGGCCCACGGGATTTCAGAGCTTCCCTGAACTCTGACCGCTCACCATGCCTCTCCTCTGATGGATGGTCCAGATCCAGATTAAATCAACGACCCACAAGCCCCATGATCTAATGGTTGTGATCTCTCTTAAACCAACGACTAGGATTAAGTCATTATTTCACGACTTGTGAGTTCTAAGAACTCCTTCCGTTGACTTCTTTCAACGGTGAGTCAGCGAAATTCCTAACTCTTGCCATGTTTCCTCTACAAATGGACGGTCCAGATCTGTCACGACCCGATGGTCGTGATTCCTTGTCGACGATTCCCCATCAAGAGTCTGGGGAAGCCTTCTCCTGTGATTTCCTGGTGCCGAAACGCCGACCAATAGCCACGTGTGCCTCCGATGGACGGTTGTGACCTTTAGCCATGATCAACAGTTGTGATCTTTTTAGGATGATCAATGGTCATGATCAATCCCGGCTTTCTCCTTTTCGGGAATTTGGGAGAGTATTCACTCCCATTTCCCTAGTGCCAAATCCCCGATGGATGTGGATCTTCGACACGCATCCTCTGGGATGGATGATCCTGATGCTTTCAGGACTTTGACGAGTCCTCTCCCCCCTGCATGCACTAGGTTAAACCTCATGTGCCTTTTCTAGATCCAATGGCTATTGGTCCCTTGTGCTTGATCTGACGGTTAAGATCTATTCTCCTGCGCACTCTTCTCCAACTATCTGGACGTAGGCTCCAACGGTCCAGATTTTCCCCTGTGAATCGGTGATTCGCCTTTCAGGACTTTGGGGAAATCCTCACCTCTATTTCCTTGAATTGAACCAACAGTTCAGATCTGATTTTGATCATGATCTCTATCACTCCCGAGCTTTCATATGCTCTGAAACCTCCAAAGGGTTTCTTGACCTCTGCACTCTATGCAGGGTTCTTGCACATAATGGTGCGATCCTTCCTGAGCTTATCTAGGACTTAGGGAGTTCTAGGTTTGGTTTTCCACGTAGAGAGCCTGTGCCGATCTGCACTACCTCTCCTGAGCTTAACAAACTTCATCCTCCAAGGAATCTAAATAATTAGGAGGGTTGGCATGTGTACATGAAACTGTGTCCGGGGTCGACGAACACATAGTTCATGACTTTGGCTTATGCCTCCACAGGACACAAGCATTTATGAGTATAAAATCATCTCCTAACCATATAATTTCTTACTGGCCTAGTTATACAATCAAGCAGAAATAAGGGATACAGTATATCCATTAAGAATATGAACAATTCCTGAAACATACACAGTATAACCAATTCATACACAGTTATGGATAAATTACACAAGGTAGGAAATCGCTTATCTATTACAGGTTGTTGCCAGCCAACTAACTGTGGGTGTTCGTCCTTCCACCTGACCATAGGCTCAGAGGAATTCATTCTTAGCACTCTGGCCAATCTCGTGCCAAGCCATGATATCACCAGGGAGTTCTCACAGTTCTCAGGAGCTATGTCTTTGTCCCAGCTTTTGCTCGGGTCTCTACAACTCAAAGATTTCTCTTTCATTTATGGCCTCGATGAGGTTTCCTAGATGCTCTTCCACATCAGCCTCACAACCTTTCCTTCGTTATTTCACTGGAGCATCTCCCTTACGAGCTTACGCTCTCTCATCCTGTGTCTCTTCTCCCTTGTGTATCCCCCTTACCCTGGAAGGTTTTTTCCGACCTATCCTGTTCCTTCTGTCAGAAGGAAGCTCAGGTCTACAGGTCACTACAGTACTTCGGGCTAACAACCCATGTTTCCATTCATGGGGGTGGTTGATTGTTCAACCACCAGTCCTTTCTTCATTAACTGATTTCTTTCCTCGGGATTCGAAGGAGGTTTGTCATCCTTATCAAGGGATATTTGGGGTTATTTGATATATGAACCCTCTTGTATAGTTTTCACATTCTTCCTCTAGTGATATCATGGCTAGTACTTTCAAGGATTCACCCCCACAGTCAGTTATTGGCAACTCAAACAATAATACATTTACATTGTCCTCATGCATTAGCATGGTAATTCCTATTTTATGATTAATTACCAATTGGGGGAAACAAGGTGTTACAAAACTTCAATCAAGATAATGGGTAAAGAGTGTTTGATTATTAAAGTTTAAAATTATAGGTTGTGAACTTTTTAAGATTTGATCAATTTTATTCCAATGATACATTCTGCAATCGAAATTTCAAAATTTCATACTAATAAAAATTAACTAAGAAAACTAAATTGTTAAAAACAAACTTTCTTGTATTAATATTTGTAAGATAGTAGCTCTTTACTTATTATCATATAAAATTTAAAATTGGAATATAAATTGTTTTATTATCTTTAATTTTTACTATCTTGATTTTATTGATATTAATAATCAATTCCTAATGTTTTTATGAATATCATTACTAGTTTCTCATTTTTTTTTATGAGAAGCACTTTTGGCATGTTGATATGAATGGCTTGGATTATGTAACTTGTTCTTTTCCGCGTGACAGTGGTGCTTAGGCTAGGTAAACTTGATCAAATGCAACTGCTTCTTTAGCTATCTTTGTCTCTACCTATTTTGAGAATGGGAGAATGGGAAGAACACTAACCTTAACACTTCACAAAAAACAATTAAGAACAATTAAAAAACAATGCAATTGATTCCTAATAGAAATTTTGGACATGGGACAAACTACCAAATAAACAAAAGATAGGTAGCCTAATGGCCAACATATGCTCACCTATGCTGAAAATTGGGTCTTCTCTAAACCTTATGCAATCCATGGGTTGATATTGATGTGTCCATAGCTTTCTTCTTCAGAAGTGATATTGATGTGTCCATAGTTTGTTGCTTCAAAATTATTGTGCATTTTTCTATCGTTGTAGTTGAAGAAGAACAATGGCGCGTGAGATGAAATATTTTACACTTAGACCATCTGAAAAGCTTGTCCAACTATTTTTAAGCAACAATACATTATCCAGCAATGTTCTTTCCCAAAGCATCCAATCAAGGATCACCAACTCTATTAACCTATAGTCACAATATCCATATCCATCATAGACTATATATATATCCCTCGAAAAAAAATGTAATTGTATTTCAATAAAGAAAGAAAACTACATTCTGCATATGCACCTTAAAATTTCATTTCGATAGGATCCAAGGAATGGCTTGTGCATATGTCTGTTCTCCAACAAATAGACAAAGGATTTGTAATTTTCTGATTACAATGCATGCTTGAGGCCATAAGTTTTACCAAAGCAGGCCTGGGGCCATCTTCCATTTTTCGCATAACATAAGCATGATCCACAAAGGTCCCTGTATTAGAGACAAAGTATACATCATGGTCATAATGTCTCCTGTTGAGGAGCTCCTTAAAGTGTAGTCTTTGACAAAAACCCTGTAGCAGATCCAAGAGCATATATCCGAGTCAAAAGGTCTCTTATCAAGGAGTTCCAAACAATGTTGTCTTTGCAAAACACCTCTCAGTCTTAACTGAGAATCCTAGTGTAGAGGGGGATCCATAAAGGGCCGATCGTAGAAATAAAAAAAGGTTCCATTGACTTTTTCTTTGATCATCCACTGCCAGGAGCCAAGTTGAGTCCTTCTTTGGATAGTTGATCCGCCTCTTCATTCCTTTCCCTGTAAACATGGTGAATTTCAAAATCATCAAAAGTGTGTAACATGATTTTCACTTCTTTGAGAATGGGTCTCAATAGAATATTTTGACATCTGGCATGGTTTTGTACCCATCTGACTACTAATTTGGAATCCCAAAATATCTGAAGAGAAGTGACTAGTTTTTTTTTGGCAAAGAGTAGAAGCAGTTTCAAGGCCATCAGTTCTGCAAAATTATTGGATCTTGAGCCAAAGCCCATTTTTATCTTGAACCTCATTTTTCTAGAAATGTGTAGAATCACATCCCCGCCCCCCCC
>ML794386.1:24151-60298 GCA_009831015.1 Picea engelmannii
ATTAATTTAAAATTATTCATCTAATATTTATTTTTATAATTATAATTATCTAGAATTGCAATATATTTCTACTTAGAAAAAATATTGTATTGAGATAGCTATTAGACATTGAAATAATTTTATATGAGTATAGAGGGTAAATGTCGTCAAGCTTTCATTGCATCCCCATACAAAAAAAAAATATGAGCTCTTTCTTACCATTCAACGAAGTTGCTCCTTCAACCTGTTATTACCAAACAAAAACAAAAATAACATCAAGTACAATAAAGGAGATTCCATAGAGGTTGTTGTGAATGTAACAACACATTTGCAATGAGAGAACCCACAACAACCAATGGAAGATGCCAAAAAAATTGACATTTTGGAAATTGTATGACGAGGGTTATATATAAAATTTATTTTCTATTGCATAATATGTGTGTGTTAAATTTATTTTCTATTACATAATATGTGTATATCAAATTTATCAAATTTATTTTCAGGTATGCATAAAATTAAACATTGTGGTTTCTTTTCAAAGTTTTGAATAAATTCATAATTGGATAAAAAATTTAAAATATATTTAAAAAAGAATCATAATATAACTTCTATGAGTATAATACGTGATTAGTTTACTCAACATCTCGAATAACCACAAGCTCGTTGAAGATTTATGTCAATCTTGGCACATGAGTCATAGACACACTCATTACTATAAAATACAGAATCTACCTAGGGGAGCATAAATAGACCTTAAATAAATTCATGATGATATAATTCTATTTGAAAGGTGAACATGCTCAGAACGTTTCTTATAGGAAAAACCTTTCTAGTTTTATAACTCCCTCTGGATTATAGTTTTCTAAAGACAATAACCTAGTTATATATCCATTAGGTCTTTGAACCAGATCCACGGATTTAAGAAATCAATTTCTATTTTGTCTATTTGGGCTCTGAGATAAAGTAATTTGACCAACATTAGGTTAAGATTTCTTATTTTCTATGATTTTTCTTTACGAAATCAAATAACGACTATGTTAAGCCTCAAACAATTCCTTCTTAGGGAAAAACTTGCGAGTATCGTAGTATCATAGAAAAATGCTTGGGCACACACTAAAGTAGTTCAAAAATAATAATTGGTACACTTGGCATTATCTCTACATACGAGCAAAAGCATCTACCATGATTTAACATACATATTTATAGAAGATTGATGGGTTTCATTTTGTGGACCACATGCACAATCATTTTTTTGCATTGGATTATTTATTTGAATGCATTACTAATTTTATGGATGGTGACATTAAATCAGTTATCAACTTCCCTAAAAATTGTGTACTTAAGATGGTTTATAAATCTTCAAAAATTTATAATAACCATTTAAATTGAATTTTTTTAAGCTTAACGATAAACCATAGAATTTTCATCGTGTAGCAAAACATAAGACTCAACACATATTAATATCCATACATACCAGATGTATATTGCATTCCATGAGCATAATTACTTAGTTACTTACTAGACACAATTAAGAAGAATTTAAACCCAATGCAAGTTGGTTATAAAAAAAAATCCATTGTAATGTAAGCATGGTAAAAAAAGGCATGTATCTTAATTTAAACCTAGTTTAAAAGTCATGAAATTTTTTATGACTATCAAATTCTTGTGGTTACAGACTTATGAATTAAAAACATAGTCAGATTAGAATAATAGAAGCATGTGTATGGGCATTATAATATTATATCACCTCTAGTGTTAATGATATCTAGTATATGTATATAACATGATATACATATGCTATCTATATAATCCCATATAGATATTGTTATATCATATAACATGTTCCAATCTTTTAATTTAATTATGTTGCAGACCTTCCTTACCGAGTCACAAATCTATTTCATGCTTCTCTCCTCTAAGTTTTCCACCTAAATTTTAATGTACTCTTCTAATTAGATGACTGATATCCCAAAATGTCACATCGTAATAATCTTCAATCATGATTTAGGGGTTGAATATCGCCTCAAGAGTAAAAAATAGTAATTATGTCTTTTTGACTCAAGATTACCATCTCTAAGAAATTCGACAGGTCGAAAGAAATTAATTTTCAAATGTTACTAATGACCGATCTAGCATAGAATGGAACAATTTTCAAACATGATTCAGTGGTTGTTGCATTCACACTTCGCAAAACTACAAGATGACCTAGGTAGGAGTGTAAGTCATAGAAAGAGAAGAAAAAAATACTTGAAATGTTCATTATCATGCAGTTAATTCTACAGATGTTAAGTTAAATGTGATGGCATCACCATGGCGACGAAGTTCATGCAATGTGCACTCATGGAGGTAATATTATAAAATAATGTAGTCTAAACATTCTATCTTTTGTTTTTTGTGATTATTTGATTTTGCTCAAAATTCGGTGAGGAATGGTTGGATTTGCATATTTGAGTGGATACATTTTTATAATCAGAGTGCCCTAGTGGTTTTTCATCACGCTGAATCTCCATTTATGCATTCATAAATGCAATCTAAACAACAACAAATAACGATTTTGTCCAGATTTACATCGTCAAATTCCACAGACAAAAACCAAAAGGTAAAATGTTTAGTCAATGCCCCACAAAATACCTATATACCAACACGTTAAAATGTAGGGCTCATGCAAGCATCCTCCATTTGAATCCAACTCTGCCTTCTTGTTTCTCTCAGTGAGACTATGACCAAAACTTCGCCTGTTGGTTGAGAGAGCTTGCACTTTCAACAATTGTTTTACACAGCAGTAAGAAATTACAAGAGAGTGCAATGAAATATATAACCTGGAGAGAGAGTATGTCCATGCTGTGTGGAATAGACTCGCCTATTAGATATGCGACCCTATGAGAATTTCCTTCATAAATATATGTTTATGCAACAGTAAATATAGAGTGAATACCAATCTTATACGTTGAATATGAGTGACGGTACTAGCCCCAAAAAGAAATGTTGATTCCCTATGAATAATGACAAGCTTCCCCACTTAGAAATGAGAGGAAATTCTCCTCGTTCTGAAATAAATATCAAACTTTAATCAACAGTGATATTCTCTGTGTATAATTTCATAGATGCGCCTAGATTGGAGTTCATGCACCACCCAATGGATGTTAGGGGCTTGCACTAATACACACAAGATCCCACTCCCAAATCGCTCCACCAATGTAAGTTTGCTACGCCCAGACAGAGGAGGATACACCCAGAAATGGTGTGGCTCGACCACAGCAACAAACGCGCCTAGATTTCAAAAGATATAAGAAACCACAAGAGGGGTGCACTTACCACACTACAACTCGGTCCTCCCACATGAAAATGCACACAAATATGGATGAATGTGCTCAGGATGAGGATATTTAGTCCCCATGTAGAGATACCATCCTCCTTGAAGCAAGTCAACCACTATGCTTCCCAACTCAGCCGCCACACCAGAAAATTTAGCCTCCCTCTCAGAAATCGACTATAAGGAGATGAAAATAAGTAGAAATAAGTCCAATGACAAAATATGAGATGGTTGCATCCTTGAATCTGACTAGGGTGTATTGTTGCAACACCGAAACCAGAGATGAAGGCAAGGGTTTCCAAGAAAACCCTAGAAAACTTTCTAAGAGCTCTCCAAATCTATTTTCTCAATGAGAAAAAGAAAGAATGAGAGGCACCTCCTCTTTTCCCCTCTTTTATTTCTTCATTGAGTTATTTCCCACTCACTTTACTTTTAATTTTCTTTTAATGTCACTTTATGCTTGCACACTTTATAATTATTAAGTGACTTTATTTTTCCTAAGACCCATGTTCCTTGTTTTCCCTTTTTCACTTTATAAAGTCATTTCCTAGGAAAAAGTTGAGTTCCCTAGGTAACTTCTCTGACTTAGCCTATGGGAACCAAATTTAGGCTAGTGGAACCATCCCTTATGCTTCCTAGGCCAAAGGGGACATTACAGTCCTCCCCTCCTTAGATTTCTTGTCCTTAAGCAACTGTAATCCAGGATGTCGCAATATCTTCTCTCCTTCCCAAGTAGCATCCTCGATAGGGAAGTTTTTCCATTTGATCAGGTACTCTTTAATTCTCTTGTTCTTTAATTTCTACTCTTTGGTCTCCAACACCTCCTCTGCTCCTCCTCATCCAATGGTGGCAGTTCTGTAGAAATGACAACATGTTGTCCCACTGCCTTCTTGAGGCATGAAACATGAAAGACATTGTGTATATTACACCCCTATGGAAGCTCTAACTCATAAGATACTTGCCCGACTCACCTCGAAATCATGTAGGGACCATAATATTGGGGCTTCAATTTCTCTGCCCCTTTTGTTTTCAATGATGATTTCCTGTATGGATGCAAGAGGAGGTATACCAAGTCTCCCACCTCGAAACTGTGCTCCACTCTATGCTTGTCAGAGTACATCTTCTGTTGATTCTGTGCCATTTGCAGGTTATCTTTGAGAGTTTGCAAGATGTTATGACTCTCCTCAATCCAATCTTTGGATTTGGGTGCCCGACTGTCCCCAAATGATCGATCCACAAAAGTGGTGGAGCCATAACCATACATAGCTTTGAAAGGTGTCATCCTAATTGACATGTGATAAGTGGTGTTATAACAATGCTCACCGAAGTGGAGCCATTTGATCCATTCCTTTTGTTGCCCCGATACATAATTTCTCAAATATCCCTCGAGCCACTTGCTTACAATTTCTATTTTCGCATTAGTCTTAGGGTGATAATTGGTACTAGGCATTAATTCTCTCCCTATGAGTCTGAACAACTCCTTCCAGAAGCCCCCCATGAATCTGCTATCTCGATCACTGACAATTGTCTTGGGAAATCGATGCATCTAAAACACTTCTCTGAAGAACGATTCCACTACTTGTGTTGCAGAGTATTTGGAAAAAATGGCGAGGAAATGGGAGAATTTAGTAAGCCTGTCAACCACCACGTAAATACAATCTTTCCCCTGAACCAGAGGTATCCCTGTGATAAAATCCATCGAAATTCTTTCCCATTTTTGTTCAAGAATGGGAAGTGGTTGAAGCAATCTTATTGGGTGGGTATGTTCCACCTTGTTTTGTTGATAGATGTGGCATTCACGTACAAACTTCAATACATCAGTCTTGAGACCCTTCCAAGCGAATCTCTCCCAAATTTGTCTATAAGTATTCAGGTACCCTGGATGACCTGCCAAAGGAGAAGTATGTGCTGCATGTAGAATTTTGTCCTTCAACTGAGATTTTGGTACTAAATAGATCTGATCCTTATAATATATGATGTCGTCAATAACCCTGTACCTGTCATCGGAGACTTGACCATCAAGTATCTCACAAGAAAACCTATTTTTGGAGTATTCCACCAATATAAGTGCCTTCCATTCCACTGAAATATCCATGAGAGAGGGAGTGGGTATCCTGGATAGGGCGTCAACAACCACATTATTTTTTCCTTTCACATACTCAATTTCAAAATCCTAGGCTTGGATTTTCCTGATCCATTTTTTTTGCCTCTCACTCAGCTCCTTTTGTTCCATGAGAAAACCTAAAGCTATTATGATCAGTCTTTACCTTGAACCTGTTACCCAACAGGTACTGTTGGAACTTGGTCAAAGCATGCATTATGGCCAACATCTCTTTGTCATATATGGAGTAATTTTTCTCATACTCTCAGAGTTTGCATCTCTCAAACGCTATGGGGTGACCGTTTTTCATCAATATAGATCCTATCCCAATTCCCGAAGCATCACACTCCAATAAAAAGCGCTGAGTGAAATCAGGGAGTGCTAAAATAGGGCATAAACTCATCACTTGATTCATTTTCATGAATATCTCATGGGCCTCCTCTATCTAAAAGAAATCCCCCTTTTTGGTGAGATCGATCAGTGGCACTGTCGACTGCGAGAATCCCTTAAAAATTTCCTATTATAAGTGCAAATGCCAAGGAATCTCTTTAGTTTTGTCACATTCCTAGGAGTTCTCCACTTAATGATCGCCCTAATATTTTCTTGGTGCACCTGTACCCATTCTTCCCAATCCCATGCCCCAAGTAGAGAATCTTTGTCATACCAAATTCACACTTGGATTCCTTTGCATACAATTGCTAACTCTCTATAATACCAAATACTTCACCCAGGTGTCGCAAATGGTCTTCCCATGTTTTGTTGTATATGAGGATGTCGTCAAAGAAAACCAATAAGAACTTCCTAAGCTACTTATTGAACACATGATTCATGCACGACTAGAAAGTGGCAGGGGCATTAGTCAACCTGAATGGCATGACCAAAAACTCATAATTCCCATAGTGGCATATAAAGGTTGTTTTAGGTACATCCTGCTGTCGTACTTTGATCTGATGATACCCTAATCAAAGATCAATCTTCGAGAGAAATTTGGCTCCCCTGAGCTCATCCATTAATTCATTGATCTTGGGTATGGGGTACTGATTCTTGATTGTCTTCTTGTTTAGGGCCCTTTAGTCAATACATATCAATAGAGTACCATCCTTCTTCTTGAATAAGACCATGTAAGAGGCAAAGGGGATGGAACTAGGGTGGATCTGACCCATTTTCAACAATTCTTTAATGGTTTTTTCAATCACGTCCTTGTAAAATTTAGGGTGTCGATATGGGTTTGTGATAGCTTCTTGGACCCCCTCTTCTAGCTCTATGATATGCTCAAAACCTCTATCAGGTGGAATTCCAAGAGGAATGTCACTAAATATCTTATGATGTTTGCGAAGTAGTACCTATAAGTCCTCTGGAAGCTGTTGCAGACAGTCAGGTGGTTATCTATCAGAAATAAAACACTCTACAACCCACTCTATATCTCCATGCCTCATAACTTCCTCCATGATGTGTGATGATACAATATTCAGTCGGTACTGGTGCATGGATCGTAGGACCACTTTATTTCCATCCGGGCTTGTGAAATCCATCTCCATGGTCCTCTGATCAATAGTGTATCTCACAATAGAGTAAATCCATTGAACGCCCAATACTACATTGGTGACTGGTATGTCCACCACAAAGAAATCATCTGTCATTGAGTAGTTTCCCATGGTTATTGTGAGCTTGGGAATCCGCTTGGTGCATCTCATCTGTTGGCCTCCTGGTATGACTACTGTGAACCCATCGAATTCCTCTATCGAAATTCCTCTCCTCTTGACCATGTTACCATCAATGAAGTTATGGGATGCTCCCCCATCAATCAATATTGTTACTGTGTGCCCCTGTAGGACACCTCTGACCATGAAGATATGATACCTCATAAATCCTGACATCGAGGCCATGACTAGGTCCTTAGCCACATCCTATGAATACTCCTCTCCTAATTCTAGATGTCCTTGGTCCTGTGCCTGCTCCACCTCCCCATCCTCATCACTGTCACTGTCATCATATACCTCAATGTAATGGGCCTTTCCCATTCTTTCCTTACCGACGCATCTGTGCCCTTGTGCCCATGGCTCCTGACAGCTGAAACATAATTTATTTTTCCTCAATTCTCTCCTGGTCTCTTCATCCATTTTGGGCTTTCCAGCCAAATCTCTTTGAGGTGGTCTAGTTTCCTTAGTCTTTGGGGTAAAAGTGGGTTTAGGCGGAAACTGGCTCTTAGGTACTGCATCCTACATGTCCCGAGCCCTGTTGACTACATCCTATAAAGAGGTAGGCTTGTAGGCCTTGACCCATCCCCGTAGAGGCTCCATTATCGCCTCAACAAACAACATCACCAAATGATGCTATGAAATGTCTGAAACCATCACAACGACCCTCTGAAACTTAGATATATAGGCCTCTAGGATACCTGTCTATTTGCGTTGAGCTAACTCTTTGAAGTGAAGTTGATGGTCCTTCCTATCAAATCTCTTGATGATTCTCTGTGTGAATTCTAGGTAGGAGGTAACCCCACCGTGTCCCAAGGTGACTAACCCATGGTACCACCACTCATGGGCCTCACCATCTAGGTGCAAGGTGGCCAATTTAATGGCATTTGTCTCTATCATCTGGTGCAACTAGAAGTAAGTGTCAAGCTTCTGCACCCATGATCTAGTGGAGAATTTAGAGCCCTCTTCAAAGTTGGTAATAATGAATTTACCAATGGTACGTTGCAACTCAAAATTGTGTGTCATGGCCCTCATGGGCCCTCTCGATCAGGTTTTTATATTTATATTGCAGAACTTCGTGAAGGACACGACTGAGTGGAAATCATCTCCTAGTCTCATGTACTCCTTTAAATACTCCCTATAGGGCTCATCCTTCTCAACCTCCATCAATGGACCTGCGACCTCATTCCCCAAAAATTGAGGCATAGTGGGTCTGGGGGATATGGTGTACAAGTGGGGGTGGATCTGCATGGTAGTACGTGAGTGGTTTCCTTCTCCATTGTTTGAATCCCCATCACCATTCTAGTTCTACTTCATTGTGCCCTCCAACAAATTCTTAGCAAACAACCCCATGAGGTCCATCATGGCCTTTTGACCCATGGCCAAGTCATTCAAGATATTGAAAAAACCGTTGATCTGGGTATCATCTTCTTCCCCCATAGTTCCTTTGCCCTTAGGTGTGATAGATGGTGCTACCTCTCATGTCCCTTCTTCTCTAACCACTTCTTCTTCTTCCCACTCAGGGGGATCTGGGGTTCTTCCCCTACGTTTGTGGTAGGTAATGTTCTACTCATCTTCTGGTCTCATAAATCTGATTACAAATTCCCCTTAGAGCCCACATCTACAGAGGAACATGCTTTGATACCACTGTAATATCCTAACTAGATATCTCTTTATGTTTTGGCAATTTTTCTGAGTTTAAGGATGGTTTGTCCCTGATATATTTCTTCAAATAGTTTAAACCCAAACTGTTGTAAGTGCAATCTTAATGTTTATTTGTAATGAGACAACTTCTAAGAATTTAGAGGCAATATCCAATAGCAACCAATACTAAAATATATCACTGGAAATATAAAGTCAAGAGGAGTTGTTGCTTGTTTAATTAATATTGCGAAGGTTGTACATAGATTTTCACAGTGCTGATATAAAGGAACTTTCAACAATTGTTTTACACAGCAACAAGCAATTACAAGAGATTGCAATGAATGATATAACCTAGAAAGAGAGTATGTCCACGCTGTGTAGAATAGACCCGCCTATTAGAGATGCGACTCTCTGAGAATTTCCTTCAGATATATATGATTATACAATAGTCAATATAGAGTGAATACCAATCTTATACATTGAATATGAGTGATGGAACTGGCACCAAACAAAAATTTTGATTTCCCATGAATAATGACAAGCTTCCCCACTTAGAGATGATAGGAAATGCGCCCCGTTCTGAAATAAATACCACACTTTAATCAACAATGATATTCTCTGTGTATAAGTTCATATATGCGCTCACATTGGAGTTCATGCACCACCCAATGGATGTTAGGGGCCTGCACTGATACACACAAGCTCCCACTCCCAAATCACTCCACCAATGTAAGTCTTTTGTGCCCAGACAGAGGAGGATACACCCAAAAATGGTGTGGCTCGACCACAACAACAAACTCGCCCAGATTCCAAAATATATCAACAACCACAAGAGGGGTGCACTTACCACACTACAACTCGGTCCTCCCACATGAAAATTTGCCCAGATATGGCTGAATGCGCCTAGGATGAGGATATTTAGTCCCCACGCAGAGATACCAGCCTCCTTGAAGAAAGTCGACCACTATTCTTCCCAACTCATCTGCCACACAAGGAAATTAGACCTCCCTCTTAGAAATTGACTGCAAGGAGATGAAAATAAGTAGCAATAAGTCCAATGACGAAATGTAAGATGATCTTGTCCTCAAATCTTACTAGGGTGTATCATTGCAACACCGAAAACGAGAGATGAAAGCAAGGGTTTCCAAGAAAACCGTAGAAAACTCTCTAAGAGCTCTTCGATTCTATTTTCTGAATGAGCAAAAGAAAGAATGAGGGGTGCCTCCTCTTTTCCCCTCTTTTATTTCTTCGTTGAGTTATTTTCCACTCACTTTACTTTCAATTTTATTTTAAAGTCACTTTATGCTTGCACACTTTATAATTTTTAAGTGACTTTATTTTTCCTAAGACCCATGACCCCCTTTTTCCCTTTTTCACTTTATAAAGTCATTTCCTAGGCAAAAGTTGAGTTCCCTAGGTAACTTCTCCGGATTAGCCTACAGGAACCAAATTTAGGCTAGCGGAACCATCCCTTATGGTTCCTAGGCCAACGGGGACATTACACCAATACATCATGACATTTGTACAATCATTGTGAACTATGCATAAAAGATTAGTTTTATTGTAATGCATGTATTACATTTCGCAAAGATGGCCCTAATGAGTTACTCCTGGAAGAAACCAAACGTTGGTCAGGTGCTGAGGCTACTCCCAAACTCAAGTGTGATGGCCACTTTGGTAAATAAAGACTACAACATGGTGACCAAAGAAACAATTTTAGCGTGTGTTCGACTAGATATATTTACAATGTTTACCTAAATAAGAAAACATCCTATGGAGCAACATATTTAAAAGTGGATGGTTACCTTTGTTATCATCCTATTCAATTAACGTTGGTTATCAATGCATTTTAAAACCAAACCATGAAAATCATTGCTCTCTAATTAATTATATAAAAGAAAACTACAGATACTAGACCTCCACCAAATAAAGTGCATATGAGGTTGACTTCAAATGAAATGAAAATAAGACTAGAAAGAAAGGAAGCTGTTAAATTTTAATATAATGAAGTTTCAATATAAAGATATATTAGTAGAATAACAAAAAAGTAGCATTTATAATTGTTATAAAATATTTATTACTTTTGATTTTAATGAATTTTATAAGACATTTTTTAATGTATAATAAATTGTGTAATAGTTTACTTTTTTTTCCCTTTTACAGAAGAGAGATATTCGAGGTTAGACCAACCCAAGATCTATGCAATGCCCAAGCTATATTATCTTTATGCTCTAGGACTTATTTATACAAAATTCAATGGCTAGGAACCATTTAATGCTAAAAAACCTACCCAACCTACTTAATCGAGCAAAGCACACCTCCTCATCCTGACCACCTAATGAACATTGATCAATACCAACAAAAATATTCACATGAAATGTCCAATACCTCAAATACACATCATTGTGGGGATTTATATTTAACAAGCATATGTATTTAGGGTGGTCGAAGAAGACACCAATTAAAATACACATTGCTGGATGAGTATGTTGTTTCTGTTCCAACTGTGTAATAGTTCATAACATTTGGACTATCATTGTGAACTATGCATAGAAGATGAGTTTTGGCCGTAAAGCATGTATTACATTTGGAGGAGATAAGGCCTAATGAGTTATTCCTGGTAGAAACCAAACTTTGTTGAGGTATTGGGGTTACTCCCAAACTCAAGTGCAATAGTCATTCTGGTGAATAAAGAGTACAAAAAGGTGGTCAGAGAAACAATTTCAAGGTATGTTTGACCAGAGCGAATCTTTGTCTGAAGTAGTTGCGCTACCATAGATTTCAGAAAGAATCATTTATGATAAACACGAGTAAGGGGTGTTGGAAAAAATGTTCACGATATAGTGGAGTTGATTCTGTAGCAATGGGGGGAAAGTTTAGTATCTGGTTTTTCATCTACGACAACACTCTAGTCCATCTTGACGATTTTAAAAGGAAGTGATATGAAGAATGGGGAACTATGGCTCCACTCCTTATAGTAGGGTAGGTGTAGGTGCATTCAGGCACTCTAGGTCAGCAACATTCATGAGGAAAACATGGTCATTCTACTAAACCTGAAATCAAAGAAGAGGATAGAGAAGATCCGTGCCCAACTAGAATCTAAGAGGAAAGGACATAAATTGTAGGTGATGTGAGAGGGGGAATAACTGATTGATCCAGTCATTATTACTGACTTGTTTCTTTCTCTTGAAACTATCCAAATGCTCATAAATGCAATTTATAATGACATATATCTCAGAAAAACCACTCATATTCTTACTCCTTATCACGATCTGCACCTGTCTCTGCTCCCGCTTCTTGGCCAACAAAATATCATATATAAAGAATATCAGACTCTTCATAACAATCATTTGTATGTGGAACTGGGTCTTGATATGCTTATTCACCTCGATCATGAAGGTGTGGATATAGAGAATCTAAAGTTCTTAACTATATACTTATTAAATCTCCTATTCTTAGTTTCGTTGACTTTGTATCTATCTAATTTCTCTTCAAAGTAAAACAAACACAGACAATAACGAAGGTCACTTTTTAAAAAATCACATTTCAGTTGTTGTGATAGGATGATAGGCATTCATGTATTGCATTTTTCTTTGAATAACATATGTGATAGGGTGTGTATTCAATTGTTTCTTATATAAGGATAGACATGGCCCATTTCAACGATTTCTAGTGAATGTAAGACTCTTCCTAGAATTTGGGAGTGACCAGAAATAAGGACTGAGTTCTTGGAATTGAGAAGCAACAATAGGCACATAAAGACTACTAGAACAACTTGAGAGGGAACAATTGGTCTCTACAAAAATCCAACAAAAATCTACATAGGTTCACTCAACAACAACGATTGAGTTTGTGATTGAAAAATGAAATATCAGTTTAGATTGAAGATTTAAAATTGAAACATGAAAAATTAATTTAATGGAGGATTTGATAGTTTTTAAGATATTATTTCTATGGTTAATTGGTTTGGTTAGATATTTTCTAATATCAACCAAGCAATTCCATTTTCCCTATGATTGATTTAGTTGTATTGCAAAAAAAGTCGAAGTAAATTTCTAAGGGTTTATTATTTAGGATGAACTTTTATGTGAGAAATTAGACTCCATAGTGAAAAATGTCATAAAAAAATTATGCCTAAGAAAATAGAATTTCAATGCCAAATATTACTATATCCAGCTAAATTGTCTCTCAATCTGAAAATGAAACTGAAACTACTACCCTAAACTATCTCTCAATCTAGAAATGGAACTAAAACCATTGGTCCTTACTTTGTTGCTTCCACCTATGTTGTTTCCTTCTTTGCTCGCTTTGTATCTATTTTTGACAACCTTGCCTTCTTTGCTCTCTTTGTGTCTGTTTCTGATAGCATTGCAACCAAATTTTTTTTTGAAGCTTTCATTGGGTAAAGATCCAAACTTTACAATTAGTACTAAATCGCTAATACATTACTACCAATACTTTGACAATTTTATATTTGCAAACAATAAATATGAATAAAAATCATATATCTAACTAATGAATTATAGTTGTATGTAGTTTGTAATTCAGGACGCAAGCTCAACTATAAGTTCAGGATTTAGGATTTTGCAAAGTTTGACCAACAACTTTAACCAACCAACAACTAGTTATTGGACATTCAAGATAGTTAGAGCACCCAGTCGGTGCGATGAGGAGGACATCCATGAGATGGAGAATGACAGTAAGTATAAGGTGCAGAGTTATTTAAAGTAGAAGTGTTAATGTATTGACATTGACAACATAAGTGGTAATGCACTTAAACTTAAAACTTAGGTTATAATGAAAAAATTGCATTGTATCTTGGAACTAAAACGAACGAAAAAATAAAATATTAGGAAGAAATGAAAAATCAAACATTGGGAAGAGTGAAGCCTATGATAAGTCTTCAAATCTATTGTCCAATGAGATTAAGAAGAATACATTTTTTTTATTATATAAAAAATAATTTTTTTGAGTTCTCTATCTTGAACGTTAGAGATTGGGAAAAAATATAATCAAAAGCCAAACTAATATGAAGTCAACTATGAATCAAATAACATAGTCCCTGCAATGGCCTTCGGCAAGAACTAATAACAATATCAATGGGTAGAAAATAAATTGATAGTTTGATTCTTAATAAACAATATGAAAACTTAGCATTAAAAGCATGGTGGATTATTTTTTTTAAATGTAGTTTGGTTCTTAATAAATAGTATAAAAACTTAGCATTAAAAGCAACACACTGGATTTTGTTTTTCTAAATATAGTTTGGTTCTTAATGAACACTACAAAAACTCAGGGTGGATTGCTTTTTCTTAATAATAATTTGGTTCTTAATGAAAACTATAAAAATTTAGCATTAAAAGAAAGGTATATATATATATATATATTTAATATAGTTTGGTTCTTAAGACACTACAAGAACTTAGAATTAAAAGCACATTGGATTGTTTTTATTGAATATAATTTAGTTGTTAGTAAACACTATAAAAAGTTAACATAAAAAAAAAGGTGAATTGTTATTTTTCAAATAAATTAATAGTTTGTCATTACAAAAACTTAGCATTAAAAACACAAAACTTAGCATTTAGAGCATATTGGCTTTTTTTTTTTTTTTTAATAAGTTGATAAGTTTCCATTACCAAAACTTAGCATTTTCATATAATTGAAAAGTTGAAGTTAGAAAAGGATGAAAATGAAAGTATGTTAATAACGATGGGATGAGAAACCATGAAAACCAAGTCACTTTCTCACGTATCCGTGTTAAATTTTTTAAATTTTTCAATATTAAGTTGAATAAAAGAAATTATATTTTTTTAAAGAATAATATTATATGTAATAATTATGATTAGATAGGAAGTATTTAATGAAAGTTCTACATTTTTATTTTTTTTCGAGGCACTTTATCTGAGGAGTTGTGTCCAAAATATGACTATAAATTTAGAAAACTGCATATTTTAGTGGTTGAGATTACATATGTTGGGTGCCCTAGGGGTTCTTGAGGGCACTGAACCCATTTATGCATTCAAAAATATGATTTAAACAATTTAAAGTCATATTTTTCCAACAATTATGTTTTCTGATTCCGGTGATAGTTGTGGTAAAGTAAAAAACATAGAAGGTTTAGACTACGCCAATAGGGGAGTATTTGTTGTCATATAAGTTAATTTTTTTTAAATTTTCAATATTGAATTAAATGAAAAATAAATTATATATTTTTAACTAATATTATTATATGTAATAATTATTATTGGATAGAATTTGGTGTCATGTATGAGATTAAGGCGAGATGTTACTTGAAATTATATGATCTCATTAAAGCTAGCCTCAAGTATGACCATAAGGGATATTGGCTTTCTTGGGGAGACTATCTAGGCTAAAATCATTTTTTGGTCTTGGAGTAAGACCTAAAAGTGCTTTTGATTTGCTAAGATTTTGGCTTGCTTTAACATAAACTTAAATGCAATGGCATCACCATGGAAACCAAGTTCATGCAATGTGCACTCATGGAGGTAATACTACAAAATAGCGTAGTCTAAACGTTCTATCTTTTGGCTCTTTTTTGGTAATTTTTTTCGTTTGATTTTTCCCAAAATCCGGTGATAAATGGTTGGATCTACAAATTTGAGTGGCTGAGTTTGTATAATCAGAGTTCCCCAGGGGTTTTTCAACACACTAAATCCATTTATGCATTACGAAATGCAATTTAAACAACAAAAAATTACGATTTTATCCATATTTACATCGTCAGATTTCAAAGAAAAAAAACAAAAGATAGAATGTTTATCCAACGCCCCACAAAATACCTATAGACCAACACGTTAAACTATGAACTACATACATGGAACTTGACTTGTAGGGATTATGCAAGCATCCTCGATTTGAATCCAACTCTGCCTTCTTGTTTCTCTTAGTTGGTTGGTTGAGAGCGCTTGCACAATCCAATGGTGGAAGATGGCACCTCCTCCTCGTCACCTTTTCTTCTCCTCAAAGTCTTGCTGCGTCGAGCCACTAACTCTGCTACCACTCTAAATGTAGTCGTACCGTACTCATGTATTGGTTCCATTCCAATACAATCCTATTACATTCCATAGGGAAGTTCGCTTCGTCTGGGTATGTTAATAATTGGTATGGAGGGCATGGACTAGGGATGGTAAAAAACAGTTGTGCAATCTAAGGCTTCAGGATGCTTTTTACATTGGCGGTTCACTTCATTTGGGTATGTTAATAATTGGTATGGTGGGCATGGACTCGGGCTGATAAAAATATTTGTGCAATCCAATGCTTATAGCATTTAATAATTGTGCTCTTCAATGTTATGGTGTTGATTGTCATGATTGTGCAAGCATGTAGCTAAATGTCAACATAATAGCATACTGGATTAATAAAATATGTAAAATAAAAATAGTTGTGGGGAGTTATATTTAACAAGCATCTACTTCACTTATTAAGGGAAGCCAAAGGATACACCAATACATCATGACATGTGGACTATCATTTTGAACTATGCATAAAATATTAGTTTTGGTTGTAATGCATGTATTACATTTGGCAAAGATGGCCCTAATGAGTTTCTCCTGGTAGAAACCAAATGATGGTTATCTGTTGAAGCTACTTCCAAACTCAAGTGTGATGGTCACTCATGAATAAAGACAAAAACAAGGTGGGCAGAGTTTGGACTATAATGGTGAACTATGCATAAAAGATTAGTTTTGGTTGCAATGCATGTATTACATTGGGCAATTATGGCCCTAACTAGTTACTTGTGGCAAAAACCAAACATTGGTCAAGCGTTGAGGCTACTCCCAAACACAAGTCTGATGATCATTATGGTGAATAAAGACTACAACAAGGCAGCCAGAGAAACATCCTAAGGAGCAACATATTTAAAAGTGGATGGTTACCTTTGTTATCATCATATTCAATTAACCTTGGTTATGATTGTATTTTTAAACCAAACCATGAAAATTGTTTATATTTTGATAGAGGAGAGATATTTGAGGTTAGAATAACCCAGGATCTATCCAATGTCCAAGATATATTATATTTATTCTCTAGGACTTATCCATACAAAATGAAATGAATAGTAATTATTCAATGCTCAAAAACCTACCCAACCTACTTAATCGAACAAAGCACACCTCTCGATCCTGACCACCTAATGCACATCGATCAATAACAACAAAGAAATTCACATGAAATGTCCAATACCTCAAATACACATCATTGTGGGGATTTATAGTTAACACGCATATGTATTTAGGGTGGTTGAAGAAGACACCAATTAAAATACACGTTTCATGGGGAGTATGGTGTTTATGTCCCAACTATCTAATTAGCTCATAACATTTGGACTATCATTGTGAACTGTGCATAGAAGAAGAGTTTTGGTCATAATGCATGTACTACATTTGGTGGAGACGAGTTACTCCTAGTAGAAACCAAACTTCGCATAGGTATTGAGGTTACTCCCAAACTCAAGTGCAACAACCACTCTAGTGAATAAAGAGTACAGAAAAGGTGGCCAGAGAAACAATTCTAGGGTATGTTCAACTAGAGAGGATCTTTGTCTAAAGTAGTTGTGATACCATATATTTTGGAAAAAATCATTTACGGTAAGTGGGAGCAAGGGGTGTTGGAACAAATGTTTGTGATACAGTGGAGTTGATTATGTAGCGATGGGGGAAATGTTCAATATCTGGGTTGTCACCTGTGACAATACTCTATCCCATCTTGACAATTTTGAAAGGAAGTCATACGAAGAATTGGGAACTATGGATTCGCTCCTTATAGTAGGTTAGGTGTAGGTGCCTTCACGCACTCTAGGTCAACGACCTTCATGAGGAAAACAGTGTCATTTTGCTAAACCTGAAATCATAGAGGAAGATAAAGAAGATACATGCCCAACTAGCATCTGAGAGGAAAGGGCACACAATGTAGGTGATGTGAGAGGGGGAGTAACTGATTGATCTAATCATTATTACTCACTTGTTTCTTTCTCTTGAGGTTATCCAAATGCTTATAAATGCAATTCATAATGACATATATCTAAGTAAAACCCCTCATATTCTTACTCCCTATCACGATATGTACCTCTCTCTGCTCTCGCTTCTTGGCCAACAAAATATCACATATAAAGAACATCAAAGTCTTCATAACAATCATTTATATGTGGAACTGAATCTTGATATGATTCTTCACCTCGATCACGAAGGTACTTATATGGAGGATCTAAAGTTCTTAACTATATACTTATTTAATCTCCTATTCTTAGTTTCCTTGACTTTGTAGCTATATAATTTATCTTCAAAGTAAAACAAAGACAAACAAAAATGAAGGTCATTTTTTCAAAATTCATATGTCAGTTATTGTGATAGGATGATAGGCATTCATGTATTAGTTTTTTGTTTGAACAACATTTGTTATAGGATGTGTATTCAACTATTTCTTATATAGGGAGAGACTAGGCCCATTCCAATGATATCGAGTGAATGTAAGACTCTGCCTAGAATCTGGGAATGACTAGAAATAAGGACCAAGTGCTTGGAATTGAGAAGCAACAATAGGCACATCAAGACTACTAGAACAACTTGATATGGAATGATTTGCCTCTACAAAATCCAACAAAAAGATACCCAAGTTCACTCAACAACGATGGCTGAGTTTGTCATTGAAAAAATAAATATCAGTTTAGATTGAAGATTTAAAATTGAAAGATGAAAAATGAATTTAATGGAGGATTTGATAGTATTTGAGATATTATTTCTATGGTTAATTGGTATGGTTAGATATTTTCTAATATCAACCAAGCAATTCCATTTTCCCTAAGTTTGATGTAGTTGTACTGCAAAAAAGTCTAAGTAAATTTCTAAGGGTTTATTATTTAGAAGAAGCTTTTATGTGAGAAATTAGACTCCCTAGTGAAAAATTTCATAAAAAAATTATGCCTAAGAAAATAGAATTTTGATGCCAAATATTACTATATCTACCTAAACGGTCTCTCAATCTGAAAATGAAATTGAAACGACTACCCTAAACTATCTCTCAATCTGGAAATTAAATTGAAAGCATTGGTCCTTACTTTGTTGATGTCACCTATGTTGTTGCCTTCTCTGCTTGCTTCGTATCTATTTTTGACAACCTCTCCTTCTTTGCTCACTTTGTGTATGTTTCTGATAGCATTGCAACCTAATTTGTTGTTGAATCTTTCATTGGGTAAAGATCCAAACTTTACAATTAGTACTAAATCTCTAATACATTACTACCAATGCTTTGACAATTTTGTACTTGCAAACAATAAATATGAATAAAAATCATATATCTTACTAATGAATTATAGTTGTATGTGCTTTGTTAGAGAACCCATTCAGTGTGGTAAGGAGGACATTTGTGAGATGGAGAATGATAAGAAGTATAAGGTGTAGAGTTATTTAAAGTAAAAGTGTTAATGCATTGACATTGACAACACAAGTGGTAATACATTGAAACTTAAAACTTAGGTTATAATGAAAAAAATGCATTGTATCTTGGAACTAAAACTAACAAAAAAATAAAAAAATTAGGAAGAAATGAAAAAACAAAAATTGGGAAAAGGAAAGCCTATGATAAGACTTCAAATCTGTTTTCCAATGAGATTACGAAGAATACATTTTTTTATTATATAAAAAATATTTTTTTTGAGTTCTCTATCTTGAATGTTAGATATTGGGAAAAATTATATAGTTAAAGGCCAAACTAATATGAAATCAATGATAAATCGAATAATATAGCCCCTGCAATGGACTTCGACAAGGACTAATAACAATATCAATGGGCAGAAAATAAATTGATAGTTTGGTTCTGAATTAGTATAAAAACTTAGCATTAAAAGCACGATGGATTGTTTTTTTCTAAATCTAATTTGGCTTTTAATGAACACTACAAAAAATTAGGGGGATTTTTTTTTCTTAAATATAATTTGGCTCTTAATGAACACTATGAAAATTTAGCATTAAAAGCAGGGTATATTGTTTTTTTTTTAAGTATAGTTTGGTTCTTAATAAACACTACGAAAACTTAGCATTAAAAAACATATATAATTTGGTTGTTAATAAACACTATAAAGACTTAACATTAAAAAAAGGTGAATTGTTATTTTTTAAATAAATTTAGAGTTTGTCGTTATAAAAACTTAGTATTAAAAACACAAAACTTAGCATTAAAAACACAAAAGTTAGCATTTGTAGCACATTGACTTGCCTTTTTTTAATAAGTTGATAAGTTTCCATTACCAAAACTTAGCATTTGCATATAATCGAAAAGTTGAAGTTAGAAAGCGATGACAATGAAAGTATGTTAAGAATGTGATGAGAAACCATGAAAACTGAGTCACTTTTTCACATAGTGTTAAAGTTTTTAAATTTTCAATATTAAATTATAAATTGAATAAAAGAAATTTTATATATATATATATATATATATATATATATATATATTTAAATAATATTATTATATGTATTTATTATGATGAGACAGGGAGTATTTAATGAAAGTTTTACGTTTTTACTTTTTTTCTAGTCATTTTATCCAATAAGTTTTGTCCAAAATATGATCATAAATTTAGAAAATTGTATATTTTAATGGTTGAGATTACATATTTAGGGTGCTCTAGGGGTTCATGAGGGCTCTAAATCTTTTTATGCATTCAAAAATAGGATTTAAACAATTTAAAGTCATAATTTTTCCAATAATTATGTTGTCGAATTTCGATGATAGTTGTAGTAAAGTAAAAAACACAGAACTTTTAGACTAGGCCAATAGGGAAGTATTTGGTGTCATATAAGTTAATTTTCTTAAAATTTTTAATATTGAATGAAATAAAAAATAAATTATACATTTTTAACTAATATTATTATATGTAATAATTATTATGGGATAATATTTGGTGTCATGTATGAGATTAAAGTTAGATGTTACTTGAAAGTATATGATCTCATTAAAACTAGACTCAAGTGTGACCATAATGGATATTGGCTTTTTTGGGGAGACTATCTAGGCTAAATTTTTTTTTGGGTCTTGGAGTAAGACTTAAAAGTTCTTTTGATTTGCTAAGAGTATTGCTTTCTTTAATGTAAAGGAATAATTTAATGACCCCAAGTGTAAAAGTGTACACGCTTATGGACAAAAATAATGATGATTAGTTGGCCTGCATTCCCAAATAGCAGTAGATATCCTCACCACCACTTGAGAACTAAATTATAATAGGTTTTTCCACTTTAAAAGAAATATAATAATGATCATAATTTCAAAAATAACTTATTATTTTCATTTTTTTTTCCAATATAATTTTGCAACTCAATTAAGTTAAATAAAAATAGACTTCAACTCCACATTCTAATGATATTGTGTCTCGCCCTCTTAAAACCAAGAATTAGCATTATTTTAAGCATAAATTGTGTTATAAAATTAATTTAATTGGACTTTTCACAACAACAACAAAAAATTGACTTGATATTATCTACCTTTTCATTATATTTTTTGAAACAACTTATTATGTAAACAATAAATTTGTCATGTTATTATTTTAGTTTATTAAGTGTAGATCCATCTTAACTCTAAATTTATTAAGATTGAGAAAGATAAGAAAAAAATTATTAGCAAGTCTCCCTCATATTGGGTTATATAGAATGTACTTAACATCTCTCAATGCAATATTTTTCCATCAAACTTAGATTATAATCTTATAATTGAGATTTATATTAATGTTTTTTGAATATTCATTAATTAAACAAGTATGGCTTGTTAATATGAGGTTGAGATGGATTTACATGAATTTATTTTATTGATGATGATGATTATTAATGTCCATTGAGGTGGACTTTGATTTATTGGATTTAAAGAAAAAAGGTAAGGAATTACTTGGTTTTGTTTAGAATTTTATTTCTCCACTGGAAAAGCTTGAAGAGAAGCATTCCTAAAGCTCTATAGTTTTGGTGAGTTAAAGGGTTTGAAGGTTGATATTGTAACAAATATTTTGAAATTGATATTTAATATGAGTGTGTGCAAGAAATTTTAAGAGAAAGTGTTTATTATCTTTAACTCCATTAGTGTCACAAAGACGACAAATACTTTTAACCCACTATTTTTTAATTATCATTATAATCCACTTTTAAAAAAATAATTTTAATATAATTCATTTTTTCCCAATTTAATTTATTAATGTTACATACTTATAACATAATAACCTTGATACTTTCATTTTCATTATATTTAAATATATAAATTAATAATATGATGAAGATTTTAATCTCATTTTTTTTCCATCTCCCATTATTCTTGTTGGTTTTTGAAAATTATTAAAAACATAACCATAAAATTTACTTTATTTTCATAGTTACTAAAACTATAATGATATAGATGCTTTAATTTTAACTATATTCAAATATAAAGATGATATTTTGAAAAATATTTAAGTATAATTACTTTTATTTCTCTAATAAATTTTACTTAAAAGATGATAAAATATCATCATCATAAAAACTATTTATGTAATGAAATTATTTTAATAAAATAATGAATGTGATACTTTTATTTAAGATATATTTAAATATAAAAGCTATATCAAAATAATATTTTAGTCTAATTTCTTTTTGAAAACTTTGTTTACTTCAAAAACCATAAACATCATCATAAAAATTACATTATTTTCATTAAAATATTTTTATAAAATAATGAATTGATACTTTGTTTTTGAAATTATATTATTTTATTGCCACATAAAATTATATTTGTAATTAATCATTTTAATGACCTTCCAAAAAGATTATGGATTAAATACACTAGAAAATGTACCCACTACCATCTTTTTAACCTAAAAAGTATTATATCATTGAACTTCATGGATCAAGTACATATCTCCTATCATTTCTCAAAATTTTACAACAAGGTCTCACTCATATATATCCTAATAATAAGTAATATGTAAGTTGTTTAAAACAACAAAAAATCAAGGATCTTGTAAGAAAAACATAACAACCAACACAAGATCTAAAGTAGCACTAGAAGGTATAATAATATTTATAGGATGATTCTTGTTTAGCTACTATACATTCCATATCCCCAAATCTAATTAAAAATGATCTACTTTTCAAAGGGAATCTTCCTCATTGTTCTTTCCATGTAAACATGGTAGAAAGAAATTGAGTTAAATTCCATTTTCAAAGATTGAAATTCATAAAAAAAAATCCTTTAACATATAATTTTACAGTGTAATCTAAACGTTCTACCTTTTGGTAGTTTTCGGGCGACCTTTTCTATTTGATTTTTCCTGAAATCCAGTGAGTAATAGTTGGATCTGCATATTTGAGTGGATAAGTTTGTATAATCCAAGTGCCTCAGGGGTTTTTCAGCACATTGAATCCTTTTATGCATTCAAAAATGCAATTTGAACAACAAAAAATAGTGATTTTGTCCATATTTACATCGTCAGATTCCGGCCAAAAAACCCAAAAGGTAGAATACTTAGCCAATGCCTAATTTTACAATATACTAATGCCCCATATCCAATTTATAACTACCACAGTCACAAAAAAATTAAATATTTCTTATTCCTTTTTTAGCTGTGAGAATTAGAAGGAATTTTAGAGACATCAATTCAATAAAAATATTTCAACCTCCACCAAAACTTTCTTTAAACTTAAAGAAAATGAGAATTATTCAAATATCTAAATCCCCGAGTATCACAAGTACGAGGGTTACCTTGACAAACCCCATCAAAATATGCCCAGGCACCATTTTTATCAATTTAATTTGCCACCACCTACCTCATAGGATTTTATTTAAGAGATTGTTTGAAATTGTTGAGTATTGAAATTTCCTTTGAAAAACACATTGGATAGGCATAATTTGACTATCATAAAAAAAAATGCTTTCATTCTAGACCAACCATACACCCCATGCAACTATAATTGATACAACCTTGAAATTTTTGGAGGCAATATTTAAAAACCATTATCTTAGGATTCCCTCAATATAATCTCTAGCCCAAACCTCTCTCAAGATGGTGATGTCTCCCACTTGTTTCCAAACCTGTAGGGTGAAAGAACAAGAAAACAATCAATGACTAGTAACCTCCTTGTGATTATTTCATAGTGGACATTTGCTAGGCCCTTGTGTATTCCTCTATTGAAGGATATCCCATGTCGGAACTTTATTCTTAATAGAAAGCCACATAAGGGTGGGTGCAAGCTAATCATGGTCTCCCATGACACATTAGTGGCAATGCAAACATGCAAAAACAACAATCTGCTAACTTGGAGGGGTTATTTAAGGTACTTTTACAATGAAATTGAATATGGTGTAAACAGATGAAATATAAGAAATTGAATTAGCTCTCCGAATATATAATTTTCATTTATATAAATTGTGAATAACTATGTGAAATTTGAGTTTTTCTAATAGTGGTATGTTAATTTTCAAGCAAAATATAAGGTATATGTCTCCGTTAGTGTAGGTGTTGAGTACCTTAACGTTTGAATTTCCTTTAAAAAAATTGAATATTTGTAGAGAGCTCATTTTTCTAGTGCGGTGTATTTTTTCAACATTTATAATATTAATTTTATATATTTTTTAAATTATGAAAGTCAACATGTATATCCTTGAAATTACAACCCCTTCCATTACTGCAGGCTATGGCGGTCTTAACATTATGCTAGAAGTTTTTTTTAATAAAATCTATGTAGGAGGTTTTGAAAGGTCCAACGTTTCGAGTGGACACTCCACCCATTATAAGGGACAAATGCAACTAATATGTTGGAAAAGAATGTTGAGGATTGTATTTATATAAGAAGAATGGTAAGTGACTATTGAAAGAGAGGCAAGAGGATTGTAGATAGGTATGAATAAAGAATTAGAAATAGTCGTTGAGATTAGGTGATAAAGTATTAATGAAGGTACTATAGTATTAATATATAGTATTTGATTAAGGTGATGAGATAGACTAATAATGATATTCATATGATAGTATGAATAAAATAATAAAAGTAGCCATTGATATTTAGGTGAAAAAATATATTAATGAGAATAATATAGTTTTAAAATAAGGTATTAAAGTGAGATGCTAAGATAGATAAATAATAATAATATTAGGATTTCATTATTGAAGTGTGAGATCTAATATATTAAATAAGAGATAATAATAAAATAAACTAAAATAAAGTGAAAAGGTTAAAAGCGAGAAAACAATGAGATAAGACGATTTCGAATAGATGAAGAGAAATTATGAGAATAGAGGACCAATTAGATGCGAGGAAAAATATGTATAAGAAGAGAAAAATAAGTAGACCAAGAGGCAACCAAAATTTGCGTCGAGGAAGACTAATGATCCAGGTAGTGAATGGTGGCCTTCCAAGATTGGCTAAGTTTGTAGCCATGTTTTTGATTGAATTTATTAGGATGTTTTTCAATTTCAAGAGCTTCTCGAATGAGGTGAGAGGAGTAATGAGGGGTTGAGGCTAATATTTGAGTTTGGTTAAAAAATATTAGGTGATTGGATTTAAGGAGTGTTAGATGATAGTCAAATTGGAGATTCAATTATAGGTAGCATCAACTATGTGCTCTTTAAGATGGGTCTTAAATATTCTTCCAGTTTGACTTGTGTAATACTTCCCACAGGAGCAAGGAATTTGGTAAACTCCTAAGCAAAGCATTGGGTTGGATTTATATTTAGTAGTTCTAAATAGTTTTTTGAGGGTTTTATAGGGTTTGAAAAAGGTTTTGATATTCTTCTTCACCAAAAATTTTGACATATGATTAGTGGTTCCTTGGATATAAGGAAGAGATATGAGAGCATGAGGAGATCAAGAGGAGGATGAGTATATTTTTGATTTAGAATTGTTTTCTGAGCGGAAGGCTTGGTTGATTTGAGAGAGAGAATAACCATTGGAAAAAAGGGCTTTGGTTAGGTGGTCCTTTTCCTTCATGAGGAATTTAGGGAAGGATATATGTGAATGGCTTGAGTATTCAAGATTTTTTAGGACAATGTATTTTTGGGTTGGATGGTTGTGGGAACCAACATGAAGATATTTATCGGTGTGAGTCTTCTTCCTGTAGACATCATGGGAAACATAGCCATTAGGAAGAAGAGAGATAAGAACATCCAAAAAGGGGATGGAGTTTTCTCGTTGGGTTTCTATAGTGAATTGGATTTGAGGGGAAGGTTATTAATATGGTTGAAGAAAGATATCAAGTTGGTATGGCCACGAGGCTAGATGAAAAATGTGTCATCTGCAAACCAAAACCAACATTTGGGTTTGAGATGAAATATTTTTAAGGATAAAGACTCAAAATGTTCCATAAATATATTAGCAATTACTAGGGATAAGGATGAACCCATGGATATACCTTCGGTTTGTTCATAGTAAACACATTTAAAGGTGAGGAAGGTAGAAGAGAGGAAGATTTTGATTAGTTTAAGAGTTTTATGGTCTACTAGTTTGGAGATCAGGGTCAGGGCTTCTGAAACTAGAATTTTAGTGAATAGAGAAATTCCATCAAAGATAACCATGAGTTCATGATCACCAAGGTGAAGATTCTGAGTTTTATGTCTAAAATCAATGGAATCTTTAATAAAAGAGGTGTTTTTGCCAACAAAGGAATGAAGGTTATCAAAAATAAACGAAGCAAGGGAATGGGAGGGGGCTCCTATGGTGCTCACTATAGGTCTAAGAGAACTATATTTTTTGTGTATTTTGGGTTTCCCATATATCCTGGGCGTTTGGGGGTTATGAGGAATGAGATTCTTTTGGATGGTAGGATCCACAAAAGAAGATTTTATGGCTATAGTGACCAAGTTGGTTATGGTGTTAATAGGGTTTTTAGCGAGAGGTTTATAACTAGAGTAAGAAAGAAGGTCTAGAAGTTTAGAATCATAATCAGAGGTATTTATAATGACAATAACATTTCCTTTAATGGATTTGAGGAAAATTATGTTAGGGTTATCATTAAGGCGACAAATGAAATAAAATTTCTCTTTAGATAAGTTGAGTTTAGGAGGTATGGAATGACAAAGGATTCTTCCACATTCTTATATAGATTTTTCCTCACATTTAAATGGTCCTCTATTCTCATCATTTATCTTCATCTATTTGAAATATTATTATCTCATATTTTTCTCCCTTTTAACCTTTTCACTTGACTTCACTTTATTTTATTATTATTCCTAATTCAATATATTAAATATCACACTTTAATAAAAAAATCCTAATATTATTATCGTTTATCTATCTGAACAACTCACTTTAATATCTTATTTTAAAACTTTGATATTCTCATTAATATATTTTTTCACCTAAATCTTAAGGGATACTTTTATTATTTTATTCATATTATCTTATGAATATAATTATTAGTATATCTCATCACCTTAATTAAATACTATATATTAATACTATATTACCTTCATTAATACTTTATCACCTAATATCAATGAATATTTCTAATTCTTCATTCATACCTATAGGAAATCCTCTTGCCTCTCTTCAACGGTCACTCACCAATATTCTTCTATAAATACAAATCTTAGCACTCTTTTCCAACATATTAGTTTCATTTGTCTATGATGATGGGTGGAGTGTTGATGCAGACCCCAACCCTCAGGCCAAGATCCACTTAGAATAGTTCTAAATCTTCCCCTTGAGTCTGATTGACTTGTCGTTTCCTCACAGGGAATCCCTCACACACACGACGGTGTATCCACAGGTCCTTATGAGTATGCCCCATGTGATCAACTACAAAGCACCACTCAAGTCTCCCGATCTCAGTAAGATCGCACCCTTCGCTAAACCAGGATTTTGGGTTTCGCGGTTTCGCGATCCCAGTTGTCGAGAGTTCCTGTCTCTACAACCTTCAAAACCTGAAATGCCAAATTCTGATGCATTTAGCAAAGGTTGGATTCCCAATGGAATTTTCACTTCATTGGGGTTTCAGACTTCGCGACTTCGTGAATCTAGATGCAATGCTCCCAGCTCTTCGACCTCCATACCCCGAAAAAGTCAACAAGGTTTGACTTCACCTATTGACGAAGACATGCCACCTGTCCACTCAAATGCTTTCTATCTCTGACGTGGACTCTCGCCACCTGTCACTCTTCCCATCTTTCGGGACTTGAACAAGCCTTCAACTGTCGTTCCCCTAGCACTTTGAAATATTGAATTCTAAATGGCATCTCTTCCTTTAGATCCGATGGTCCTCACTATTTCGGGCTTCTTGGTACCGAGAGTTCAAAATTCTCGACTCTAAAACACTTGTCACCACAATACCCGACATGATCTGACAGCTCCACTATCACGATCAACTATCCACGTTGAGACTTATCTCCCAAAGGGTGGAATCATCCAACGCTTATCCTCTTTGCAGCTTCATAGAATCCCACGGTCCTTGTAACTTCAGGAGTTCTCCTCGAAGAATTTCGACCGCTCATTCCTTCCTTGACAGCTTCTGTGAAATGAACCGATGTTCTTCCACTGGAACTTAACTTCTGCAAGACGTTTTCAATCTCCATCTCTCTTTGAGTACTTTCAAAGGCATTAACCCTCCTGAGTTTTTCTCTGGCAACTTCAAGCCTTGAAAGAACTCCTGCACACACTCCTTGCGGAAATCTATCAAATACTTCTGGGTATTTGATCTCTTCGACTCCGTGCTGTCTTGGCAACAATAGTCCTTCAGCCCTTCCTTTAGTTGATAGGTCTTAAGACTTCCAATGCCTGCGCACTCCTTGCACAGCCTTTGTGCTCCTCCTGCACTTCTACTGGAATAAGAACAACGGTATCCCTCCTGAGATTTTCGAGATAAAACTCAGACCCTTTGTCAACGCACACCTTGCGGACATTTCATTACATTCCTTGTAGGAACTTCTCTCACTCAGGAAGAGAAACAATTGAAACTCATTCTCTCTCTCTCTCTCAAACTTCAAACATTCAACATGAAATCATACATACACACAATATTAAAACAAATGCATAACAGAGAGAATAAAACAACTGTAAGCATACCATTCACCATGTATAAACAGAAAACATCATAACAGCATGAAATCTGATTCAAAGCTCCATATATTAATTCAAAGCTCTTGTACATGGATTCTTCTCTATAGCTCTCTGCTACAACTCTCTCTTTCTGTTCTATGCTAATGTTAATGATCCTACAATGATACAAGAGTGAGGGTGTCTATATTCGTTTTCCCTCCTATCTTCTAAACTGTCTAATCTAGCATTCATATCTACCTACTCTCACATTAACAGACTTAAATGCCTTAATGTTCTATAGATGAGAGTAATCACTCAAGATCTATTTACAACCTCCAAGCTATAAATGCAAAGTATGCCTTCTTCCTAACTATTACATTAATGCCTTTTAAGTTCAAAATTCAAAATGGTTCTTATGAAAACGTGATTCTTTCCTTCCTCCGTGCATCCAACTATTTCTTTAGCTTAGTTGCATGCTTTGGATTTGCACGATGCTCCTGCATCATACTCCCTCGCTTGAAAATTTTCATGAACTCCTGTTCATGAGCTCTTGCATGGTCTATCCACGCTTCTGAATTTTTTCTTCGTCTTCCCAACTGGCATCTTCAACTAGATGTCTCTTCTATTTGACCAAGTATTCAAAATACTCTTTCCTCCTGGTCTTTTTGCTAATCCTCTTGTCAATTATACTTTCTATATGTGGCTTTTCAGCTATAGGCATTTTTTTAGTCCATTGAACCTCTGTTGTTCATCCTCTACTCCTGCTTCTCTGTAAGGGTACAAATTTGCAACATTGAATATCGGTGAAATTCTGATCCGATCGAGTAATTCAATCTCATATGTGTTTGCCCCAAATTTCTTTATGACCTTGCACGGTCCAATATTTTTCATCTTCATCTTGTTATATGTTATTCTTGGGAACCTCTCCTTGCTTAGATGTGCAAAAATCAGATCACCAACTTCAAATTGAAGTTCTCGCCTTTGTTGATCTTCTCTCCATTTGTATTCCTAACTCGAACTCTACAATCGCTCCTTGACTCGGCTATGAAGTTCCTTCATTGCTTCTGCAAAATTCTCTACACTAGCACTTATGAATTCATCTTGTTTCGAATCTTTCAATTCAGAAACTCCCTTTGGATGCATTCCATATACAATTTGGAATGGAATCTGCCTTGTGCTTCTGTTGAGTGAATCATTGTAAGTAAATTTTGCCTATGGCAGAATATGATCCCACTGACTGTGGTGTTCAGTCACTAGGCTCCTCAACAAATTCCCCGAGCTCCTGTTCACAACTTCTGTCTGCCCATCCGTTTGAGGATGATATGCTGAGCTAAATGAAAAAATTGTCCCTAGCTTCTTCCATAAAGTCCTCCATAAATGTTCCATGAACTTGGTATCTCGACTAGAAATGATACTCCTGGGCAAGCCGTGAAGTCTGACGGCTTCCTTGAAAAACAGGTTCGCAATATGAGTTGCGTCACTGGTTTTTTGGCATGGTATGAAATGTGCCATCTTTGAAAATCTTTCTACTACCACAAAGATCGAATCACATCCTCTTTGCGTTCTTGGCAGTCCCAATATAAAATCCATGCTCACTGTGTCCCATGACCTCTTAGGTATGGGTAATGGCTGGTATAACCCTGTGTTCTGCCTTTTTCCTTTTGTGTGCTGAGAAATTTTGCATCTGTCCACAAATTTCTTGACATCTGTCCTCATCCCTGGCCAAAAATATGAGCCATTCAATTTTGAGAACGTCTTATCATGACCAAAGTGTCTGGCCAATCATCCACTGTGTTTTTCTTTCAGTAAATTCTCCCTCATGGAGCATTTTGGAATACATAGATGATTTCCCTTGAACAACAATCCATCATGGATCCTGTATTCAGTCCACTGGATTCTGTCCCTGAGAACTGGATTCTCATATGTCTCATATGCCTCCTTAAAATCTGGGTCATCCCTGTACATTTCTTTGAGGTTATCAAAACCCAAAGTTTTAACTTTGAATTCCTGCATAAGAAAACATTTCCTGCTCAAAGCATCAACAACTTTGTTAGCAGTTCCAGAAATATGATTCATTACAAAAGTAAAATTATGCATGTATTCAACCCATTTAGCATGTTTTTAGTTCAACTTCTCCTGTCGAGTCACGAATTGTAAAACATGATTATCACTGTACAAAACAAACTCTTTAGGAACCAAATAATGTCTCCATTTCTTCAGCGCTTGTATGACTGCATAGAACTCCTTGTCATATGTTGAGTACTTAACCTTCACTTCATTCAGTTTTTCACTGAAGTATGTGATCGGTCTATCATCTTGGCTCAAGACCACTCCAATTGCATATCCACTTGCATCACACTTGACCTAGAATGTCTTGCTGAAATCTGGCAAAACCAGAATCAGTTTCTCATTGATCCTCTTCTTTAGCAGATTCAAACTCTTCTCTGCTTCCTCTGTCCAATGAAAAGATTTATGTCTTTTCTTCACCGTATCCATCATTGGTGCACTAATCCCACTGAAGTTTCTAATGAATTTCCTGTAGAAACTTGCCAAACCATGGAAGCTTCGAACTTCGAACACACCTTTCAGTGATGGCCAATTCTTAATTGCATTCACCTTTTCCGGGTCCATCTTCAACTCATTTGCACAGATAACAAAACTCAAATAAATGAGTTATGTCCTCATAAATGATGATTTCTTCACATTAATCAACAATTTTTCTTGTTGTAATCTCTTCATCACTGCGGCTAAATGCTTTAAGTGATCCGCTTCTATCTTGTTGAAAATTAATATATCATCAAGATATACAATGACGAAATTCCCAATGAAATCCTTCAGGAATTCGTTCATCAACCTCATGAAATTACTAGGCACATTTGTTAAGCCAAATGGAACGACAAACCATTCATACAGCCCTTCATTCATCTTGAATGTTGTCTTCCATTCATCACCTTCTCTCATGCGAATCTGATGATATCTGCTTTTCAAATCAATCTTTGAAAAAAATCTTGCCCCACTCAAGAAATCCATCAAATCGTCCATCCTTGGTAATGGAAATCTATATTTGATGGTAATATTATTAATCACCCTTGAGTCTATACACATTCTCCAACCTCCATATTTCTTTGGGCTGAGCACTGTCGGAACAATGCATCGACTCAAGCTCTCTCTAATCAATCCTTTGTCCATTAAGTCCTGGACTTGCCTCTTGACTTCTTCATTCTCCTGCGGCGTCAATCTGTATGATGCTTTGTTTGGTAAACCGGATCTAGGTATAAGATCAATGTGATGGATTATACTCCTGATCAGTGGCAATGAACAAGGTAGTTCGTCCACTACTATATCAGTGAACTCTTCCAACAAATCCTGGATTTCCTTTGGTAAATCATCCACTCTTGTACTAGTTAAAATAATTCTAGGCTTCCTGACCACAATACATTGTGTGTATTCCTTCTTATTAACCTCATTAAGAAGTTCCTTCCCACTCATGAGAAGTACAGTGTTTCTTGTCTCTGTTTTCACCTCTTTATCTTTAATTGGCAACAACATGTGAGTCCTTCCATTCTTCTCCAGGGTGTACGTGTTCTTTCTACCATCATGAATCACATTCCTGTCATATTGCCACGGTTTACCCAGCAATAGATGATAAACATCCATGGGAATGACATTACATAATATTTCATCCTTATATCCCCCTATTTTAAATTCAACTAAACATTGTTTAGTGACATTTACCTGATGTCCTTTTTGTAGCCACGAAACTCTGTATGGGCTTGGATGTACAATAGTCTTCAGCTCTAGCTTTTCTACCATCTCTGTAGAAATGAGATTGTCTATGCTACCACTGTCCATGATGACTTTGCATACTCTATCTTTTGTTTTGAAAGTAGTCCTAAATAGACTGTTCCTTTGGGCTGGGTTCTCTGCCTCCTTTTCTGGCATTAAGAGAACTTTCCTCATCATCAAGGATCTTCTGCCCTCAGCATCTTCTGCCTCAACATTCCATCCTTGTGCTTCGACAATGCGATTCTCACCACCTTCTGTCTTTCTGTCTGGACACTCATAATATTTATGTCCATTTTTCCCACAGACAAAACATTTCACTTCACCTCCTCGGCCTCTTCCTCTTCCTATAGCTCGAGGAAAAGTATTTCTATCGGCATATTTCCCTCTCTGTGAGCTTCCTCCTCTCTCATGTTGAGTTTGAGGTTACTTCCCCTCTTCTTTAGGTCACTGAGCTCTGTCTTGGGCAATTTGTTTTCCTCTGGCTTGACTTCTGCCTCGGCCTCTTTGACCTTTCTTTTGTCTCATCTTCTCTTCAACTTTCGGAGCCATCTGATAAGCATCTTATACATTCTGAATGATCATCATGCTCATCTCATCTTGGATCACATATTGCAGACCATTCATGTACCTGGAAACTTTTTTATCATCGCTTTCCCAATGACCTACTCCGATGTTTATCTTCTAGAACTCTTCAGTGTATTCTTTCACTGACATCAACTTTTGTCTCAAATTCTGCATCCTCTGAAACAGAGTGATTTGATAATCCTTGGGTATAAACTTGAACTTCATCTTCGCAACCATTATATCCCATCTTTTGATTTTCTGCTTTCCTTTGCAGCGTCTGTCAGCCAGCAGTTCATCACACCATAGTGCTACATGCCCTTTAAGTCTAGTGATGGCATGTTTGACCTTCTTGTCTTCCTCAACATCCTCATAGTCGAAGTATTTATCCAGAGCTCTAATCCAGTCTAGAAGTTCTTGAACATCTAGGTTTCCCTCATACATGGGAATCTCCATCTTTTCCCGGACACCTATCCTTGCAACAACCCTGAATAGGTGTTCATGTGCATCATCTTTGACTGCGACTTCTTCTCCTTCATTTCCAGATTCATTTTCACTTTCAGCTTCGCTGAAATCCCCAGCGTCAACTGTGCATATTTGTGTTGTTTCCATGGAATCAAGCCTGGCACGTATTTCACACATTTCCCTTTCCACTGCTGGATCAGGAATTGCCACTGGCCTGTCTCTTCTTCTCGGCGGCATGGCTATAAAATGTTCCTCTTTTCTATGCTACAGAAATAAAATATTTGTTCTGCAACTCTGATACCAAACTGATGCGTATTAGAGTGCTCTTCTTCCTCCTGCTTCCTCCGTCTGCAATATACAAACATATTCAATCTCTGATAACACTCTTGACGCAAACCCTAAACCCTCAGGCCGAGATCCGCTCAGGATCGTTCTAAATCTTCCCCTTGAGTCTGATTGACTCTCCAACTCCTCCCAGGGAATCCCCCACACACACGACGGTGTATCCACAGGTCCTTATGAGTATTCCCCATGTGATCAACCACAAATCACCATTCTAGTCTCCCAATCTCAGTAAGATCGTGCACTTCGTCGAACCGAGACTTCAGGTTTCGCAGTTTCGCGATCCCAGCTGTCGAGAGTTCCTGTCTCTACAACCTTCGAAACCCGAAATGCCAAATTCTGATGCGTTCAGCAAAGGTTGGCTTCCCAATGGAATTTTCACTTCATCGGGGTTTCGGACTTCACGACTTCGAGAATCTAGATGCAATGCTCCCAGCTCTTTGACCTCTAAACCCCAAAATAGTCAACAAGGCTTGACTTTGCCTATTGACAAAGACACGCCACTTGTCCACTCAAATGCTTTATATTTCTGACGTGGACTCTCGCCACCTGTCACTCTTCCCAGCTTTCGGGACTTGAACTAGCCTTCAACTGTCATTCCTCTAGCACTTCGAAATCCCAAATTCTGAAATGATGTCTCTTCGTTTAGATCCGACGGTCCTCACTATTTCGGGCTTTCGAGTACCGGGAGTTCAAAATTCTCGACCCTAAAACACTTGTCACCACAATACCCGAAATGATCTGATGACTCTACTATCATGATCAACTTTCCACGTTGAGTCTTATCTCCCGAAGGGTGGATTCATCAAATGCTTACCCTCTTTGCAGCTTCACGGAATCCCATGGTCCTTGCAACTTCAGGAGTTCTCCTTGGAGAATTCCGACCGCTTTTTCCTTCCTTGATAGCTTATGTGAAATGAACCGAAGTTCTTCCACTGGAACTTAAATTCTGCGATATGTTTTCAATCTCCGTCTCTCTTTGAGTACTTTCAAAGGCATTAAACCTCCTGATTTTTTCTTTGGCGACTTCAAGCCTTGAAAGAACTCCTGCACACACTCCTTGTGGCAATCTATCAAATACTTCTGGGTATTTGATCTCTTCGACTCTGTGATGTCTCGGCAATAGTAGTCCTTCAACCCTTCCTTTAGTTGATAAGTCCTAAGACTTCCAACACCTATGCACTCCTTGCACGGCCGGTGTGCTCCTCTTGCACTTCTACTTGAATAAGAACAACGGTATCCCTCCTAAGATTTCTGAGATAAAACTCAGACCCTTTGTCAACGCACACCTTGCAGACGTTTCACTGCACTCCTTGCAGGAACTTCTCTCACTCAGGAAGAGAAACAATTGAAACTCATTCTCTGTCTCTCTCTCAAACTTCAAACATTCAACATGAAATCATACATACACACAATATTAAAACAAATGCATAACAGAGAGAATAAAACAACTGTAAGCATACCATTCACCATGTATAAACATAAAACATCATAACACCATGAAATCTGATTCAAAGCTCCTGTACATGGATTATTCTCTACAACTCTCTACTACAACTCTCTCTTTCTATGCTATGCTAATGTTAATGATCCTACAATGATACAAGAGTGAGGGTGTCTATATTCGTTTTCCCTCCTATCTTCTAAACTGTCTAATCTAACATTCATATCTACCTACTCTCACATTAATAGACTTAAATACCTTAATGTTCTACAGATGAGAGAAATCGCTCAAGATCTGTTTACAACCTCCAAGATATAAATTCAAAGTATGCCTTCTTCCTAACTATTACAGTAATGCTTTTTAAGTTCAAAATTCAAAACGGTTCTTATGAAAACGTGTTCCTTTCCTTCCTCCGCGCGTCTAGTTATTTCTTTGGCTTAGTCGTGTACTTTGGCTTTGCACGATGCTCCTGCATCAAGTTTCCACTCGAAACGTTGGACGTTTCAAAACCTCCTACACAATTTTTATCCATAAAATTTTATAGCAATATGATTAACTATGGAAACCTACATACTAAGGTCTTAACATTATCAAACAATTTTTATTTTTTAATATTGTAGATCTTGGTCTCTTCTAATGTGACATGTAACTTATTTTTAAAATGGTCAAGCTGATAAAAAGTTATAGTATAAATAAAAGAGGTATGTATTTTAGGATTTTGATATATATGTCAAAACAAAAATAGATTAAAAATAGTAAACAATCTCTCTCTCTCTCTCTCTCTCTCTCTCTCTCTCTCTCTCTCTCTCTCTCTCTCT
>ML794386.1:61350-71623 GCA_009831015.1 Picea engelmannii
ACCCCCCTGTTTCTCTCATTACCTCTATCTACCTCCCTGTTGTTCCCCCCACAACAACCCACTAAAATTATCTACCTTAGAGAATTTCAATGGGTACCTACATATCAAAATCTAAGAAAGGAATTTTTCACTACTAACATGAATATATATTGATGTATGAAAATACTATTGTACATACAATCTTGAGGATAATGTAAGATGGTTTGGTTGGTAGAATTGTTTTCGAGCTTCATTACTCATTTTCTCTCCCTCCATTCAATAATTGAAGTGTCGGCCCCTTTTGGAAAATACCTATGTGATTATGCACATACTCTCTAGCCATGTGACCATGCCCAAGGGTTATTGGGTCATCCTCATCTGAATTTTCCCTATCAGTATACCTGTATCAGAAAGTAGTGCATCCATGCAAACACATTTTCCTCCTGAACAAATCTCTCTGAATCCTTTCTTATGATTCATAAGCTATCTATATTATCACGAGACCTTTTACTTCATGCTTATGTGTCAAAAGGTGATTATCTCAAGTGAATCCCAAGAACCGATTACAACAAGGCATACAATGGTGGTGTTAGCTCCCAGAAAGTACTAGTAGAATTGAGTCATGAAAGTAATTTTAGTCTTTGTTTTCTTAGGCATTTAGCATAATTTCATGTCTCATTGAGTCTAGTCATTAAGATTTTGGTCATGTCAAATAAAATGATAGGTGACTAAATAATCATCTTTGGTGGTTGTCCTAAGTCTTAGTCAAGTCATCCACATCGTTTAAAGGTCAATCACAAGTTTTAAATGTCACTTATGGTCCTTAATGATCCATCATTCCACTTTAAATTATCGCTTGATCTTTATTTTTCCATAATTCTTCATTATGAAGAGTTGTCAGCACATAACACTACTTTTACACTGAGTGCGCTACAAACTGGTTAGTTGTCAGTGCAACTGGTTATTTTTTCACTGAGTGTGCTACCAACTCGTGAGGATGACCTATTTTTTATATTTAAAGTCTTTTCAAGTGGAAAAGTATATCAAGAAGGTTCATAAAGGTTCTTAAGTCATCATAAATATCTAAGATCCTCTTCTAAAAGCTGCAGCTCATCATGAAAGGAAAACTACTAAGGTTTGCTTGGCAACAAAGAGAGTTTTTTTCCTTTGATTTTTTTTCTCTAAGTTTCTTCGTGTAGAAGCATTTATAGCAGGTGTTTGGTTGTATAATGGCTCCAAGGAAACATATGAAGAAAGAAGAAAGTATGTCAAGGTTTGGTGAGTGCACTTTTAGAGAAGTATACCTATCATGACAAATTTATAGCCCTTAAAAGTACATAAAAACACAACATAGTCAGTGGGCTAGGGTATTTGTATGCAACAACAAGGAAGGCATGTATTTTGTTTAGGTCCTCTAATGGTGAATGATTTGACATAGTTCAGAGGAGATACTTATGATAGCAACATGGAGTAAGTTTTCTATTAGAGAAGTTGAAGACCATAAACCTTAGCAAGCACTAAAGTACAACATAAATGTATATCACAAAAACACTTTGTTTTAGGGTTTGTGTTGATGGATTGGCCAAAGGGAGATTATGTATACAAACTCAAAATTTTTGTAAGTGTTCTTCAGAGTACAGGGTATTCACTTTTCAAGAAACAACTCCAAAGGCATTGAGCACTTGTCTATAGCATTGGAAATATTACATTTTGATATCAAACTTTAGTTTTGCAAAATGAAGTATGAGGAAGCCTAAATGATAAAAATTGAGGTTCTCAGGCCTACACAGGTTATCATATGAATTATCAGGTCTAAAGAGCCCACTTCCAGCCCTAATTTCACCTTCAAATTCATTTCTTCATGCACAAAGGTCAAAACAACCATCTACATCCAGTTTGTAGTGCAAAGCAGTTTTTTCCTGTGTATTGCACTACAAACTCTCTAGACTTCACTAATTTTGGTCCAAAAGTCTAAGTTCGACTTGGATGGAGTATTTTTAGGGGTATATGATGACTATTCCTTAAATATATCATAAAATATAATCCACGGCTGTAGGTGTTACTTCATTTCATCAATGGAAACATTCTAGGGATCAAATCCTATATTGTAGGAATATGACTAGATTTTGGAAATCTGTGTTTTCCTGTTTTAGTCATCTTTTTTGGATATTAATTCCGATGAGATGGAAATGTATTTTTGTAAAGTGAGAAAATTTTTTCACAAGACGAGCTCCTATTCAAAAACCTCTCTCACTTTTTCAACAGATGTTAGGATTTGGGACATATGGGTGAATCTTTGAGAGGAATATTTCTAGAAATTGTTTACTCTGTTTTTGCTAGCCACCTCACAAATTCATATATGAGTTGGATATCTTCAAAAAACCAAAGATAGATGGAGATTTTATGAGATCCATATATTTTGGATCTATATGATCATGTAATATCTATATAAATAGGACCAAAGGGATGAGCTAAGGGGGGACTTTGGAGATTTGGTTATTATTCATGTATGAGAGACATTTTGGAAAACATATTGAAATAAGAGCTTCTTTCACTATAAATTGTTCAGACTTCCATCTTCTATCTTTTCTATGCTTATGAGTAAATGTTTTATGAATTTGTCTATGGTTATCTAGTGACATATAATTGTCATCTTAACTCTTCATTAATAGACTAGGCTCATAAGTATTTCTGCATGTTATAGTTGGTCATTCACATATGCCCCTGTCTGTGTGTTTCTACTAATATGATAATCATTCTTAATGCTTTCACATCTTGATTAAACTTTATGAACAAGTATAGTTGAAAGCCTTTTATTTTTTAGTGTATCCATGTGTATTTTGAGTGAATGAGATCATATCAAGTCATCCAACTTGATCCATATTATACATTATTATACATTTGATGAAGTTACCAAGCTCGTTCCCTTTACAGTCGGGGAAAGACTCTTGGAGTGATAGAAAAATGGTGCCACCCTCTTCCTTTGCTATATAGAAATCTGGATTTAACTCTTGCAAACCCTGATAAATTGACACCACAAACATGAAACTATTTATTCTCTATGGCATCCATTTCAATTCTCCCCATTGCCTATGTTAAAACTGTAATTAGTTGCATGTTAGCATTTGCAGAATACCTTGTTGAAATTGATTGGGCTGCGATCCACTTCTTACTGGCAATGATACCTGTTTGTGGCTCTTCCTCATGGCTCGATGCCTTCGATCTATCAAACGCTCCAAAATATGATCTATCCTCAATCATATGACAACTGCACGTGCATTCCTCTGCCTACAAATCAGGAACCTGGCAACTGTCTGTGTATTGCATTTTATTTATTTTTTATTTTCTCATAAACTAAATCCCACATGCATCGGGATTGTAGAGGATATGAAATTTATATGCACTGAGGCTTATATTGATATATCGATGAGGTGAATGGAATATGGAGTTCAATGCTTTCTCTTGGCTTTGTGTGTTGACTTGAGAATTGGGCCTATGGGTCCCCCAAAATTTTGTTAAAATCCATAAACTCTAGAGGCCTGGTTTGGCTTTTTAAAAATTCCATATGTATAGTATGTAGAGCTTGGCATATGCACTATATTTAATGTGTAGTGTGACTTAGGGTTAGGACACTTTTAAAGCACACACCACATTTTTGATGAGATTTAAACATATATATATATATATATATATATATATATTTTTATATTTGAAAATCTAAAAATCATATAACTAGGGCTTGAGATTTAATACAGTTTATTTGTGTTTTTTGTATTGCAGGTCAAGAGGGAAAAGTCAGAGGATTTCTGGGCAAAAGTGATCAAATCAGGTTTGTCAGGCTCAATGGAAGATTCCAATAATATGATGAATGGAAAAATACCTCGGAAGTCAACAAATCAAGCACACATATGTTAAAGATGCTTTAAAATTTTAATTAAAAATTGAGCGCTAACAGGTGGGTCCCTCACCAGATTCCCTATTATAGTTTATAAACCATAGACCTTTTTCTATGTATGATACACTTTGTATACCCCTTTTTCATTGATGCACACTTTTAGAGGAATCATTGTCAAAACATACAATGATCTATTACACTTTCATCCTACAATGGCTCTGTCCCGATAAGCATGTTCCGATAGTATCGTTAGAAGGTTTCTCCATCAGAGAAAATATTATGTGCCACCTTTATTTTTCAGACACCTCTCTTCCAATAGTATTTTTGGAAATTAATCTTGTTAGAAAAAATGTTAAGAACCTCAACTACATACTCCAACACCTACCTTCTGATAGATCCTTCTGACAATACTGTCGGAAGTTATATTTCAAGGTTACCTCTTCAATACAACTTCCTTCTATCTGATGACTCATTCCAATGGTTAAAGTCAAGGATTATAAATGAAAATGTTGAATGGTAAATAATATACATGTTAATACACAAGAGTGAATACGGTACCCTTGTTCCTCTGACACACTTCATAAGGTAGAAACGGATATTCCTAGAAGAATCGTCATCTGAAGAACTTGAGATCTTCAAACACTTCGAAAGAACCCTTTTGATGACTTCTTTTGACCGCTGCACTGTCAGAAAGACTTTTCACACCAATAACCAATTCCATCTCTCTAACGACATTCTTACAATAAAAAATATACGACTCCCACAAAAGAATTATTGGTGATGTATGAATCTTCCCCAATGCGAATTATAACTCGGTAAAACTTAATTGGAGAAGGTTTGGGGGGAAAAGAGTAAAGCATAAAAACTTTGTTTAACCCTAATTAGTATAGTATTCACCTCCAAGAAATCTGTAAGAAGTGTATACTCTCATACTCTGGAAGCAAATGAACTGGAAATACTTCCCAAACCCCAGAATAACTGGTATGTGTATCATATGATTTCAATTATAATGTTATTGGTGATTAATTATACAATACTTTGACTCTAATATTGTGTGTAACAACAAATCAGAAAAAACAAAATGTCTCGCGTGAAAACCATGAAGGAAAAGAACCCGACAACTATTTTTCTTCCCCCTATTAACAATCTAGACTCGATTATGATTGCAGACAACAGTTTCTTCAATGGGGGAGGGCATTGTCTGAGGTATGATGAGATTTATAACATCATCCAAACTGGATACTTCCCATCTAAATATGAATAAATTGAAGCATATTAGAATATCAAGAAGAGTGGAATCCACACTATCACAACTTTCCCTATGTTGTTCCTATATAATGATGTTGCACATTGGTGTTTTACACACCTCAAAAATAACACATCCACATAGTCAATGAATCCAAAGTTTTGATTGATTCTCTAAACCTCGAAGACATAAGAATCATGTATCAAACCCTAGGGCCAACGGTGTCATTGAACGAATCATTTCTGGAGAAGTTCAGAGTAGAGAATGAATATTTTGAAGAATTAATGGAACATTGGTACAATGACAAGCTGAGACACATCGAGAAAGGGGAAAGATTTATTCCATCTGAATACTTGAAAGAACCATATAGGATATAAAACATCATGATTTCCAGGTTATATGGAGAGGAAACAAGAACAAAATTTCAAATGGAATGGTTTATGATGGATTACACTGTGGTGAAAAAAACACAAGTGTTCAATTGGGATAATATATTGGCATTCAACATATTTACCAGAGCTAAGGAAGCATTAGGTATGGGTACATTTGGTTTTTATATGCCATCTTACCTCATTGATCCAATTTTCTCTACAATTCATTTCCCTCCTTTTGGATGGAGTTGGACTCCAAGTCATCCCCTAGTTCACATTTATTTCTCAAAGTTGTGGGATGTGAATTATAAGGAATGCATTTGAAACATATATGATTATTTCTTAGCCCCTTTGTACAAGGTAATTTTCATAATTTTTCCACATAGGATATCGTATGGGGCCATTTTTATGGAAATATTCCCCTTCAGACATGTGAACTTTCCCTTGGATTACATACCCCTAATACCAAGATAGAAAAACACAAGTGGACACTAACATCGCTTTGAATTTAGTTTAACTAATCAGAAAGAGAGAGAAGGAGAAAATGTGTGATGCACCTAGTTTCAAAGTTTGTCCTCACTACTTCCAATCCAATTTTGATCTCCAAACTCCTTAGCACAAGTTGATACCTGCAATGCAATATAAAACAAAGAGAAACAAATAACTCCTACTCTACAAGATTAGATCAAACAAATTCATCTACAAATATTGAAGGAACAATAGACAAACACATACAAGAATACACAATCTTGAAGGAAATAGCCCAAGTATATTAAAATTAGAACCCAAAGAAAATACTTACAAAAATGGAAGATGATGAAACACTCCAACAAGTTTTCCTCATCCAGACCCTTGCATGAATACCAAGATCATAAGTTTGATATATCTGTCTGTCCTCCCTTCACCTTGGAATGGCCTCCTTTTATAGGTCTGGGAGGCTCAACCACCATGAGTAGATTTTGGTATTAGTTGAATATATGAATCCTTTAGGTTAGTATTTTATCCTAGGATAGTGTCGTAGGATAACATTTGATCCAAACCAACCTCATCTCCAAGAGTTGGCCTTCAGAAAGAGGCGAGTGTAACGAACTGACTCGTTACGACAACCATTCTAGTAACAGGTGCATAATTTTTTTTCTTCTTCTTCTTTAAAGTGTGTGCGCGCGTGTAGAAGTATCAACACACTTGAATCTACGTTTCCCCTTGACAACCAACAAGACACAACCACGAAGTTCATCACAAGAAGACTAAAGGCACACGACGAGTAACTGCAAAACAATATACGACCATAGGCATAAGGTGCACAACGCAACATTTAGCGACAAAAGTAAACTGACCACCTGCCCATCCTACCCTGCAAGGTTAGGACCTCCAAGACACACAATCAACGGTCAAGCCCAGGTTCCCATTGATTTTAACCATTTAAGGTCTTAGGGCTGGCGACTGTTCTGAGGAGCATGGAGGTGTCTACATCCCACTCGACACAACAGAACAAGCAACCAACTGAATAAAATCAAGTACGACATAAATAAGAAGTACGATTGCGCCCCTTACGGAAGGCGCGTGACAGAAGAACTCTGACAACGAATCCCAAGTTCAAACATTAAACAATGACTCAACAACCCTCAACTGCTAACTCCAAGTAATTTATTGTACATCAATCCCGGACGTTCCACCATGTGTGTCTTATCAATATCAAGAGATTACACTAACGTCCCAATATGATAACCATATCATTCATCTCTAAATTTTAATAATACTGAAATAAATAAAGGTCACACATTCAACCCCAAACTTGCAATCTTGTTTATACGGTAAGAACAATACAATTTCATATTTCACTTTACATTACAAATACGAAGTTTACAACAACTATTCCATGACATATGTATGCCTTTACATTCTTCCTTCACCTACAGCAATAAAATTATCATCATATTACAACAATAAAATTATCACCTATACTCGGACTAACAATATAACTTCGTAGTTACAATTGGCAATATATAAAATCGCAAATTCATATGACAATAAATAAAGGGCAATATGGGAAGGACAATTATCCATATAACAAACAATATCTAACGATGGAAATGACTAACCATTGATATAAAACATTAGCATCACTAATAAAATTTCATCATATTAAAGGAATCACCTACTCGGAGTAATAAGACAACTTCATAGTTGATATTGGCGATGTATAAAATCGAAATTTCAATAAAATAAAAGGGCAATATGAAGGTACAATTGTCCATATAATAAGACAATAATTAAAGATGAAAATAATTAAACGTTGATATAAAGCAATAGCATCACCAATAAAATTTTCATCGTATTAAAGGAATCTCCTACTCGGACTAACAAAACAACTTCACAGTTAATATTGGCGATATATAAAATTGCAAATTCAATGACAATCATTAAAAGGGCAGTGTTGAAAGGGGGAAAAATATCCATAATTTAAAATGCCCATATTTAGAAACAATTATACCTAAAGGACGCTACGTGTAACAACATCACAATAATTTACCAATGGTTAAAAACTGTCCAATAAAAGCGTGACCCCAATTAAACATGTCACCGGTGATGGAATCGACTTTTAGATAGACAATGTAAAAGATAATAAAGGTATAGCGATCTCAGCCATTCCCTAATGTCAAAATGTAAAACTAACATTTTAGTTATTATTAACATTATAATTAACATAACAACAGAACATCATATTTAAAAGGGCAACATATTAATATATGACCATAACAATACTTTAAATGACAATAGTTACGATTACCAACATTTTAAAAGCGCTCATATAAAAACAACAATGACTAAAGTGTCACATCAAAACATGCCAATTTTAAAAACAATATATAAACATTAACATCCAATGTATAATTAGTGGTGACACTAACCCACAAAATACGACCCTACAGTAACGACAACCGGGCGTTTCGCTTAGGATAACCGTGCATGTAAATACCAGGAACACATAGTCTTACGAATGACAGGTGGTCTTGAGTTACACCCATGCGACTAGCCAGGTGTCCAAAAAAAATGCCCTAACTGTAGCTCCAAGATATCAGTATCGCAAGAGCTGGGGCAAAACGGAAGGATTCACAACAGCTAAGAAATTATAAAATTAGACCGCCTTCAGGTAAAAGCAATCCGCTTCCCTCAGTTTAGGCGAGGATGACTGATCGCGGCGGGCAGGAGACACAGCACTATGTAGGCAATTAAGGGGCGCACCGGATAAGTGCTGACAAGGTTTTAGGGCGGGAACGTAGTCAGCACTGGGTATTAAACGATAACTGGCAATGTTAAGACATCTAACGGATGAAAGAGGCTGTTGTAGTTTTGTAACTGAAATAAACGGAGCTTGACATAATGTGTAAAATTTCCAGCGCACCAGCAAGGATCACGCTTCATCAGAGAGATTCCATCATGTTAAGGATATCAACAGAGTACTGTATAGTAGCCGTGGGAAGGAAGGATGGACTGGAAGCTGTCAAATTCTGTCGGTACCTTATTTTGCCGTTCCTGCTCTGTTGCGCAGCCTGCATTCTTCCATAAGGTGAAGCATCCGTTCTAAGGAGGCTTTAAGGCGTTCTAGGCAATTAAGAAACTATGCTCAAGGAATAGTGGATTTTCCTGAAGGATTCTCAAGGTTCAAGGAACTGGTTCATAATTGCGTGATTCGTACCTGATCACGATTTGTCCAAATGAAGCCTGAACAATTCAGTTCGAAAAGCCGATATCTACAAACGCCCATGCTGTACCGGTTTGAAAAAGTAATTGGCGGTGGTAGGAACGATATTAGCTTCGGAACTTTTGTCCCATAAGCCAGTACTGAGACAGTTCTCAGTTTATCTAATTCTGATAGAACCATACCAGTTCGGGTCCCTTGTCTAAAATGCCAATGCCGTGTCAGTTTGGAAATTTTAGCCATTTACTGCAGGAACTATAACAGTTCACAATCTAGCTATTGTTGACAGAGGAGAAGGGAGTGAGATTTAAAGTCAAGGTTGTGAGGAATAGTCATTACTTTCTGGAAGGATGCAGCACAAAGAGTACGCAGAGGCATGAAGGTCCCAATCCCGGCAAGTAGAACCCCAAAACAGAACACCGGCCCAAGGATTATAGGCGTTTAACGGAGGTATTTAGGCTTACAGAGTTCAGTCATTAAGGCTGGGTGGACAAAAAGGGTTCAGGGAAAACTATTCCGGCATTCGACACAAATTTGCAGAAAAACAAGAAAAACCCTTCCAACGATCAATCGCTGAGTCCATGCTTTTTTTTTTAAAACACAAGAAAAATTTAATGGCAGACTTAATAAACATGCATTTTACTCCTACAACTAAAGACCATACCGTTGCCTTCTCACTTGCCTCCAATGACGCCCGCATTCCAAGCTATCCCGCTGGTGCTCCGCGCCGCTCCCACTTGCCGACTGCAGAAAACTCACCGGTACCTCCCAGCCAAACGCTAGGGGTACTCTGCTTCCCCCTTAGCCCCCCGAGCCACAAAGGGGCCACACAAGAACCAGAGATAACACTAGCTTCTCAGCTCGCCTCCACGGCTGAGCTACCACTCCAACACAGCTGAGATAGACCCAACTCCTCACAAGAAATCCGTCAAACCACAATTCGGCAGCGTAACGTTACGCTAACCGTTTATCCCCCTCTTCCTTCCTTTCCCTTTCTTTTATAGAAAAATTGAGACCCACCTACTTTCCTAATCATTAATTAATTAATTTTTTAATGACAAACCTCTAAACAATCTCCG
>ML794386.1:82567-108591 GCA_009831015.1 Picea engelmannii
ACATATCATAAAATCAATAGCATATCATCAAAACAAATCAATATCACCGTAAATGAAACAACTCAAATAGCCCACTCCCTGACTCAATCCAGAGTCCAAGGGAGTTCCACCGATGCCTCTGCATCCTCAAGGTCCGAGACCCTGCACACTCAATGAAACTGAGTCAGCAGCACCTGTCTACACCCAAGTAGTAAAAACATCCTGTCATATAAATTAACGCATCATAATGAAAGAAAAAGTTTTATCATCATAAAAATCCAGATCACTTGCGAGCAAGTGTCCTCAAAGAATAAGTTTGGTAAGTGCACCAAAGCGGGATGTTACAGCGGGATTCTCTTATTTTTCCTCTAACCAAAATCAACACTCCCCTCTAGTTAGAGAGAGAGCATTGATACTAGATCATATATCCCTAAATAAGGTAAATGGAGTGCTGATATATCATGTATAACTCCCCCAACATGGATAGGGTGGTGATACCCTTAAAAAATTCCCCCAAAATGGTCGATTTTTCAAGTAAAAAGTGTGTTTCTGGCCTTGAAATGATGGGTTTCTTCCTCCAATATAACTTATGGATCATGAAAAATGTTCTTTGATGGTTTCAAGGGGTTAAAACACATATAAACGTGTATTCAACACTTATTAAGGTGCATACGACACTTGATGACACTTGTGACACTTACCGAGGTGCATATGACACTTTTATGATACTTGCGACACTTAGGGTGAGGTACTTAAGTGTGTCATTTTTATGTGTAACAGTATGCCCCCTAAAGTGTAATGTCATAAGAGAAAATGATGGATGAAACACTTTACATATTCTTCAATGCAAGGGTGTGGGGTTGGAGAACCCGACAGAAGCTATAATTAACCATCAAACAATATTAATATGTGTTCCATTTCTGAGGAAGACATACATATGCTTGAAATAAAAATGACTCAAAGAACCACCATTGACCAATATATTGCAGATCCATGAAAAATATTGACTAAGGATATGGCCATTAGAGATACAATGTGGATCCATACCTCCATGACTTGAATTGATCATAGCCACGAAAAATACACAGTGGAGCTACGATATGATACAAACATAGCCACAGACCAATACAATGTGCATCTATGTGACAATATATATATCAACATGCACAAATGATCTCCTTCGCATCATGGGAAAAGAAGATAACATAGTGAACTCTCAACCTAGGGTCTTTGTCCCAATCCTGATGTGGTACAATCTAGCCATGTGAATAGATGATTTGATGTCGAACATGGTAGAAATCACTTGATTACCAATGATTGAGGTAAATCATTAATAAGTGTGGGGGAAATCACCAATGCTATCAATGACTCCCAAGGTACCCTATTACATTCCAACGAATGTGAATAAATGATATGAGGTAAAACATTTGTGGAATCATCCGATCAGAGGTCAATGATGTAAACCTATTGTTAGAAGTGAGGAGGCATGCCATTGAGGCATGCAGGTTCCAAGGTAGTAATTGGTTTCTAAGTCTAATTCTTGTATGATATATTGAAGTCGATAAGAAAATAATCGTTGAAGGAGGGACTTGATGTATCCCCCATCATCGACACAAAACTGACACAAGAAAGTGATGTAATATGGTGAATCAAATGAGTATGGACTAACATAGGATATGGAAACTGGAAATACTGTAGATGGATGGTTTGAAGTGAAAATTCCCTTGAACATGATGAGGCACGGAAAATGACTTGGAAACACTGACTCGACGAGTACCAAGTATGTAATGTGATGATAATAAGAGCACACTTCGATTGGATGAAAAAGTGTGGTGAAACATGGAATTGGTATGAATCAGAGACAAGAGGATTACCCAACTATAAGACAAGATGCAAACAGGTGCCATGTTCAAGGGAGACAATAGATGTCATAAAGGATTCCAAAAAACTTGACCCACTTCTTTCAATTTTTCCCCCACCCAAATAGATGAGTACCTCTTTTTCATTTAACAAGCTTAAGGAGGGTAACAAATGCTCGATATAACCCACCTTTGATAAGTTCATCTTACTTTATTTAACGAACTGGAAGAAGTAAGGGTTCGTTCCCATATGGGTCCTTCAATGTGTAGTTTAGCAAGTCTAGAGAAGGAAAAATCGGTGTTTTTTCATGTTTAGAGAGTCTGAAAAGAACTTAAAGATGACTCCATGGATGAATTTTTCATAAATTTAGTCTCCCAAGCTTGAAAAAAGTGTAAAACAATAAAGGGGAGAACTCTTTTAATCATGCTTGATTAGAATGTTCCTTTTTCTTAATTAGTCTTGCGAGGCTGAAAAAGAGATAAACTATCACTTGAAAGACGCCCATTCAAACCTTTAACAAGTGTGAAAGGAAGCAATATCACTCGACAATATTTTCATGTTTAGTGAGTTTGAAAATATTTTAAAGGAAACTCCATGGGGTTCCTTTTTCGTATAACCTTTACGAGCCCAAAAAAGTGATAAAAGTGTACTCAATCACATTCTCATGTATTTACGAGCACGAGAAAGAACAAATACTAAGCTCAATAAATTATTCTCATGTATTTACGAGAACGAGAAAGAACAAATACTAAGCTTGTTCTATAAAAATACTACTACGTTACGATGCGAATGAACTTAGAACGAGGATCACTCCTAGTAGCATGTATTTCTAGAGGTACTTTTTCCCCAACTTCTTTGGTAGAAGCTGGCAGTTTTACTCCAACGTGATGTCCAACAACTAGAGACCTACCCCCCCCAAGCGTCATTTCCTCCGACGATTCTTCTTCTTTTCTCGTTTAGGTTTCTGGCTACTAATGGAAACATTTTCACTAGGTGGAGGAAAAGAATGTTCAAGTACTCAATCCAGAGTGAGAATCGATTGTAATGGAGGGGGGTATATTTCATTTTTTAATGATCTTGACAGAGACAATGAACTATTCTCGTAGCTTCCATTTCATTTTTTAACAAGCTTGCCACAGAGAAGAAACAAATGTGCTCAAGACCTTTATTTCATTTTTTAACGAGCTTGCCACAAAAAAGAAAAACTATGCTCAAAACCTCTATTTCATTTTTTAACGATCTTGCCACAGAGAAGAAAAACTATGCTCAAAACCTCTCCTTGATCATGGATTCCAAGAGGACAATTATCTAGAAGGAATACATGTCAAGGGAAAACCGTCAACAATGGCTTCTAGGGGATCTTTGCTAGATGGAAGAAAAACACTCTGGAAGGAATACATGTCGATGACCTTGATAAGGGTATAGAGATCTCACTCTAATAGCCCTATTGAAGAGATGACCATGTGAACTACCAGATCTAATTCAGGATAAGGGAGATATTCCCTCTCATGAGGGGTTGAACATGTTAGCGTCAGAAGTCACTCCTGGATTGCAGTAGGAGCAGAGCCCGACGTCCATCAGTTTATGTCACGATTTGTTTAATGGGGTGATCGAATGGAAGTTAACTCAAAATGATGTGGTTCTAACTTCGAAACTAGGCCAGGCATGCACGGGCAAGTGAGGTCTTAGATAAACTTCAGACAGTAAGTTGTAGTAAGGGTGAGCAGGGGGAAGACTTGTATAAGAGAAAAGCAGAGGTTTGTTGTAAACATCAGGTTTCTAACAGACTGTAGGGGAAAACATATAAACACAAGATCTTCTTACATTCGAATGCAGAAAACTGGAGAATACAACAATGCAACGATAAATCCTTTATCATAACATAATTGCAATCATTCGCACAAATCAGTCGATCACGAACTCTCTCAGTATGAGATGAAAACTAGATGGAGTGAGAAGACTGTCTATCATTAAACAATAAATATTACATACATATGCATGACTAGAGAACTAGAGTGTGTGTTAAAACTTTACAATCGAGAGCTTTGCTCTACCATCGATAGCTTACAAAATACAAAGACTGAGTCTATATACTCAAAACATTCACCTAACAGTAGCGTGCTCAGTCATCCAAGGCTTGGTGTCCCTTCATCCGAATTCGGACAGATATTCCTTGTCAGACGCCACCTTAACTACGCATGGCTCCTGTAAGGGAAGTAGTTGAGCCATCAAGAGCCAAGTTAGTGTGTGCAGGCCTCCTCGGGCTAGTCGAGGACTCGGCATGGCTTCTCTGGAATAATGGGTACACAAGACCCTCTCAAGCAGACCTCTTTCCAGACCCTCCATATCTCACACTTAATGAATGAGAAGAGGTTTCAACCACCCCTTCTTGCCTTCATTTACTCCAAGTGAAGACCAGGATCGAGGTCGGGTCTGATTGCAAATGGAGGTCGTGACGAGCCTTTCTGTGACTGAAATATGACGCCTTCGGCCCTTATTGTGTAGCTTTCTTCTTTCCCAAGTGACCACGGGCTGTGACCCTATGTTTACTCTCAAAGGCGCTTTTGGCATTCGTGAATAGGAAGGGGCTGATCCATGCTTCTTCAAATCGCGATGGGAGAAACGCCGAGACGACTTGATCTGGTGCCACACATCCCTCTAGATCTGACGGTCTTGAATTCACTCGGTAATGTTGTGGGCCCGAGTCTTGAACACTCCCGGCACCTCGTGCATCAGAAATATGACGGAGCTACTCCTTGCGCCTCAAAATCGCGATGGGAGAAATGGCGAGGAGCCTAATCACGCACTAGGTGTCCCCTGTGGATAAACGGCTGAGATCACTCTGTGACACTACAGGCCCGACTTTGGGTGCCTTCGGCGCTTTCAGGGTTTCAGGTTTCGAGATATAGGACAACATGGAACCTTCACCCCTCGAACTCCCAAATGCCTAAACGCCGACGAGACTAGATCTCGCGCCACGCATCCTCTGGACGAATGACTACTATCTTTCCCTGCACACAATATGGGCGCTATCCATTGCGCTAACCTCGACGCAACTTCGCTAACCATGATTTTCCACCAACCGTTGATCTGTTCCTTTGGATGAATCCTGACTTCTTGAAATCAGACTGCTCACTCGCTTGATTCAAGCCCAAAATGGATTTCTTCTGTGAGCTGCACTCGGCGCTCATCGCGCCACTTGCAGACCTGATCGGTCTTATGCTTCGGACGAGAAATGTTACTAACATTAGGCTCCATGGGGGATAGAGTCGTCCATGTGATGCTCCAAGGACGTATTTTGCAGTTCTAGTGCCTTGTTGTTGGGCTATGGAGTCATTTACTAAGCCGAACTAATAATAAAAAAGAACTAAAAAGGACAATATTTACAAAACACAGGAGCCACGGAAGGCTCAGACAAAACATTTTTTAAGAAAATGCCCATTTACTGGGCTGCTGAAAACTTCTTCACCCTCCAAATCTTGCAACCTGTACGTGTTATTTGAGAAAACCTAAAATATTTTGAAAGGCCCGATCCACAGGGCTTCGAATTTGCCGTGTTTTCCCTTATCTTGCTTAGGAGCATCCCATTTTAGCACCAGGTCTCCTATCTGGAACCCCTCCTTCTTGTCCTTCTTATCGAATACCTGCTTGGTCATCTGTTGATGGTCCTGAATTCTAATCATTACCTGCTCTCTAGCCTGCTGGACTTCTACCAGTTGATGAATCCTTCTGATCATGTCATTGGGCTCTTCTTGATAATCCTGGAAGAATTTCGCTACGGGAATAGCCCGCTGAGACGGGAGGACAGCTTCTACTCCATAAACTAACTAGAAAGGGGAGATGCCTATAGATATTTTTGTGGTCACCTGATCAGCCCATAGAGCGAATTTCAACATTGAGTTCCAAGCCCTTTTGTTGTCCTCCAGTAATCTTTTGATGATCCTTATTAGGATTTTGTTGGAAGATTCTGCTAAACCATTGCCTTGGGGATAATATGGGGTGGAGTGAATTAGTTTGATCCCAAATTGTTCACAGAACTTGACTAACGACTCAGCCTTAAAAGAGGTTGTGTTGTCAGTAACAATCTTTCTTGGGCAACCGAACATTACAATGAGGTCTTCCAGGAATCCAATGATTACCTTGTGGGAAGCACTCCTGGTGGGGATAGCCTCAATCCACTTATTAAATAAGTCTGTGGTAGTCAGGATCCATCTATGTTTCCCACTGGAAGCAGGGTGGATTTCTCCAATAAAATCTAGGCCCCATTGCTGGAAAGGTCCCGAAACAACTACAGGCTTTAAAGGCAGGGACTTGAGCTGTTTCTTTCCTGAAAATATTTTGCATGGGATACAGGCTCTAACTCCTCTATGGACATCAGTGAACAAGGTGGGCCAGTAGTACCTAGCTCTGAGAATTTTGTGGGTTGTGGTCTTCCAAGAATTGTGCCCTCCACATAGGTCACTGTGAAATTCGACCATGATCTTGTCGGCCTCTCGTGGATCCATGCATTTTAAAAGCACCCCCAGGGGGTATTTCTAGTATAAAATTTGATTAATAAGGTAGGACCTGACTGCCTTGAGATTTAGAGCTCTTGCTTTGTGTCTTTGTAGGCCATCTGGGGGGCACAAATCCTGAAAAAAATATATGACATCCTTATACCAAGGACATCGATCCAACAGGGGTTCTGTTTGAGGGTCTACGTCGGACAACTAATTCTGCTGATTTTCTAATCGTGCATTGATGAAATCCACCCCCAAAGATTTTTGATTAGCTTCAGCCAGCAACTTGGCTAAACCTTGACCCTTGATCAATCTGGTAGGCCTTATTTCCAAGTCAAATTCCAGGATCTTGGCTATCCATTTACTCCTCTTCCCATCAATGTCGGGCTGTACAAGGATGTCCTTCACAGAGGCTAAAGGAACGTATGCGATCACTTTTGAATGCAAGACATAGACTCTGAAATCTTTGAGAGATTTCACTAAGGCATAGGCCTGCTTCTCCATGATTTCATATCTGACCTCTTCATCTCTTAATGCCTTGCTGAAGAAGGCAATGGGTTGCTCTCACCCTTCCTCATTTTTCTGCAACAAGACCGCTGCTACTGTATCAAAAGAAGCGAAAGAGAAGATTAGGAAATCTTTGGAATAGTCAGGACTGATCAGCACAGGTGCCTCATTCAATGCCCTTTTTATTTGGACAAAAGATTCCCTGGGTTCAACGGTCCATTTCACTTCATTTCCCTTCTTGAGCATGGCTGTGATGTGTTTCACCAGCTCAGCAAAATTCGAGACGAATCTCCTCAGAAAATTAATCTTTCCCAGAAAGGCCTGAACTTCCTTCTTAGATATGGGAAGTCACAAGGTCCGAATTGCCTCCACTCTACTAGGATAAATCCTCACCCCTCCTGCTGATACTATATGGCCTAATATCTTCCCCTCCTTCATAGCAAACAAAGATTTCTTGGGATTTAGAGAAAGGCCAAACCTCCGACACTTCGAAAAAACTTTTCTCAGGTGACAACAGTGCTCTTTGTCAGACCTCGAGAAGACTGTGATGTCATACAGATAGATCATCACAAACTGATCTTTTTCTCCAATAAAAGCTATGTCCATGGCTCGCTGAAATGTGGCTCCTGCATTCATCAACCCAAAAGGCATTTTGGCGTACATGAATGTGCCCCAGGGAGTGGTAAAGGTCGTTTTTTCTCTGTCCTCAGGCATGACCGATATCTGATTATAGCCAAAGAAACCATCGATCATGGAAATCCTAGATGCCCCAGTTACCCTCTGCAATATGTGTTCCATGTTGGGTAGGGGATAATTGTCTTTCTTTGAGCTCTTGTTCAGGTTTCTAAAATTGACACAAAGCCTGATTTCTCCACTTTTCTTCCTAACTGGAACCAAATTGGCCACCCATTCAGAATATCTCAAGGGTACGATGATCTGGGCCTCTAACATCTTCTTCACTTCTTTCTCCATGATAGGCAACAACATGGGATTTATCTGTCTTAGCTTCTGCCTAAATGGCTTAGCCTCTTCCTTCAATGGGAACTTGTGTTCAATGACGGATGTGTCATACGTTTTGAGGTCTTCGTAGGTCCATGAAAACACATCAGCAAATTCTTTCAGCAACTCAGTATATTCGGCCCTCTGTTCTGTGGTCAAACTCCTTGACAGCTTGACAAACTTAGGCTCCTCCGGTGTGCCAATGTTGCACTCGGCTGTGTCGGCATCTTCATCTGCAACCCTACCTTTAACTGCCACATCATCCCCATCGAATAATATTTCTAAAGGAATTAGTCCCCTCATAATGTGATTTCTAGGTAGCTGAATGATCTGGTGGTTAGCAATTTTATTTAAAAACACCTCACGGTGAGGGTCACCTTCCGTATCAGGATCCTGATCAATGTGCAATGCAGAAAATTCATACACAGATTGGAGAAATTTTTCGATTTCCAGATCATCTTCGAATACCTTCCAATGCTTGACATTGTTCGGTATAGAGGGCCTATATTTTATTTCAACATCAGATTTGACCATAGGCGACATAGGAACTTTGAGCAAACTAGCTGAGACAACTAAATAATTGGCTGAAGTATTTTCCCCCCTCAGAAGAAAAGAAATGTTAAAGTCCAAGAAGAAACTATCAATCAGGTCCCATACCTCATTTCTCTAATTTCTGAGTTGGGGATTATTAGCACGGTAGGCACTTTTGACTTGCTGGATAATCAACTCAGCATCTCCAAATAGTGAAATCTCTTTAATTCCAATTTCTTTTGCAGCCCTCATACCCAGAACAAGAGCTTCATACTCTATCACATTGTTGGTGGTTTCAAATTCTAGCCTATATGACAGGGAAATGGTTTCCTGAGAAGGTGACACAAAAAACACCCCAGCACCAGTGCCTTCCCTGGAGCAGGCTCCATCAAAAAACATTTTCCAGATAGGGGTGATGGAGGGAGGAAATTCATGAGGAGTGGTGGGTTGTTTTCTGAGTTTAAGAGGGGGCTCGGGAGCATGAGTGAGTTGCAATAAACTAAAACCTCAATTAGTGTCCAAGGCAAAAATAGGATGGTTGGTAGGATTGGCCTCATCACTGATTATATAGGCCAGTTGGGCTTCCTTGTATAGTCTTCTATGCTCTCCTCCAAACAATGGGATAGTAGCATATGTGATGCAGGAGCATCTCCCACATCAAGCAAGCCAGCGTGGAGACAATCGGACAGCTGGACAAGTGCCAGCACAAATTTTGAAATTGCCTTGAAGATGATGCGCCAAACATAAATGTGATAATTAAATGAAGGCGCACTTGTATAATGTAAATGGTCCTTGAGCCTTTAGCTCTCATCCTTAGTAGGTAGGAGGCATTTAAAGTAGTTAATGCAGGTATATAGAATCCAATTCATAAACTAGACAGTTTAGAGCGCAAGAGGGAAACGTGATATAGACACCCTCATTGTGTATTGTATCATTAGATGAAGCATATGAGCAAGAGCATGCAGAGAGTTGTACCTTAGGAAGGAAAAGGCCTTCGAAATTGTTAAGGGGTTGCACAGAAGTTGTACCTTGAAAGCTTGTAAGAAAGCATCGCAAGTCTGCATGCAGGTGGACGAGTTCCGCAGAGGAACACTTGGTCATTTGTAGAAATCGCCAAAGAGGAACGGACGGACGATATTCTCCGAGGAGGATTCGCAAAATCCCGCGAACTGTCAGATATAGCCGAGAAGCAGGGGAGATACTGTAAGTATTCCCGAGAGGTTAAAATATCAGGAGGGACAGGACCGTTGATCTGAGTCATAAGGGCCATCAGATCTACACGTGAAATCACCTATCGGAGTTTCGTGGGTTGAAGACCCGTGAACATAGCAAGAGGAATCGCGAAATCGTGAAACGCGATATCCCGACAGCTAAGTGAAGATTTGTGTGGGGCCACAATGGAGTCAGTGAGTGGACAGGTCGCACACCATTCCGGGGTTTCGTAGTGAGAAGTCCCGAAACATTTGCATCAGGATTCACGATACCACAAAATCCGAAATCCCGACAGAGGTGATGGGTGTTGAAAAGTCAAACTCACGAGTATATTGGAGTTTCGGCATATCGAGACTCGGAAGTTGGAGAATCGAGTTGCTCGACATTGCGAGTGCCGAAATCGTGATAGAAGAAATCCCGATAGGAAAAGGGAAAAGGTCAGCGTTGACTGGTATATTGGGTTTCAGAGATTCGAGAGTCCAATGCTCGACTACTGACCTCGCGAAATCGCGAAGTCCAATCTCCTAAGTTCAGAAAGGGGATCCCACGAGGATTGTTGTGGGTACAAATTTCTCGATAAGGGAAATAGAAGAACTGTTTTGAGTTCTTTGGGCCATGGAAGAAGGAAAGATCCTGTGAGCGGACGTGCTTGTGAGCGCGACTGCATCAAGTGGTATCACAGCACAGAAAGGTTCTTTGCTTTCTGTAGCAGAGAAAGAAGAATTCATCATGCCGCCAAGGAGAAGGGATAGACAGTCACTTGATCCAATGGATAGGGAAATGATGAGAAGAAGAGGCAAGGAGATGACAGATCCAGCGATGGAGAGAGAGATGCATGATCTACGATCTAGACTCGAAGACATGGAGACAGAACAAAGACGCACAGTCGGTGCTGGGGATCTAAGTGATTCCGAAAGTGAGGTAGAGGCTGATCATGAAGAATAATTTGCATCTAGAGATGTATCAAACGAGCATTTGATCAGAGCTATTGCCAGGATGGGTGCAAGAGAGAAGATGGACATTCTAGTTTACGAGGGAAACTTGGATGCAGAGGAGCTTCTAGACTGGATTAGAGATCTAAACACATACTTCGACTATGAAGATGTCGAAGAAGACAAGAAGGTAAAGCACGCTGTCACAAGATTAAAGGGACATACAACATTGTGGTGGGATGAACTACAAGCTGACAGACGCTGCAAGGGAAAGCAGAAGATCAAAAGCTGGGACAGGATGATCGCAAAGATGAAGGAGAAATTCATCCCGAGAGATTATCAAATTACTCTGTTCAGGAGGATGCAGAACCTAGGACAGAAGCTGATGACAGTGAAAGAATACACTGAGGAATTCTATAAACTGAACATCAGGGCAGGTCATCGGGAGAGCGATGATGAAAAAGTTTCCAGATACATGAATGGCCTGAGATATGATATCCAGGATGAGATGAGCATGGTAACCATCCGAATGGTGGAAGATGCTTATCAAATGGCTTTGAAAGCAGAAGAGAAGTTGAGCCGAAAGAAAAGTCAGAGAGGCTGAGGCAGAAGTCAGCCCAGAGGCAAATCAGTTGCCCAAGAAAAATATCAGAATCCCAAGGAAGACTGGAAGAAACCTCAGACTCAAACATAGAGTGGTGGAAGTTCACAGTGAGGGAAATATGCTGAACAGAGAGGGCAGCATACTGAGCAGAGAGGAGATTATGCTGACAACAACACTTTTCCTCATACTAGAGGCAGAGGAAGAGGAAGAGGTGGAGTAATCACATGCTTCACATGTGGAAAGAATAGGCACAAGTATTACAAGTGTCTAGATAAAAATAAAGAGACTAGATAAGCTCACATCGCCGAAGCACAGAGGTGGGATGTTGAGGCAGAAGACGCTAAAGGCAGAAGATTGTTGATGATGCGAAAATCTCTTTTGACACCAGAGAAGGAGGTGGAGAGTTCAGTCCAAAGGACCAGACTTTTCTAAACTGCTAGCAAGACCAAGGATAGGGTATGCAAGGTCATTGTAAACAGTGATAGCATGGATAATCTCATTTCAACCGAGATGGTAGAGAAGCTGGAGCTGGAGACGATTGACCATCCAAGCCCATACAAAATTTCGTGGCTACAGAAAGGACATCAGGTAACTATCACTAAACAATGTTTAGTTGAATTTAAGATACGAGGATATAATGATAAGATATTTTTTGATGTCATTCCTATGGATGTTTGTCATCTATTGTTGGGTAGACCATGGCAATATGAGAGGAATGTGATTCATGATGGGAGAATGAACACATACACCCTAGAGAAGAATGGGAGGACACACATGTTGCTTCCAATCAAGGATAAGGAGGTGAAGCCTGAAGTAAGCAACACAATACTTCTCATGAGTGGGAAGAAACTTCTTATAGAGGTTAAGAAGAAGGAGGATCCACAATTCTTTGAGGTCAAGAAACCAACTAGGATTGTTCTGACTAGCACAAGAGTGGATGATTTACCAGAAGAAATTCAGGAATTGCTGGAAGAGTTCGCTGACATAGTAGTGGATGAATTACCTCATTCGTTGCCACCGATCAGAAGTGTGAGTCATCATATTGACCTCATACCAGGAGATAGTTTACCAAATAAATCCGCGTACAGACTAACGCCGCAAGATAATGAAGAGGTAAAAAGACAAGTCCAGGAGTTATTGGACAAAGGTTTAGTCAGGGAGAGCTTGAGTCCATGCGCTGTTCCAACCGTACTCAGTCCGAAGAAAGATGTAGGCTAGAGGATGTGTACTGACTCAAGGGCGATTAACAAGATAACCATCAGGTACAGATTTCCATTGACAAGGATGGATGATCTGATGGATTTCTTGAGTGGAGCAAAGTATTTTTCAAATATTGATTTGAAAAGCGGTTATCAGTAGATTCGCATGAGAGAGGGTGATGAATGGAAAACAACATTCAAAACAAACGAAGGGTTGTATGAATGGCTTGTTATGCCATTTGGCTTAACAAATGTGCCAAGTACCTTCATGAGGTTGATGAATGAAGTCCTGAAGGAGTTCATTGGAAAATTTGTCATCGTGTATTTGGATGACATATTGATTTTCAGTAAGACAGTGGAAGAGCATTTGAAGCATTTGGCTACAGTGATGCAGAAACTACAGCAGGAGAAGCTGTTGATAAACATTAAAAAGTCCTCATTCATGAATACAGAGCTCATTTACTTGGGATTTGTTATTTTGGCAAATGAGTTGAGGATGGATCCAGATAAGGTGGAGGTAGTCAAGAATTGGCCATCATCGAAGAATATATTTGAGATGAGAATTTTTCACGGGTTGGCTATTTTCTACCGAAAGTTCATCAGGAATTTCAGTGGAATTAGTGCTACGATGATGGATACAGTGAATAAAATACATAAGTCTTTTCACTGGACTGAAGAGGCTGAGAAGAGTTTCAATCTGTTGAAGAAAAAGATCACGGAACAACCAGTGTTGGTGTTGTCGGATTTCCGAAAGACATTCCAAGTGAAATGCGATGCAAGTGGATTTGCGATCGAGGCAGTCTTGAGTCAGGAAGACAGGCCGATAGCATATTTCAACGAGAAGTTGAATGAAGCGAAAGTGAAATACTCCACATATGATAAGGAGTTTTATGCTATCATACATGCATTAAAGAAGTGGAGGCATTACTTGATCTCGAAAGAATTTGTCTTGTACAGTGATAATCATGCATTGTAGTTTGTGACTAAACAGGAGAAGTTGAATCAGAGACATGTCAAATGGGTTGAGTATATGCAGAACTTTGCATTTGTGATTAAACATATTTCTGGTACTGCTAACAAAGTTGTTGATGCTTTGAGCAGGAAGTGTTTGCTATTGCAGGAGTTCAGAGTCAAAACGTTAGGTTTTGATGATCTCAAGGACATGTACGCAGAAGACCAGATTTCAAAGTAGCATATGAAGCAGCTGAGAATCCAGTTCTCAGAAACAGAAGACAATGGATAGAATACATGATCCAGGAAGGATTACTATTTAGGGTCAATCAGCTATGTATTCTGAAATGCTCCATGAGGGAGAATCTGCTAAAGGAGAAACACAATGGAGGATTAGTAGGGCACTTTGGTCATGACAAGACGTTTGCAAAGCTGAATGAGTCGTATTTTTTGCCGGGAATGTGAGCAGATGTCAAGAGATTCATAGAAAGATGTAGAATTTGCCATCATTCGAAGGGAAGAAGACAGAATGCAGGGTTTTATCAACCATTTCCCATACCTGAAAGGCCGTGGGATGCGATTAGCATGGATTTTGTATTGGGGTTGCCAAGAACACAAAGAGGTGTTGATTCAATCTTTGTGGTGGTGGATAGATTTTCCAAGATGGAACATTTCATTCCATGTCAGAAGACCAGTGACACAACTCACATTGCGAACCTGTTTTTCAAAGAGGTCATTCGACTTCATGGTTTACCGAGAGGTATAGTTTCGGACAGAGATACAAAGTTCATAGGGCATTTTTGGAGGACCTTATGGAAGAAGCTGGGAACTAATTTGTTGTTTAGTTCAGCGTATCATCCTCAGATGGATGGAAAAATAGAAGTGGTAAACAGAAGTCTGGGAGACTTGCTGAGAAGCTTGGTGACAGAGCACCACATCCAGTGGAACCATGTATTACCACAAGCGGAGTTTGTGTATAATGACTCAGTTAACAGGAGCACAACGTAGAGTTCATTTCAGGTTGTCTATGGCATGCAGCCGAGAGGAATTTCTGAGTTGAGGGATTCAGAACAGACTGCGACTAGGAGCGCTAGTGCAGAAAAATTTGCCGAGGCGATGAAAGAACTTCACAGTCAAGTGAAGGAGCGATTGCAGAATTCAAGTCAAGAGTATAAGTGTAGAGCAGATCAACACAGAAGAAAACTTCAGTTTGAGGTTGGTGACTTGATTCTGGCACATTTGAGAAAGGAAAGGTTCCCGAGAGGAGAATATAATAAACTGAAGATGAAGAAAATCGGGCCGTGTAGGGTCTTGAAGAAAATTGGGGTGAATGCTTATGAGATTGAATTACCCGATGGGATCGGAATTTCTTCAATATTCAATGTGTCAGATTTGTACCCATATAAAGCTAAGGAAGCAGGGATTGGAAGTGAGCAGCCAATGATTTAGTGGCGAAAACAGATGCCAGTTGCAGATAAGCCGCAGATGGAATTCATACTAGACAAAAGAGTGAGAAAGAGGACCAGGCGAAAAGAATACTTCGAGTATCTGGTCAAATGGAAGAACCATCCAGTTGAATATGTCAGCTGGGAGAGCGAAGTAGAAATACAGAAGCATGGACATACCATGCACGAGCTCATGGACAGGAGCCCATGAAAGTTTTCAAGCGAGGGAGTATGATGCAGGAGCATCTCCCACATCAAGTGAGCCAACGCGGAGACAATCGGACAGTTGGACAAGCGCCAGCACAAATTTTGAAATTGCCTTGAAGATGATGTGCCAAACATAAATGTGATAATTAAATGAAGGCACACTTGTATAATGTAAATGGGCCTTGAGCCTTTAGCTCTCGTCCTTAGTAGGTAGGAGGCATTTAAAGTAGTTAATGCAAGTAGATAGAATTTGATTCCTAGACTAGACAGTTTAGAGCGCAAGAGGGAAACGGGATATAGACACCCTCATTGTGTATTGTATCATTAAATGAAGCATTGGAGCAAGAGCATGTAGAGAGTTGTGTAAGAACACCCATGTATTGATATTTGAATTAATAGAAGAGTTTGATTCAAATTCATGGCGTCGTGTTTGTTCTCTGTATATGTATGTTGAATGTTATGCTCATGAATGGTTGCTTCTTGTTATACATTTGCTTTACATGCTATGTATATGATTTCATGGTTTGAATCTGAAGTCTGAAAGGAAGAAGGAATGAGTTTCAATTGTTTCTCTATCTGAACAAGAGTTCCTGCAAGGAGTGCAGTTGAAGCGTCTGCAAGGAGTGCGTTGATAGAGGTTCAAATAGGAAACTTTTGTTATCATTCACCCAAAGGTGCAGTTGGGGACAAGAGCCGTGCAAGGAGTGTACAAGCCAAGGGGAGTCTCAGGGTTGCGAACCTGAGCGAAGCATTGAAGGACTGTTGCTTTAGGTGTGCGCAGGGTCGAAAAGATTCATGCACTTGAAGTGTTTGAAAATCTTCCGCAAGGAGTGCATGCAGAAATCCTATGAAAGGTTCAGAGTTGGAGAAATCTCAGGACGGATAAGGCCTTCGAAACTGTCAAGGGGTTGCACAGAAGTTGTACCCTGAAAGCTTGTAAGAAAGCGTCGCAATTTTGTGTGCAGGTGGAGGAGTTCCGCGGAGGAACACTTGGTCATTTGTAGAAATCACCAAAGAGGAACGGACGGACGATATTCTCCGAGGAGGATTCGCAAAATCCCGTGAACCATCAGATCTAGCCGAGAAGCAGGGGAGATACTGCAAGTATTCCCGAGATGTTAAAAGATTAGGAGGGACAGGACCGTTGATCCGAGTCATAAGGGTCATCAGATCTACACGTGGAATTTCCTATCGAAGTTTCATGGGTTGAAGACTAGTGAACATAGCAAGAGGAATCGCAAAATCGTGAAACGCTATATCCCGACAACTAAGTGAATATTTGTGTGGGGCCACAGTGGAGTCAATGAGTGGACAGGTTGCACACCATTTTAGGGTTTCACGGCGAGAAGTCTCGAAACATTTGCATCAGGATTCGTGATACCACAAAATCCAAAATCCCGACAGAGGTGACGGGTGTTGAAAATTCAAACTCATGAGTATATCGGAGTTTCGGCATATCGGGACTCAGAAGTCGGAGAACCAAGTTGCTTGACATCATGAGTGCCGAAATCGTGATAGAAGAAATCCCGATAGGAAAAGGGAAAAGGTCAGCGTTGACTAGTATATCGAGTTTCAGAGATTCGAGAGTCCAATGCTCGACTATTGACCTCGCAAAATCATGAAGTCCGATCTCCTAAGTTCAAAAAGGCGATCCCATGAGGATTACTGTGGGTACAGATTTCCCGATAAGGGAAATATAAGAACCGTTTGGAGTTCTTCGGGCCATCGAAGAAGGAAAGATCCTGTGAGCGGACGTGCTTGCGAGCACGACTGCATCAATATGTGAGGTCCATCTGCAAGGTTCCCCCCAGTCTTTTTATCCAAGATCTTGATAAAAACGACCACTACAATATCCATGACCACACTTTTCATGGGCAGCTGAAACAAGGTCACGACCAGGTCTTTGATAACTCCTAGACACTGAACTTTTATGGAGTCAAAGGAATAGAGGTCATGATAGGCTCGGGTGACTTCTAGCCCTAACTCTTCCATGACAGTTTTGGGCATAAGGTTGTGAGAAGCCCCCGAATCCATCAAGCAGTTGTGCGGTACCTTGTCATGTATGTTCAAGGAAGTGTAGAAGGGAGGGGATGAGTCATTCATGTCTTCTACCATGGGACCTAGAATAACTGCAGGCTTCTCATCTTGCAAATTGATGGAGTCTGTGGGAAGGCATGAGACCTCAGACTGTAAGAGCTTAGAGAATTGTTTCTTGAACCCTTCATTTTTAATCAACTTGGTCAGGGGTACAGGGATTCTGATCTTTTGAATTTCATGCTCGAAATTAAAAGAATATGTAAGCTTTGAGATTTCTCTTATTTCAGGAACATGACTCTGGACTATGGGAGAGAGGCATCACGACTTCTTACCTCTGTGATTGTCCGCTACTTCATTAGCAGGCTTCTCTGTTATAGTGGATTTCTCAGGGACATCAGGTGCCACTGTCTTTTTCTTCGACCTCAAATCATACCTACCTTGGCTTCCACTAGCCTTGTCTCCCTTGCTCAGTTCATTTAGCTGACTGTCCATGAGAGACTCCTCGTATGTTGATTGAGTGAGATGAGGAAAAGGAGGAGTGTCTCCGAAGAAATGGATTTCAGGATCAAGTTCATCTGCTTCCCCTTCTTCTCCCTCGGCCACAAAATTGTTTTGAAAAGGGGCCTGAATTTTTTAGTCTTCTCTGTCTCTTCCCCACTCTCTTTGCACAGTCAGGGAAGTAATATTGTTTGGCCTCCCGAATCCTCCTTTGTTTTCGGCACTCTGAGGGCCCTTGTATTCTTGCCTCCCCTCCACCTTCAGTCTCTCCATCTCTGCAGACAGGGACTTCACCATCTTGGTCAGTTCATCCACTTGAAGGTGGGGCACCGATGGGTCAGAAGTTGAGGCTTCAGATCTTCCCTTTCTTCTATCTGCGTCGGCCTTGTTCCTTAGTATATCGACTACTAATACATTGGATTCCACTTCTATGGCCGCATCTTTCATTTGAGCTAAGGAGGTGGCTCTTCTTTCTCTCAATAAAAGACAGAATTCGGGGCCGAATTCACTAGCATAAGAAATCTTGGCCGAGGCTTATGAGGGTTTGATTTCAGCAGGAATTTTATTATACATCTTATTGAATCTTTTGGAGAAGTCAGAGACAAACTCTCCATCCATCTTCTTCAAAGACCCAAACTCTTTCATATAATACATGAAATCATTCTTATCTCCCCACTGTCTCAGGAAAGCACTATCCAGGGCTTCGATCCCAGCAATAGATCCGGGGGCCAATCCCCTAAACCATTTCCTCACCTCACCATCCAGGCTCTCGACGAAGACTCTCATCCAAACATCTTCATTTTCAATATTCAGGTTGTCTGCATAACTGTAGAAAGCAACCAAATTCTCTTTCGCAGTTACGTCCCCTTCCCCAGTGAACTTGGGCATGTGTTTCAAGTAATCTCCAGAAGGGAGAGGATTCATAGGATGAGGTAGGATTAAGGGAGCGTATCTGGAAACAACTATGGCGTCCATTCTATTTAGAGGGGGATTAGCACCAGCCATAGGAATATTAGGTAGAGAATAACTTGGAGGAGAAGGAGTTCGTGAAAGGGCTACTGGGAAAGAGTCTCGAAGTGGAATAGGAAACAAAAGGGGATTTAAAGAGAAGGCTAACGGGTTCAAGTCAGCGAATGCTCCCCCTTGTGCAAGAGTGGTAAAGATAGGAGTGGGAAAATCTTTTGTGGTCCTGAGTCTATGCCAAGGTACAACTTCATAGGAGAGGGGAGTGACAAGGATTTCTCCCTCCAATCCCAGACTAGGAGGGGAAAACTCAGCAGGAACACTCCCAAAATTCAGGAAACGGGAAACCTCTGAAGGAGGTCTATTAAGAAACTGGGGAGGGGAAAATGGAGTTCCTACAGAAGGAGATGGCGGAATACCTAGTTCGGCGGTGGAATATTCTTGTTCATAGGCCTTTCCTTTTCTGAGAACCACCTCTGGATCAGTTTCAGGTGTAGCTAAAGGAAGCTGTGGATGAGACCGCGTGTGTCTGCCTCTGAGAGACACAATTAACACGGCAGGTTCGCCACAATGGAATCATCACAATGGAGTCACCAGGTGCACAGTAGCAATCTTCAAAGGCTCTAATACTTGATGCACCTTCAGAATCAGAGGCTCAATGTCGTTCAATCCCGAGGAAAATTTTCAACTTCGTCCTTGATAATGGCGCCAGAAATGTTAGCGTCAGAAGTCACTCCTAGATTGTAGTAGGAGCAGAGCCTGACACCCATCAGTTTATGTCACGATTTGTTTAATGAGGTGATGAAATGGAAGTTAACTCAAAACGATGTGGTTCTAACTTCGAAACTAGGCCAGGCATGCACGGGCAAGTGATGTCTTAGATAAACTTCAGACAGTAAGTTGTAGTAAGGGTGAGTAGGGAGAAGACTTGTATAAGAGAAAAGTAGAGGTCTGTTGTAAACATCAGGTTTCTAACAGACTATAGGGGAAAACATCTAAATGCAAGATCTTCTTACATTCGAATGTAGAAAACTGGAGAATACAACAATGCAACGATAAATCATTTATCATAACATAATTGCAATCATTCGCATGAATCAGTCGATCACGAACTCTCTCAGTATGAGATGAAAACTAGATGGAGTGAGAAGATTGTATGTCATTAAACAAGAAATATTACATACATATGCATGACCAGAGAACTAGAGTGTGTGTTAAAAATTTACAATCGGGAGCTTCGCTCTACCATCGATAGCTTACAAAATACAAAAACTGAGTCTATATACTCAGGAAATTTGCCTAACAGCGACGTGCTCAGTCATCCAAGGCTTGGTGTCCCTTCAGCCAAATTCAAACAGATATTCCTCGTCAGATGCCACCTTAACTGCACATGGCTCCTGTAAGGGAAGTAGCTGAGCCATTAAGAACCAAGTTAGCGTGTGCAGGCCTCCTCGGGCTAGTCAAGGACTCAGCATGGCTTCTCTGGAATAATGGGTACACAGAACCCTCTCGAGTAGAACGCTTGCCAAACCCTCCATATCTCACACTTAATGAATGAGAAGAGGTTTCAACCACCCCTTCTTTCCTTCATTTACTCCAAGCGAAGACCAGGATTGAGGTCGGGTCTGATGGAAAATGGAGGTCACGACGGGCCTTTTTGTGACTGAAATCTGATGCCTTCAGCCCTTCTTGTGCAGCTCTCTTCTTTCCCAAGTGACCACGGGCTGTGACCCTGTGTCTACTCTCAAAGGTTCTTTTGGCATTCGTGAATAGGAAGGGGCTGATCCCTTCTTCTTGAAATCGCGATGGGTGAAACGCCGAGATAGCTTGATCTGGTGCCACGTGTCCCTCTAGATATGACGGTCCTGAATTCACTCGGTGATGTTGTGGGCCCGGGTCCTGAACACTCCTGGCACCTTGCCCATCGAGAATATGACGGAGCTGCTCCTTGCGCCTTGAAATCACGATGGGCGAAATGACGAGGAGCCTAATCGCGCACCAGGTGTCCCCTATGGATAAATGACTGAGATCGCTCCATGACACTGCGGGCCCGACTTTGGGTGCCTTCGGCGCTTTCGGGGTTCGGGGTTTCAAGATATAGGAAAACATGAAACCTTCACCCCTCGAACTCCTGAATGCCGAAACGTTGACGAGACTAGATCTCGCGCCACGCGTCCTCTGGACAGACGGCTGCTATCTTTCCCTGCACACAATATGGGCGCTATCCATTGCACTAACCTCGGCATAACTTCGCTAACCGCAATTTCCTACCAACCGTTGATCTGTTCCTTTGGATAAATCCTGACTGCTTGAAATCAGACTGCTCGCTCACTTGATTCAAGCCCGAAATGTATTTCTTCTGTGAGATGCGCTCGACGCTCATCGCGCCACGTGCAGAACTGATCGCTCTTGTGCTTCGGATGAGAAATGTTACTAACAGAACGCATGGGGAAGTTCTTTACATAATTGACTTGTGGTGGGGTGGACATCGTAGACATGTATGGACCATTTAGGGAAGGTATATGGTTGACCATCAGATGAGGGTCAATGAATGAAAGTTGTTCAATCGTTACTATGTTTCTGTTGTGAGGGAAACATATCACTCGAAATAGAGTGGATAAAAAATCTCTCATAATGTAGACATAGTCTCGCCTGAGGAGCAAGTTAAAGTCCAAGGGGTCGTGAACTACCATAACATCGACGTAGACCTTTTTTACTCTGAAAGTAACCAAAAACTGAGGAAGGATCCCTAAATATTGAATAACTCTTTTTTCAAAGGTTAAAAAAATTTGAGTCACAGACGCAAGCTGCGGGGAACCAAAAGCTTGCCAAGCATTCGTGGATAAGATGCTAACCTAAGAATCTTCATCTATTATAGCATTAGGAATATTCCTATCACAAACATGCACGGTGATTTGGAAATGCACGTAAGAAGGAAGACGGGGTTTTGTCAAATGATTCCAATTAATAGAAATCATCTTATTGCTTGCAGTGGGTGCCATCGGGATGGGCAGAGTGCCTCCTTTTTTAGGTGAATCAATATTAATGAGGTATACCTAAGATACATCCTCACTCTTTGAATGAGGAGTGGGATCGACCGATGATATAACCAAATAGACCACTTTGGTTGCACTCTTCAAGGGAGGAGTGGGATCAATCAATGACGAAACTGGATCGATCATTTTGGCACTCTTCAGATGAACAATGGGGTTGATCGATGATGGAACTGGATCATTCACTTGGGTTTCATTTTTCAGATGAAGAGTTGGGTTGATCGATGACGGAATTGGATCAACTAATTGGGTTAGTGGTTCAACTGAGGATGAAACCAAATTGACCACTTGATCAACTAGACTGATCGAGGATGGAACCATATTGATCAATCCATAAACTAACGAAAGGTTGGGAGAGATCTTACGATAACCAATTGGAAGTTGAATCTTTTCCAAAAGATAAGAAGCCTCGTCCATACAAGGGAAAAGGTGAGAGTAATGATCACCTTTGCATAACATACAAGGAAATTTGACAGTTCTATTATTCTTAACAACCTTAATGTCACTAGTTGATGGGGTGTCACTAGAATGTTCAACAGGGGTTGATGACGTGGAAGAACACATTTCTAATACCTTTTGGAGACCAGGTAAACCCATCAGAAATTGGTCACCCTTACAAAGCCTGTAAGGGAATTTGGGTTTAGGATTCTTTGTTTTATACTTGTCGACTTTATCAAAACTCCCAGTAAAATTAACAGTAGTTGGTTTCTTACATCAAACATGCCCTGATGCAGTTGGAGGCTTGGTCTCTTTCCAATTCTTCTTCTTCTTCCCCTTCCATTTCTTCTTATTCTTATCAACCTCGCTACTTGCTTTAGAGCTTTCACTAGGAGAAGAAGGAAAAAGGGAAGGAGACCTGATGGGTGAAGAAGGAGAAAGGTCGACATGAGGTTGATTAGTTGGTTGTGTGATTACATATAAAGCATTAGGTGTATTCAAATCACTGGGAAAGGTCGATATCACCGGAGTGGGGAACAACTAAATTGGTAACCCGATAGGGAGTCCCAGAAGACTCAGTGTGGAAATGCATGGAGGACCAACGTTTCCAAAAGAAGGAAAGGTGAAAGGTTCCTTGGGAAAAGAGGTTCCTTTGTTGGTACTCCCAGGAATTGACACCATTGACACTGTCTCGACCTAAGGTCCACTAAGGAAAACAAACATCACATGCTACAAATCTAAGAAGAAAACAATCAAACAAACCTTCCCACAATGAAACCACTAGTTGGTGATGAAATCCAACATCACGAGATCAATATAGGAAGGGGTTGGGATAGAGTGGGTGGATCAGTTACATTGGCGACTTTCTTAACAGACTTACACCTTGGTGCAAGTTGCTACACAGTTTTACCCGTGGGTGTACCCTCCAAGGAGCCCGAGTGATTTTTACCAACATCTGACCTAGGTACATTGAAGACTCCCCTTCACCGTCACCTTGTGTATCAACCCTACAGATATAGGCCACTAAGATTTCCAACTCGCAGTCAACCTTCGGGTAGGTACAATCAACAGTCAGAAAGGAACGCGTGGGTAGGACAACTTGTCTAAAATTCTTCAAGAGAACTGAAGACAAGTGGACCGGAATACTACTGAGAACCTTGAATAGATTCGGGATTCATGAAGCTCCGAGACCAAATCAAAAAAATCATTTCTCAGGAAGAACCCCGAATATACAATCTTTCTGCTACGTGGGTTAAGCTTCATAGGGGAAATCTCCACTTCTGTCCCGCACACGACCTCGTGTTTAACCCCTGTGTGAGAGGGGGATATTGACTATGCTTATACAAACAATTGGATTTACCACTCCCTAGAACAAGAATCTATGTTTGTCTAATGTCTTTGGAAAGTTATCCTCACAACCTATTCGAAAGCCCTACACTTTAATCTAATGTAGGTTCTCTACCAGATAATATAAAAGTGTCTGATCAATTTTATAAGAGCTTCATTTTAGGGTTGTTGTTTACTTAAGGGTGAGAAATTGAAACTTATGATGTTTTAGACTCAACTCCAAAAGAATGAAAAATAATGAGATGCAAATCTATTTCTTCAATGAATCCTACATACGAGATGGAGAAGAGGTTCAACTTTATTCAACAAAAACACCCAATTCCCAAATGCAATTTTCTAAATGCAATCTTTTACACTACCCAAAAGAAAGAACACAATTATCTTCTTTATTTGTTTTTAAAAGAAAGAAAATTCAAATCCTTTAATGCTTCATTACTTTCAATCAAAATGAAAGAGTCGGATGTAGATGCAAAAGACATGAAGAAAAAATATTTCAAACAAATAATTCACTCAAAGGATAACGAGAACTGAAACAAACAAGTATGATAACTCATTCAATCAAGAACTCAAATATGCAAAAGAGAAAGAAGAAAAACACTCACGAAAATCCTCAAATGATGAGTAGCAAGAAACAAAAATCAAGCTAGGTTGTCATAAGAGTCCTAATCATCCACAAAAGTGAGATGTTTCAAATGAAGAAAAGAAGGCTCAATACCAAGAATCCTTTGCAAACATTAGTTGATGAACAATCCTAAACAATCAAGTAATCTGAAATCTTTACGAGACAAAGATCAGATAAACTCAAAAGGAAAAAATAACCAAGGGATCATGTTAACCCAAGGGGACCACAACTAAGAGAAAATTTGCAAACTCAAAGGATACACATAAATGAGTGATAAATTCCCAACTCTTAGAAAAACAAATTCAAGAGTATTCAAAGGCATCTGAGAAAAAATCCCCTTAGGATCAAATTGAGAAACAATGAGAAGAAAGGGGTAGGAAAACCTAAAAATGGAGATCAATGTTGTTGTTTCCAAAGGGACAAAGTGCTACAATGCTCTAGTATACACTATAGAGAAGCATTGATCCTAGATTAGTGCTTTGGTGTACACAGTAGAGAAGCGCTTCTCTTCCCAAAAACTCATAAAGAAGGCTAAAAACTAAGAAAACTTTGCCAAAGAATCTGTGAAATCTTCAATGAAGAAGAGAGAAAGGGGAGTCGATCAGAAAGAAACAACAAATAATATCTAAAGGTGAGAAAAATCTCAGATGATCCAAGGAAAGACAAGTCAATGTCCTTCCCCAGTGGAGTCGCCAATTTCTGTTATAGAAATATTCCCCTACGGATAGGTGAACTTTCCCTTGGATTACAGACCCCTAATACCAAGAAATAAAAAAACAAGTGGACACTAACATCCCTTTGAATTTAGTTTAACTAATCAGAAAGATAGAGAGAGGGAGAAAAGGTGTGATGCACCTAGTTTCGAAGTTTGTCCTCACTTCTTCCAATTTGAGCTTGATCTCCAAACTCCTTAGCACAACTTGATACCTGCAATGCAATAGACAACAAAGAGAAACAAAGAACTCCTACTATACAAGATTAGATAAAAAAAAATCATCTACAAAGATTGAAGGAACAATAGACAAGCACATGCAAGAATACACAAGCTTGAAGGAAACAGACCAAGTATATTAAAATGAGAACCCAAAGAGAATACTTACAAACATGGATGATGATGCAACACTCCTCCAAGTTCTCCTCGTTCAGACCCTTGCATGAATCCCAAGATCATAAGTTTGATATATCTATCTCTCCTCCCTTCACCTTGGAATGACATCCTTTTATAGGCTTGGGAGGCTCAACTACCATGAGTATATTTGGGGATTAGTTGAGTATATGAATCCTTTAGGTTAGGATATGATCCTAGGATAGTTCCATAGGATAACATTCGATCCAAACCAACCTCATCTCCAAGAGCTAGCCTTCAGAAAGAGGCGAGATTCTTCAAATTTTCCTCTAACCAAAATCAACGGTCTCCTCTAGTTGGAGATAGAGCGTTGATCCTAGATCAACGCTCCCTAAATAAGGTAAATCGGGCGCTAATATATGGGGTAGCACTCCGCCAACATGGCTAGGGGGGAACTACCCTTTAAAAATGCCCCCAAAATGGTCAATTGTTCAAGCAAAAAGTGTGTTTATGGCCTTGAAATGATGGGTTTCTTCCTCCAATATGACTTAGGGATCATGGAAAATGTTATTTGATGGTTTCAAGGGGTTAAAACACATATAAACACATAGAAAAGTGCATGTGACACTTACTAAGGTGTATACGACACTTGACGACACTTGTGACACTTACCAAGGTGCGTACGACACTTGCGACACTTAGGGTGAGGTATTTAATTGTGGCATTTTGATGTGTAACAACCATAACAACCCTAAGAGAAATTGGAGATTGGTATGTAAATAAGTATTACACTTACATCAGGGTTTATGTAATTTTTGGGCCACCACAACTCTTACCCAAATATGTGCCTGATAAATTGTTAGCGAGAGATGTTTCCTACCAGATAGTGGGACAAGGGATCACAACATATATGTAATAAAAGAAAAAGAAATATTCACCCAATTTTCCATTGTACATAGGAATATATACACTATATAATAAATGTTGGTTGTGGAGCCTGATTATCTTCCTGATTCAGAGGTCCTTGCTTTCAGCCGTGTTTATACCCCATGAAGTATTTACACCCCAGAAGTAT